>JAKWBJ010000540.1:3932500-4532500 GCA_023159175.1 Wohlfahrtia magnifica | reverse complement strand
CTTGTGAACTGGGTTTTAAATATGGAAAAAATGGTTAAAAAATTAAATAAATGAATTAAGCGTGCTACTAACCCAATTAAAACTGAATCACTCACTTAATCACTTAACATTTTATATGGGACATTATTTGATTAGACTCATAATTGAGGTTTAAATTATGAATGAGAGAATAAATTAGGAAAAATCATTATCGTGTGAACACATCACAATGGCGGGCTATGACAGTTCTTTTAATTGCTACATTTAGTAGCGACATAAATACTGATTTATCCATTAAGTTATTTCAAAACCGCCGGTCTGTCAAGGTTGTCAGCTGTTAAATATATGTTAGCTAAAGCGTAATTTATTTAGCCAAAGATTTGCTATTTACAAATATAGATCGTTTAACACCCGAAGAACACGCAAAAATAGTTAAAATTTACTTAAAAAAAAGTGCTGATGCACACGTTGCCTAATATGTAACCACGTCGTTTCTATAAGGACGATAGGGCTTTTACAAATTTCCTCCATTTTTATCCATCGATTTATCCATCGCAGTATTGTTGACCTTACTCCTCTTTATTTGCATTATGCCGACCATGTTTTGGATTTGCATTTGTCATATAAGAACCGGTCGCCCAGGTCTGCGGCTTCCCTGCGGATTCAATTTAAATATGATTTCTAGCAACATTTAATGTTTCTTTACGAATAGTGTATCCGTCCAGTCCAATCCCATTTTCGCTTTTGGATTTTCTTAGATATTGTGGAATTTGCCGCGTTTTGTTCCATAGGTTCTCATTTGAGATATTTTGTGGCCAAAAGATCCTTAATATTTTACGCAGGCACCTATTCACGAACACTTGAAGTGTGTGAATGTCCTCAACACTTGCATTCTATGACTCGCATTTATACAATAGTGCTGATTTCACGTTAGAATTAATGCTTTTCGAGCATTACGGGGAATTATGAGTGACTGAAATGTTACAGATATGGTTAGATTTGTGCATCATCGCAATGTACTCACTGCCGAAAACATCGCTTCTGTTAGTGACAGTGTGGCGGATAATTCGACTTTGTCGATTCCACGTCGTTTTCAGCAATCGCGCCTATGTTGCGGCTCATTATGATTTGTTTTGCATACATGTAAAGTCCCCCTCACGATTAAAGTCAGCTGACTATTCACAACGTCGTAAATATGCTAAAATAACAGGCTTTCAATGCTGATTTTTCGAACAAAATTTTTTTCAGCGATGAAGATCATTTCTCTTTCGGAGTACCCAGAAGTGACTGTGGAAAAGCCATTGCATTCAGAAAAAGTGACAGTTTGGTGCGCATTATGGCTTAAAAGTGTCATTAGAATCGTTATATTAGAACGCTATGGCCGTATAATAATCGACTTTTATGGCTATCAATTAGGGATTATGAGTTGGACGATATATGGTTTCAACAAGACCAAATCCGCCAAGAATCTTAAAATCCGTTAATATTTGGCTAAGTTATTAACGTATAAATAAATGAAAGTACGAAAACCCGGTTTTTTCCTGTAATTTAGCATTTTGGACATGTGAACATTTTTAATTCAGATTCCTGTTATACTCGATAGCTCCTATCAGTAAGATTATATCATATCCCATATATTTATACTTTTTCTTTCCTATCGCATAAGTTTTTGCCTTGTTCCTTATGCCTTATTCTTCATGCGTAAAAAATAGAGTTTTTTCGTTCTTGTTGTATAACTTTAATTGTTGTAATAATTTTGTTGTTGTTTTTTATGGATTTTTTAAAGCCGTAAATACAGTCTTGAAAAAATATAATATGTTTATATTCATCGCATTTTAAAAGTTTAAAATATAAGCTGAGTTCTAGCTGAGTTCTTTCTCAGCGGCAAAGTTTTTCGCCAAGGAAATGCGAAATTCGTCGGAAAGTCTATACATTCTACGCAGGGTGATCGGAGAACCATCTTTGGATTTAGATCTGTGCTTTGGCAGAAGTTTCAAGGTTGAATTTCCAGTCATGGATTGTTAGTCTAATGTGGCTTTAGTTCGGAGGGAATTTGATCTAAACTAGTATACCTATGGCTCCAAAATGAATGACTGTGTCAGTCTCGGACCATACCGGGACCTATGGATCCACTGGAAAGTTCGCTGAGTGTCTTCCAGGATGAGATCATGGCCATTGCCATCTGTGCGGAGATCAATCTGGACGGTGGGCTCGAGAGTAAGGCCATTAATATATTCTCTGGCAGCCTTAAGTGCACTGGTCAAATATTGCTACGATACGTTGCAAAATCCAGTTGTTTTTGGCACCTTGACACTGTGGGATAGATCGTGATGAAACAGCAGATGAATTAGCTAGAAAAGATTCCATGACACCCTATATCGGTCAATCAAGGATTAAGAAATTGCTAAATGCTTAGAACACTGGAATGGGGACTTCGCCATTCTAAGGCGGCTATCCGCAAGTAGAGCGCCGCTCTGAGGTTCTGAAGTATGGCAGGCCGGACTTGTAAATCCTTAACAGAATTTTTTACGAGCAATTGTGCAGTGAATGCGTATCCCGAGGGGATGGCGGTCACAGGTAGGGATGTTTGTAGACTGTGCTCACAAGCATCAGAGACAGCGGAACACATATTGCGTGAATATGGGGTTCTTAGAGATTTAGATGAAAATATTTATTTTATTATCCACCAACTTAGTCTCAGATCTGCTGGTGTTCATTAGGAAGTCAGCAGATCTACTGAACAAACTATAAACCAGAAGGGGTACAATAGATCCCATGGAATGCTGTGCTCTGCAATAGTGCCTGGTCAGAATACAATATTAAGTATGTTAATCTTTGGGAATGATATTCTTAGCTCGTCGTTCTTCTCAGTAAGCATAATGGACAAAGATTGAATGTTTGGTAATCCTTTTGGAATCTCTTATTGATTTCTGGCGTTGTATTACATCTTGGATTTAAGCTTTTAAGGCTTACAGAGATTAACTAACTAGTAGACTAGTACTAAATGTAAAATAAAGAACCTATAAAGTCTGACCGGTTAATTCGAAAATATCAAATACATATTCAAACCCGGGGGACAACACTAGTTAACCGGTATTTGGTTACGGTTTTAAAATACTCTAATTGTGAATTACAACGTTTTAATGTAATTGTTTTCAAAATAGTTTGCCACACTTTCTTAACCTTTAACGCCCTAATTTCCTCTTTTAAAGCAAAAGTGTGTTGCCAATAACAAAGATAGTTAGAAGTGCCTCTAAATTCCAATGAATTTATTCTCCTCATCAGAGGAAAAACATTGAATTGTATTAGAAATTCACCATCAAATGCCAACAATTTACAATAAAATAGAACAAACGTTAGAGGAAAAGAACAATCATGGATAATAACGAGAAAGGAAAAAGAGGAAATTCTTTACCAGCAGGAAATACTTTAAATAGTTCGAAATTAAAATTAAAAGAGTATGTATGTGCAGCGTTAAATAATTACCCAGTACACTGTATGTCTATGCCTATGTCTTAAAAGCCAACAATATAAATCCAATGCCATTCGTTTAATTGCCCCAATGGTTTATTAAATCATGACTTTCCAACATATTTAAAACGACAACAGCCTCATAATGATTATTATGCTCGTATATCATTATTGTCAATCGTCACCACCACCATCGCTAGCAGCACCATCATTATGTCTTTAAGCCTCAATGAAAGTCTGATTGTTGTAATGCGTGAAAGTAAATGAAAATGTTTTAGAAAGAAAAACCGTTTAAATAAATCAAAGAAAATTGTATTGAAATTAAAAAGAAAAAAAGAAAGACAGAAAAAAAACATTTTTCCTTTCTATGAGTCAAAGAGGCAGCTTATCAAACATAACATCCTTTCAAATGTATAAACAACGTAAGAAAAAAATAAAAACAAAAATTCAACAATTTCCGTAAGTTACGAATTCAAGATGAGAGGAAGTCTTATAAAAATAACAGAAATATGAGGAAAAACTTTACAGAAACAGGCTGTTGTTATAATCGCATACGGGCAAATAAGGCTAAGAAATGACGATAATAAATGAAATGAAAATATTTTCTAAAAACAATAGGTTTTGCCATTAAATACAACAGTTTATTTATAAAAAAAACTTGAAAAGCGAAAAAACTAAAAATGGGAGCAGCATTAAAGAGAAAACTAGAAATTGGAGTTTTCAAGTTTATATTTGCAACACTGTTATGTTGTCTGACAAAGGAAGCCTTGGATTTTTCATACTTTGATACTCTAATATAAAAGGGGAAAGTCAAAGGTGTATGGTTAAGTCAAGAAAACCTGAGCTAAAACTTTTATTTACCTACTGCACATACTTGAACTATTGGGCAGATAGATAGGTGCCTGAATGGGAAGCAAAATAGCTTTGAGTTCTAACTAGAGACTTAATCTTGATGTACAAGCTGGAACGCCAGGGGCTTCTTCTTATATTTTTTTAAATTTAGTTGTGTGGAGGGAAGTTAAAGCCTCTTTTTATTAAACACTCGAAACCACAATTAAATTTTGTCGGCATTTCCTCTTTGTACGCTCTAACTACTACACCACGCCACCCCGACACTAAAAACTTTGATAGTTCTTAAACTCCTAAGCAGCAAGGAGGTACTGCAACCAGACAGTGTTGACCTAAAATGACATCAACGTTCGGTATGAACCACTTTTTTCATTACAATTTGCCTCCATGTTACTCGCTCTTCAGCTATTCTTTTGACCACTGATAAGCCTAAACTCTTTATGTCTTCTGTGAATCCGTTTCGAAGATCTTTTTTACAGTTCTCGTACAGCTCATTCTCTTAATGTGACCGTTACATACAATTCTATGTTCTCTTAGTAAGGGTTCGTAATCATATGGCAATGTTGTTCTTGTGATGGTCTTGTAGAATCAAAGTTTCAAGTCTAGACTTGATCAATTCTGCATGCACGCAGTAAGACCTATTTGCGGATTGTCCAGTATGGCCAATGACGTATCTTTCTGCGCGCTCAACACAACTCCTAGGTAATTAAATTTCGATTTAAAGGTTACGTGTTGTGTTCTGTGATTCGCCCTTAAAAAATTTCGTTTTTTCCTCGTTAATGACAAGACCGACCATCAAAGCATGTTCGTCTCTGGCTATAATTACGACGTTAACAGACACTTTATGTTAATAACAGTAGCAAATAAAACATATTATGTAGCCTATAAATGAAATGTCTTATGTTAACATTAATAATATCTAACAATCCTTTAAGCAACATTCTTACTTGCTTAGAGGTACACTGCTCAAACTCGCTGCTTTAGACAGAAAAGATTAGTGATGCTGATGTAACAAAATCTGGTAACTCTTTCCTAATCTATTGTTACGCGTCGGCTACAAGTGTTATGCCAAACGCTATATATGCTACAAGGTACCATATATGTTATGCGTCGGCAGTGATAAATATAACAAGAGGTTCAAATAGCCTGCTTCAAATTCAACTGGTTAAGAGGCATGACTACATATGTTTGCCCTCTAGCTCTAAACTAAGAATCATTGGTTCTCAACCCGATTTGACGCGTAAGCATATAACACACTCTACATGCCACCAGAGTGTGCAAAAAAAAAAAAATAAATAAAACAAACGAAAAGAAAAACCGAAAATATAATAAAATAAAACACTGAAATTTAGATAATTAATACCATGGCGTGATGTTAAGCCATGTATGGTACATTTCTCCCACCCATTTGGATTAGAAACGCCTATGACAGTTTGAATACCCGTAATCTACAAACTGTCCCTTTAAATATACACGGACTGTCTATTTATGTAGGCACATCATGGTCGTGGTTATCTTTCCCCATTAATGGAAAAAATTTACAAAATCATATTTACAATAATAAACATTTAAAGAAATTTATTGGAATATTTAAAAGGAATAAGGTTAACATTATTGATTGATTTCTTATTAAAAGAGAAGAAAAAAAAAAACAAAATATAATTACATTATAAAAAAAAGATAAATATTGTAATGAATTCGGACAAAGGAACAGAATGGAATCGGACCGACAATCAATATAATAAATATCAAAGCAAACGTAATTGAAATTTAAAAGAGAATCATCACTTACAGATCTTGTTGGTTTTACTTATTTATCCGCAGCAATTGAGATGATGGGTCCAGCAGTCAATGTGTGTTGTTGTTGTTCTTTAATTTTGGTTTGCTATTTTGGGGATGATTATTATTAAATTTCACTTACATTTTAATGAGAGAGAGTTAGTATAATAAATTAATAAAAAAAATAACTTACACTAAAAAAAAAAATGTTAGTAAAACTAATAAGGTAAATTCGTTTCAATTCACGTTTTAAATAAAAAAAAGAATATTCAAAGAAATAGGAATTCAAAAGTTGAAAATAAAATAATTATAATATTAATAATTCATATTTAGGTAATTCTAGTTTGATTAATAACTTTAATTAGAGTATAATAATAGAAATAGGTTTATTTATTTAGGGTAAGTATTAAATATTCATTTTTGATGTTTAAATATTTTAATAGATTTTTGGCATTAGAAAAATTTTGGATATAAAGTTTTAAATAGATTTAAGTAATTTTTTTAGGATTTTAATTTTAGATATTAGGCGATTCCTAAGTTAAGTTAGATTTTATAAATATAATGATAAGTAAGATAGTTAGTTAATTTTGTTTATGTGAGTCATGATTATAGATTAAATATAAGATAAAAATATAAATTTTCGTCACATCCGGGTAGTTTTATAGTTTAAGTCATCAAATCTTTAAGTATTAGTCCAATAGATTTGGCCTTATTAGGTTAAATGTATTTCAATATTAGAGGATTACTTGGCTATCTTTAAGCCCACGTATAACGGTTTAGTGAACGGTCTAAGGTCAAATAACGTATGCTTCGTTGTGCCAAGCCAACTAATTTCTCGTGGCTCAAATAACGTACCTCGGCCATAGCACGCGTGGACGTTTGTGACCGATTTGCGGTTTCCAATTAAAAGCGAATACTGCTTCCTTGTAGAAATAGGAAGCACATTATTAGACCCAGGAAAATTAATAATTTGTGTTTTGTGTCTTACCTTGCTTCCGTGAACAACAATGAACAATTAACAGATAAATAATGTGTTTTAAAACACAATCCTTTTATAATAAGGATTTTCCTTTTTATTTTATTTCTTGTCCTAGGCACTTTAAAATATGCAAAATTTAACAAAAAGATCAGAATTATATATATTACAAGTTTGCACTTTGATGTTAATAAATTTTATATCACACTTTTATATCGATCTTCACTTAATGATACTTTCTCTTAGAATGATTGACGACAGGAATGAGTTTGTGCTTTAATAATGACATTAAGTGCGTAGTAATAATTAATTTCCAAAGGTCAATCGAATGATAATGGAAGTCCTATTAAAATATCAGTTAAAGAGAGACAAAAATATTCTCACTGGTATGTCATTCTCTGAGTGAAAATTTGTTACTACAATTACTCAAAAATAGGTATGAATAGCGGATTAAAAAAAAAACTCTAGCATGTCATATAAATAGAGCCATATCCCAGTTGACAGAAATGTACTGAAATCAGTATCATGATATATAATTCAAACGATACAATCAAATATTGAATATGAAATGCAAAAATCGAAACACTATTGACAGCGGCTTAATCGTGTATTGGTTGGTAGTTGGTGGCAATGATTAAAATGAAAACTAACTTAATCCTAAATATGGTTTACTTTCATTTGACGCTCACAGTATGTTCACCTTAGACTTTTATAACAAATGGTGTAATGCGACTGATCAAAACATCGAAGGCAAATAGCTGGCTCTTTCTCTCAACCCTACTGTTATTTCTCAAAATAGCATTCTTTATCAATTACATATCAATTTAAATATAAAAAAAGCCAATTCGTCTTCAAACGGCTCTAATATTCATTAATTTTTCTACATATTCTCCCAATTGAAGGGTATATTGTAGTCAATGTTTCTTCAAATTAATCTCGATGCACTTGATGTTATCACTGAATAAGGTGTTATTTAGTCGGTGTTGCATTTTTATAACATTTTGATACGCCGTTGATTAGAATAATTGGCCTGGATATACATTTTAGTATGTTTTCTTTACGAATGGTGTGAGTTTGTGGTTGTTTTTAATTAATTCATTAAAAATTTAAATGCCAACATAAAAATTAAAAATGTAAAAGCAAAATAGAGAAATATTTTAAACATGTAAAAATTGTTTAACATATTTTCTTATTGTTTAAAATTTTGTTGTTTTTTTTTTTTGTTTTTTGTTAATTATTAGAAAAGATCATTAAAAAACATAAAAATACTTCAAACAAAATGTAAATATTTTATGGAAATTTCTTTAATTGTTTTTAATGCATTTATATTTATTGTTTTATTATTTTTAACAACATTTATTAATGATTTATTATTTTTTATTACAATTATTACGTTGCTGTTGAAATCATCATTACAATTTTATTTGAAAAAACAAAATGAAAAAAAACAATTCGTTTTAATTTTTATGCCGTTGATTAATTAACAAATTTGTTTTATTGTTTGAAGAAAAAAAATATATTTAATCATTTTGAAATTTTCTATAAAATATTGTAAAATGTTAAGCATTTTCAAAAAAACTATTTTTATCATTATACTCGTTTACCACTACACCATATATGTATGTATATTATGTTTGTGCTAATGTGTGTAACCCATTTAGAGCTATTTTATGAGTCGATTATATCCAGCAGGTTACAATTTTATTCTTGTATTAAAATTAGTAACAATTGTGCGGTAGAAAATTCTTCATAGAATACATACAATGAAAAAATATCATCCATTTGGTACCAAAAGTGGGAGTGATCGATGCGGTGAAATCGAAGACAGTGTAAAAAAGCATTAATCGACTATTTAGCTAAAATCAGGCTTCGTATTTTCTGGGTGCCGGGACATTCTGGGATAGTAGGAAGAAGATAACTTGGACAATGCGAAACCGTTCGAGAAAACAAGAGCAAAATTTAAACAATGGGCTCTTTGGTCTAATTAGACAGTAAATCCCATATGAAAACCCAGATAAGAAAATGATGAAGGATCTGCTCAAACTGAATAACATTTTGTAATAAAACTTTAACTATATAGGGTGTGCTGTGTTGAATCTAATAAATGCTCAGCATACGGGGAGGACATACCCTGCCGGAATATGTTAGCACACTTTTAGCTTACAAGTGTTACCTGCAATATCTTGTTCTTCTTAAGTCCTTCTGCTCCCTCGCCTCGTCAAAATTTCGTCATTTACTTCAGTCCTGCGATATGCTCTTCACCTCGTTGAAAGAATATCTTAATTGTTGTATGTCCTTTTCTATTGTGTGCTTCCGTGTGTGTTTCAGCATATCTCGTGCTCTGTTATTTTTATGTTACATTGGAGGGCTTGTTTGCAAATCTCGGTTGGTTGTTTCCGCAGAGTGTGTCCATTCCAATTTACCTTTTTTCTTTGATGCCCAGATGTATATGGATTTGTTTACATATGGCCCACAATTCCGTGTTTAATATTGTGTTTGGCCACCAGATCTTTAGAATCTTCTTCAAACTCCTGATAATAAAAGCTTGGAGTTTTGTACATAGTGTCTTTGTCATAAGCCACGTTTCGCACCCCTACCACAGAATTGGTTTTATAGTTTAGCAATCGAATTTTCGTATCGGTTAATATAGAGGAAGATCTAAAAATTTTCTAGAGCTGTGAAAAGGCACCTTGTGCCTTAGATATTATGCTCAGGATATCACTTAAAGCTTCGCTATCTGACGAGATTACACTACCAAGGTAGCTTTTAATTTTCTATTATATCGTCACAGAATTTAAAATTATTGTCAGGGTCGGGCGAATTTATCTTCAGACCTTTCCTCTTCGTAGAGTTGATCGTTAAACCAACTGTATGCGATTCGGTAATGACGTCGTCTATTTTTCTCTGCATTTCTTACTGCCGTGTCTTGATGATAATAGACATATGTCATCGGCATATGCAAGATACTCCAGGTGATGATGCCGATACAATGGCTATAAAATTAGCGGTACACAATTATGAATGCGATAGAATAATAGTATCCAATAGGTTCTGCTCCTAGTGAAAAAATATTAATACAAAAATTTTAAAAGTAAAGTAGTAAAATTTTTTCATTTGAATTATAATACAATTACAAATTGTAATCCAATTATTACGAGCGGTGTGGCTACGACCATATGCTTGGTGTAGCGTAATAGATCAGATTCTACTGTGAAAGTCAAACCCACAACGCAAACACTGGCAGCCTGTAAAATAGTCTACCGGGTCACCATAAAACCAAAATGTTCAGGTTTAAAATTAATTCGATCATTGCAAAAACGTCTATTTCACATTTTAAAAGGGTGACTGCCCCGTATACCACCGGTGTGTCAAACTTTTTTTTATTGCTTTATTTGTTTATTTACTGATAACATTTTGCTATTATAACGTTAAGGTGTTAAGTCTTCGTCCCTTAAGAAACGCTTGTTAGAAGGGGCGTAGAATACCACATGATCTGTATTTAAGTCTAATTACACTGGTCTACAGCAAAAAATGCCTTTAAATAAAACTGTATGGAATACAATGATTTTGATGCGCTGAATTCAATCAAATCCGTTTTCAGTTTTTTTCGCGCAAAATTAGAACAACTTTTTTTTAAGTCGTAAAAAATTTTTCAGACTGCGAATTTTAGATAAAAGGTCCGCCATATAACGTTTTTTTTTCAACTAGTGCTTATTTCGTGAATAGTAACACTTAGCTCATGTCTGATTTGACAGATAATTAGTTTTATCATTCCGCTGAACGAATATGGTTGTGTATAAGCTTTTTTCGCTTCGCTAAGTGGGCCTGCGATCGACTTACAGAAGATGCCGATTTTGCCAAAAAAAAAAAAATCATCTTTTCAGATGAAGCTCATTTTGATCTTAGCGGGTATGTAAACAAGCAAAATTGTCGCATTGGGGGCACAGAAAACTCGCACTCATACATTAAAAAGCCAATACACCCAAGACGAGTCACTGTTTGGTGCGGATTTTGATCCAGAGGCATAATTGGGCCATTTTTCTTCGAAAATGAGCATGAAGTGGCCGTTACAGTCAATGGCAATCGTTATCGGGCCATGTAGAACGAGTTTTTGTTCACAGAAATTGAAGAGGAGGATTTTAGCAACATTTGGTTTCATCAGGACGACGCTACGTGCCACACAGCCGAAGCTACACTCGATGTTTTGCGCCCTGTTTTTGAAGATCGCATTATCAGCCGTAGAGCTGAAGTCGTTTGGCCACCTCGGATCTGCGATTTGACACCGTTTTGTGGGGTACCGTCAAAGATATGTTTTACGCCAACAAGCCAGAGACAATTGACGCTTTAAAGGATAATATTCGCGAAGCCATTGGTGAAATACAGCTGCACACAATTGATAATGTGCTTAAAAATTGGACCGATGGTGTAGGTTACTGCATGGCGAGCCGAGGCAGCCATTTGAATGAAATTATTTTCCATTATTAACCGGAAGGATTGTACTTTCAAATAAAAAAAGAAATTTGAGAAAATATTCAGTAGTTTTTTTATAGCATTTTCAAAAAAAATAAATAAATAAATAAAAATTATTTGGCGGACCTTTTATTAAGCACCTAAAGCTTAAAATGTTGAGAATAAAATAAGCTATAAATCATGAAAATCGGTTGGCAATTGCTGATTATATTCAAAATTAAATGCAGGTACCTAACTTTAACCAAAATTAGCGAACATTTTTTTTCTTGCAAAATTATTGGAATTTTTTCTTCTTTTATTTCCAAAAAGTTATCAAAACACGCTTAGAATATAAGTTTAACATTTTAAGCATTTATATGAAAGCCAGTTATGTTGAAAGTAAAATAACTCATAAAGGCAAGTACCTAACTTTTATGACTTTTTGAAAAAAAAAAAAAGAATCTCTAATTTTGCGTGAATTTTTTTTTTTTTTTTTAACTAAGTTACGAATAATTCCGAAGCTGTTGAACATACAAAAAAAAAAAAAAGAATTATGGAGTTTATTTATAGAAAATTTTGTTCCTAAACATTTGGTGTTAATTGCATTAAAATCGGTGAAGTCGTTTTCAAGTTATGATGAAATAATTGACATAATTACCATATTTTGGGCGAAAAATTTGCCACGCCCATAAAAAAAAAATTTTTTTTAGCCCGATGGAAAAAAACTGAAAACGGATTTGAATTCAGCGCATCAAAATCATAAATTTCATACAGATTTATTTAAAGGTGAAAAAGAAAAAGCAGAAAATATCATAATAAACGAAACACAAATTTTTTACCGCAAAAACGGTACGAACATTAAAATATGCCTATTTCACACTTTAAGATTCCGTCGCTTAAGTAAGACATGGTTGTAAAGGCTTAAAATTATAAGTGAGTTATATAATCAGGTCTAATAGAAAATAGTTAGTTAAAAATTATTGGGAGTACTCGTTTAAATATTTAAGAGCTCTTAAAATAAGTGTAAAAATTTGTATGGAAAATATTTTTCTAGGCTGTTAAAATTTTAAGCAACAATTTGACCCCTTAAATTTACGCAGTTTATTTACGGAGTGCGTTCGTTTTATACTTTTGCTTACTGCAGATATTTCCAAATCTAAAAACCTTACGATCTTTGGAAAAACGCCTCTTTTAGACTTTAGCCTCATCGGTAACAGTATTCGTGGTCGGTCGTAGGAGCTTAAAAGTGTACATGAGTTATATTTGAGTATGCAACAATGTATACTCGTATTTAGCTTCTCATTAATACGTATACCGAATTTTGCCGCTTCAAAAATACTGCCTAGCTTGGTAAAGCATATTCGGTAGAATATCATTTTGTTGGAGTTGATTGCCTATCATTTTTTTAATGGCTTTTTTCACATAATTCCCTTTTTCTTTGTGTTTTCACAGTCATTGTTTTATAATTCAATTAAAGTTTAAATTTATTTAATGGAAAAAATTAATTTTTACTGCAATTTCTTCAACTGGAAAATAAAATATAAATAAAGTTTTTTTGATAGTTTTTCATTTAATATTGGCAGTAAACATAAATTCCGAACATGTTTTCGTGATGCTTTAAAACATAATAATAAATTGATAACTACTCCTGAAGCAAAACCCTTTATCCGATTTTTTCCAAGTTGTTCATAATTTTAAAAGGCAGCATATAGTTAATGGTGATGATGTAACCAATCATATCAACTAATCGCGCCATTCAAATATCTCTCTTGGAGGGAGCGTTGATCTTTGATACTCTTTTCTCTCAAAACTCAAGTTAATAATATTTAATTAAAGTATAAAATGGGTGCTACTATACGACAGCATAACTTGGAGTGTGACTTTGAGATATCATGCCATAAGAAGTAATTTGATTGGGAAGCAGGGCTTAGATTTTCAAAGTTCTTTTTTTCAAACCTAAGAGATGGTTTGCCATCAAAGCGATGACCGGGTGCTGCGTCAGCTTAAATCTGGTTTCACTCTGCAGAAGAACCCTCACGTCACTCCTAGATGTGTGTAGCGTGAACCTATGCTGAGTTTCTGGTCAGACTTAGTTTTTTGAATGAATTCTTACGTATGCTACATAAGGGCATTCTTTCTTTAGACGTTATTTCAACATAACATGGTTTTACACGTCGGTTAAGTGTTATGTATTAAACACATAGACGACAGTAGGCTACACGACTATACGGCTATACTTCACGAAGAATCGAAGATCATTCCACTCAAGGAGCACAACATCTTGCTCACAAAGCAATTGCTTCTGGCCTGCCATCGCAGGAAGCATCCTAATCATCAAATCACGAATATTAATGCCCACCCAGGAATGAGAGCAATTCTTCGACAATGCTAAAATGAGATCCAACATTATATCCGGGATCCGTTAGATCTGGACGTATAAAAGTCATCTCTGAAGGACATTCATCGTGATAATCATCGTGACGATTGGGTTGAGAGGGAAAAGCTCACAGGAGAATTTCGTCCTAGAAGGCGGCCCACCCTCGTGGCGGAAAATGAATAATATCTTTCCAGAGACCTAGCACAACTAAGATCAGGTCACTGCACAAGGCTTTACTCATATTGATAGGCATCAATGAAGATATTCCCAATATCTGTCCGGCCTGTAAAATAGGTCCTCATGATGTCCAGCACTTGTTCGCCTGTAGTGCAAACCCAACAACTCTGGTTCCTAGATCACTCTGGACAAATCCGATGGAAGTGGCTCAACTCCTGGGCTTTAGAATAGGAGAAGAAGAAGAAGAGATTGGAAGTGAATGATTATAAATATATATTCTTGTATTTTCAGGTCAAACTGCTACTGCAACAACTATACGGCTACAATTGTCATTAGCAGAATTTGTAGTCGTGCAGTCAGCTACTTAAATATATTGCAAACGACATTAACATAATAAGCAGCTGATATCAAAAAATTGCCACAAACAAAACAAAATGCGTGACTGTATTTTAGGCCTATAAAAGTGCAATAACATAATTCATTATAATGCGCTATTACAACGCAAGAACAAATGCAGTATTTAATTAACACTGCTTGATTATCATTTTATGCCATTTTAATTTTATGCTTTTTTTACAATTTTGTAGCCAAACAAAATACAAATGAGCCTAAGTTGGCTACAGCAGCAAAATTCATCGTGTAGCCGTGTAGCTGTGTAGCTCTCAAACTAATCGTATTCATATAAACATGTGTGTTTTATTCTTTTCAGATTGCAGTAGGTAGTCTGCTGTCGTCTATGTGTTTCAAGCATTAAAGATAATATTTTCTGCAAATTTAGTAGCTTTTTAGGGTGATTCTGTAATTATCAGATTTTGCGAGATTTCTTTTTTTCCAACTATTGTTTTAAGTAAATTAAAGCGGCAAAAGTAAAGATCGTTTTTAATTTGGCTTTAATATCTTCATAAATTTAAATTTTCGAGTTTTTTTACCTCTTTTTTTTATCTATTGTCAGTTTCCTTTGCAATGGTCTATTTTCGTCTCGTAAATTTTGGACTTCCTCTTGTATTTTTGTTATAATTATTTATTATATCACTAATAAATAACTAGTAATAGATTATATTTAAGTTTCCTTTTGACATGAACAAGCAAGCATTTGATTAAATCATTTCAAATTTAATTTTTAATTCATTTGCTCGTGAAAAACATTTTTACTGTCTTTTGGTTTTAATAACCACTGCCACAACAGACATCCGTAAATAAATAAATAAAAAAAATAATAATGAATGAAAATCAAAAATAAAAAAACATTAAAATTTATTTGTTGCTTTGATTGCACTTGCCACCATCACCTTCAATTAACCAGATATGCATCGTAACCATTCGGAATCAGTAAACCTCCGCCAACCGCTATTTAATTTTATCATCCATCCATCCATCCATCGTTCGTTAATTCATTCATTCGTTTTTTTTTGTACGTTCGTACGTTTAATGCAATTTAATTTAATAATTTTCATGATTTGTGTTTATTTTAATTTGATTTCAATTTGAATTTTTATTTATAATTTTTTTTTCTTAACAGACAGCAATAATTTTATGATGTAAAGAGAGCAACGCTGATGTTTAATTCGTTTTCATTTGATTTTATTACAACTTTATTTCACTTTTGACCAGATACCCGTACTATTCTTTGTGGGTTGGCTAATAAGAGGAGTAATGAAGTCTCGTTGTTAATGTCTTATGCTTTCTCTTCTTTTCCTTTAATAATTATTTAGTTGTTTTTTTTATTTAGTCTTTCTTAGTAGTTGGCGTACGTTTATCGCTGGATTGTTATTATTAAATAATTCATTTCTATTAAATTTTATTGATGTTTTCTTTCATGTATTTTCTCTGCTTAAATAATGTTGTATTATTTTCGTATTTTTTTTTTTCTTTACCTTTCAAAGACATTCACTTTTGATATTTGAATTTAGTGGCGGGAAACGGTAATATTGATATTGATTACTACCCTACAGTACTCAAATTGAACTACTTTTTAGCAAATTTATTTAATTGTGTGTTCACTGCTAAAGTAAACTAACAATTAGTTTATCAAGTATTAAAACTAGGAATAGTATTAAGTCCCGCCAGCGCGGTAAAACATGGTAATGGTTCATGAAATTTTTTTTATTTATCAATAAGTCTCTTCGTTTTAATCGACTTTGGCCAGCTAATTTAAGATTACATTTAGGTCTTTATGGATGCTAGAATTTCTTATATACCGAGAGGCGTTTGTGTTAATGCATTTGAATTCATTCAATATGAATTGATTCAAGATGAGGCTGTGCTCCATAGCTGTACACCATAGCACCAACTGGTTTCAATATAAATTTGTAAAATATGAGCTTGTAGTCTAAACTCCTTAAGAACGAGTTCCTGCTGATTAGCCAGCTTAACTGTACCGAATTCAATTTAATTTGTATCTTCTTAGCATTTTTTCCATGCTTCAGGTCCCTGCGCGATTGTTGGTTTATTTCTAACACATGTGTTACGTATGTACGTCTATAAAAGTTACCTTTAGCAGCACACTTTTTTTTATATATTTTTGTCTTCAATACTTCTCTAGGGAGCATATTGGCTATCCATTGCTTCGTTTCAGTTTCTTTAATCAATTTGATCTTTAAAGCTAAGTAGATGGTTAATACACTGTAGCATCCTCCATATGATTTTGCGTACTGGTGAAGATCCTTGCTAATTGGTGGTGATCTTTACTTTAGCATTGTAATTGTTTTTATAATATTGCCTTTCAAATAGCGAGTTGTTTCGTGCGGGTCTTTATTGGATAACTGAAATATTTAACAAAAGGATTTTTATTTTTTAAGGGTTAAAAATTCAATGATAGGAAAACAAACCTGGCAGTTTAACTGCATTTTATTTAGGAATACTCGACATTTTTATTTTTCATAAAGATAAAAAATTACTGTTAAAAATGTAGTAGATGATAAAGCTCCTAGACCGAAACGACGACTGTACGATCTAATTTTCATTGTTAAGTAATGTTGTGGAGTTTGTATTGTATAAATGGTCTTTTAAAAAAAGCGTTTAAACTTTTATTGTAAATTAATCACAAAACAATTTGAAGAAAAATTCGCAAAATCAAGCGACTTAACAAAGAATTTTGAATGAAGTTTTTCCCTTAATACTTAAGAGCTCCTATATCCTGTTTATAGAAAGAACTGATTGGACCATTAAAAGCCATTATAAATAAAGTAATTTTTTTTAGGACTGAAAATATAAAATAATCAGAGGAAGCTAAATCTGGCGATTAAGGTGTGTGATTTAGCAACACGATCGTTAATTGATTTCTTCCATCGCAATAGTGCATGTGTGGAATGGTGCATCTTCTTGAGGAAACAACAACATCTTTTTCGACACATATTTTCCTTTGCTTTTTTTTCATTAATTTTATTACGTTAACGCGGCTAATATTCGCAGTTGATGCTGAAGTTAGGCTATGTTAAAACTGGCCGACAGTCTAGCCCATATTGGCCAAAAAGGCCCATTGTGATGTCGCAGACTATAATGTTTCTAGAAAAAATAACCTACATGACCACTGAGTCCAAGCCAGCCCCGATAACGAAGCAATACTTCCAGCAGCAATTCATGGTCCATGAGATGCCTTCCCAGAACCTTTAAACTCAGCCTTGATAGCGCCGGACGTTCCACAAGCAAGTACCTTGAGGTTACTACCTCCTCCTCACAGCAATAGCTGTAAAACGTAGATCCACTCTGTCTAAGACGAACTGCGTGCCTGGCCCCCTACCACAGCCGAAATTCTTCGTCTTGGTAGGTTGGAAAACTGACTTGACCTTCTTGGCTGGCTCAGCACCTAATATACAGATGACAATTAGAGATAGACATATTTATACTTTCTTTCGTCGGAAGAACCTGTTCCGTCGTACTCCTCTTCGTTAGTTCATCCGCTACATACTACAGTCCCTCGGAATATTGCTGTGTTCCGGTATCACCCCTAGTGACAAGTGTCATTCCCACACCTTCCGGGAGTTAGCGGACATAAATTCCAGAGACTTTTTTGCCGCCTAACTATTGGTATAGATGCATACACTACTAATAGTGGTTATGTTTCTTGCAAGCCAATTAGTGACCTCCCAAACGGCCGTCACCTCGGTCTAAAAGCCGCTACAGTCATCAGGACATTTTCCCAGAGTTAAGCGTCCTGTATCTAGCAACTGGTAGTGAAGATGAGGTGTAATAATCCGTAGTGCTCGTAATTAAACTGACCTGCCTCAAAATACCGGAATATCCGGTATGAATGAGATATCACAAAACCCGATTCCCTTACCTTCAGCATGGTAACCCAGGCAATGTGTTTCGGTATAATATCCAGCCACCAGGAGTTGAGAAAAATATTGAGAGCCTCTATGGGCGTTGTCCGCAACGTTCTGTAGACTCCAACCAGGGCTGACTATTTAACCTTTTCCAACTTCATCCACATCATAGATAATCCAGTAATGTTGAAGATAATCAGTAAAATTATCTCACGTGCATCGCAAAAAACTTTGCATACAAATGGAACCGCCTTCGTCGTCTTTGGACATAATTCTTCCAAACCAATCGATTGCTCTTACAGTTACTATTATGGTTGCGAAGCCACGTTATTAGCTTTTGATGCCACGAACGTACGTGCAGGCATACAAAGCGGTTTTGCAAATAAAAATGGCCAATACAATAATTATTTAAATCAACCCTAGTACTACATCAACCCTTCAAATTGGGAACACAAATGTGGAGAGAATTTCGTCCTTTTAGTATTTCGGCAGCAACCTTCGACTTCCAGCGAATCCAGTGCTAAGCAGCCAATTTTTTGGGCCGACTAACCCCATAAGGCAATCTCCACATATTTCTTCCAACAGCAAAATACTTTTAACTTATGTCAGAACGTAGAGATGAATTGGGCGCTCCCTACGAAAACGCCATGATGACGTAACGAAAGTAGTCATAGAATGGAATCCATAGGGTAATCAAAAAATTAGCAGATCAGCCCATACTAGGAGAAGGCAGGCGGAAAGAAAAACTGCTGCCTGCCCATAGGGTTACCCGGTGCCAGATAAATGCATAAGCAGACAGAGTTGGAAGATATTTGTTATGGCCCAATGATTCCTTGTGGATCATTAATAAAATTAATAATAAATCAATACATAATTGACTTACTTCGATTGTTAGGTAAACATTTTTATAGAAAATGGGGTCAAGCTAAACAAGTCTGACGCAATTGTTAGTTTTAGGATTTTATTAACAGACTAAATTAAGCGCTAAGATTAAGAGTGTGAGTGAGTTTGCCAAGTAAGTTTTTGAAAGCGTGTTACTAAAATTAATTCAAACGCCTTGTACTACCATGGATAAAAAATACGAGACAGTTTAACTTAGTATATAGTGAACTTCGACCTTTTATATCGTATAGTAAAAGATTAAGTGTGAAATATTCCATTAAATAAAACATAAATGCCCTTGTTAGACTAAAAAATATTTAATTAAAAGTTTGTTAATTTTTTATATTAATTGATACTTTATTATCTATTTTGTTTTTCTCTTTTTAGGTACGTATTTCAAAATTGTCTGCATATGAATTTATTTATCGTGAGTAGAAATTACAATTTAACATAAAATGGGATGGTTTTTTTGAACATAATAATTTGATTTTATTTTATCTTAGTTAAGTATTACTCTTGCATTATGTTTAAAATGCTCTTCTATTAAGTTTGAACTTAATTATACTCTGAAAATTGGTACTGGTCTAAATATTTCCATCAGACGCATTGGAGAAACAATTTAAAGCTAAACATCTTTTCTAGCTTCAAGTTCAAGGGTTTAGACGTTCTGAGCCGCTGTGATATATACTAAACTATTGCCAGCATTTAATGCAACTTCCTTCCATCCTTTAGGATTTTCTCCGAAGTCTCACTTACGCACCGTCACCCTACCGTGAAGTGTTCTTCTCCATGACGTAGAGACACATACACACTACAGTCCGAATTGAAGCGAATAGGAGAGAGCAAGCAAGGGCAAGATATAAAAACAATTAAAATATCATATATGAAAAAGCAAATATAGGGTGTTTTTTAGAGGTTCATAACATTTGTAACACTGCTTTAAAGGATTTCACAGCCGGCAGTTGCTTTTTGTTTAGTTTTGTTTCACATTTCTCTAAAGATAGACTTATACCAGAGCAACGCTTGCAAATTGTTGAAATTTCTTATCAAAATAATAGTTCTGTTCGTCAAACTTATCGTGCACTTCGTCCATTTTTTGGCGTTCATAATCGTGCTTCAGAGCGATTAATTCGAATAACCTTAGATCGTTTTCGGACTATGCTTATTTTTAATTATAATGTGCATCCTGTGAGATGCCGAACAGAGCGCACTGAAAAATCAGACGTTGATGTACAGGAAAGCATTGAAAAAATTCCAAATTAATCGATTTGCAACTATGGTTCTGTGTCCTTCCACTTTATGGAAAGATCTTGGCTTAAAAGCTTTTAAGATTAAACTTGTGCAAGAATTAAAGCCAAGGAACCATCGTATGCGCGCTATCGTATTGATATTGAATTTCCACTCAAACTGTTGTGCTCCGCTTAAGCCCATTTTTGGTTGAATGGGCACGTAAATAAGCAGAATTGTCGCATTTGGAGTGAGGATAATGCACAAGCTATAATCGAAACACCATTACATCTACTGAAAATTGCTGTTGGGTGCACTTTATGAGCTGGCTAAGTCATTGGTCCGTATGTCTTTAAACGATAATGGACGGTATGACTAGAAATTGTTATCTCAATTAGCTGGCATTAATCTTGTTGACATGTGTTTCCAACAGGACGTGTCCATGTGCCACACAGCGGGTGTACAATTGATTTACTCAAAGAAACTTTTGACGAAAGAGAAATTTCACATAATGGTCCATTTAAGTGGCCATTAATATCTTACAAATTTCTATTTAACAAAGCCCGTTTCATTGACATTAAATTTGTGTAACTGTAAAAAAACACCCGATGCATATCAATTTACAAATTATTGTTGGAAAACAAACTACGTTTAATATTACTGACGTCATAGTTACAGCCAATAATCTTACAATGTAAGTTGAAATCATTGCTTAATCTGCATAAAGAGAACGAATTCGCATAGTTTGACCTGTGAAATTCCAATGAAAGACGAGTATAATGGCTTAAAAATCTAACCCAAAATTAATCTCGCCAACAATAAGGTTGCAAACAAAACAAATACCCAAAACTGCAATTCTCGCTCTAATATAGGAGTCTTAGCAAGCCCTACCTAGCCTCATATGAAGTTAAATTTTTAATAGAATTCCAACCTAAGTTACGTAAACAAAATATAAAAACTGCCTCTGCACGGATTCAATTGAATCAATATGACACCGATAATAAGGATTTTAAATAACCGACGTGTACTTTTCTCAGTGTATTCCATGGACCATCTCTTAACAAAACGCTCTATTCTTCCTATTCGTCATACTAAAATGATTAATAAATGCCAGTTTTCTATCCAATAACACATCCAGATCAGGAAAGGTTGTAACGGTTGTAATTGTTCTAGAGGGTTAGCTTAGGAACAAACCACAGCCACATTTGCTGCCTTCTCGGAATGAGCTTAACAACTTAGCAAGTTTTGTGGCAGATTATTATTATTGTTATTCAAGTTCATAGGTTGAACATTGGGTCACAATATAAGTTTTTCAATCCAATTTTTTTCAATGCTATTACTATTATCAGGATGACCAGGCACTTTTGCAGGATCTATTGTACGCCTTCTGGTCTTTAATTTGTTCAACAGATCTGCTGCCTACCTAATGAACACCAGCAGGTCTGAAAGCATAATGGTGCATATGTCACCCAATAAGACTCTATGTCTCCCTAAACATTTTCATCTAAACCTTTCAAGAACCCTACGTTCACCCAATATATGTTTTACTATCTCTGATGCTTGCGAGCACAGGGTAAAAGCATTGATATCTACGACTTTCTTATCCTCCTCAGATGTGCTATTTTTTAGTGTAAATCTTAGTGCATAAAACTAAATAGAGTATTTTTAGGTCTCATTGCATAATTAGTTCGACCAGTTGGTATTTTAATTAATATTTTACGTTTACAATAACGATAAACATTAATTTTTAATGGCCAACAACATTTCGCTTTTCTTCTTTTGGTTTGTTGGTCTATTTGAGGAAAATGTATTTTCTATTTTTTTTCTTTTACAATTTTCTGAACGTACTCGTATATGGCGGTGCTGTTAAAGAAAATAAAGAAAAAAGAAAAACAATTGATAAAAAATGTTTTATGATAAATATTTATTATGTTTTGTTTTCGTTTAGAGTTGAGTTTTTATGTAATACAATTAAAATTTATGTTTTTCGAAAATTATTTATGCCATTTGAACAAAAAAAAAAAAGACTTTTAATGACTGCATTTCTTAAGTGAAAATATAATTCAAGGAAATTTGTAATAATTTCTTAAAATGGTCTTAAAACGTTTACGGCAACTTACTCGCACTCTTATCTGTAACATACTCGTATTTAAATTAAAAGTTAATGTGGCATGAAATCTTGTCATTTTCATAACGCTTTTAATTTGTCTTTTTACCCCATCACTGACAGCTTTACACTTTAAATGTGTGATTTAGTAGTTATGAATATATTGGAGGCTTGTTAAAAAAAGTAGGTAAATTTTCTTTATGTTTGTTTGTACTAATTTTGTATGTATGTACTCCTTTTCAGTAATTGGCATCACTTTATCTCTACTTTTCTCGAATCTCATTTCACTTCTGATATGCTCCGTTTTTAAAACCTTAAAATCTGTCAGTGATGCAGTCAATATATCCTCAATGGATGCAAATCTCTCAGCTTAAACCGATTGCTTTTGTTTAAGAAACAAGAAGAGAAAATAGTAGGTATCCAGCACGGTCGCATGGTAGCTTGATATTATGTTTAGGGACAAAATATCTTTCAAAAGTAACGATAACTGACTGCACAATTGCGTTGAAGTGATGCAAAGGCCATGAATAGCTTCTTCAAAAGAGTTTTTTCATTAATTCTCCCAAACGTCACACAACCTTATTAACCGCATGATATGGTGTTAGAAATCCTGATGTTCCATGTTATTTATGGTGGTAGCCGTGGAAATTAATAAATATAATCTCGATATTTAATCAAGTTTCACGCGCTTTTCTGAGTCTTAGCTCTTTTGGAATTTCGTCTTCAGATGGTTTTTAGGTTTTGACGTTTAACCATTATGGCTGTCGAATTTTTAAACAAGAATTATTTATTTTTTTTTTATCAAGGGCATAACGTGATGCTTCACATCAAAATACTATTCACAACTATCAATGCTATCCATAATAACCACATCTCTTTAAAAGCTTATTATCGTCAAAAGACGCTGAAGTACTTCGACCTTATGGCCTATTGTAGGTGTGTAGAGAATGTCAGCTTAGCGAATACGAATAGTAAATTTAAATTTTTACAAATTCGAATGCAAAAAAGAATGCGAATATTCGCAGCATCCCTAGAGTTTTGTACTGCCCCGACTAAAATGGTTTTTTCTATAATATCCTTTCAAACTTTGATATCCTGACGAAATACAGGATATCGATAAGAGCCAGTAATGGTAGCTACTCACTCTCTACTTATTAAGCGCCTAGATGCCTCCCCCCATTGAATCTGTACAAGACTCAAATCTTTTCCTATCATAGTTACGGATCAAAAATTTGGATTGTATTTAACTTGCTCTGCATGAGAAGATATGCTTCTCTTTCTCCTCCCTTTCGCTAAGCAGGCTTCTCCGCACCCCTTTCCTACTACTTAAAAATGTTCTGGTCCCACAGTTGTGGAAGCTCCCTTCCTGTCCAGCTCATCTGTTTATTCCTTTCCGCGGTATTCCCACATGACCTGTGACCTAGCAGGTGCTAACCTTATTATATTCAACCAGTCCATTCAATTAATTCAGACAATCCCGTACTAGCTTTGAATCAATTTCTTAGGAGCTCAGTGCTTGAATGGCTTATTGATTTTGAAAGAGTATGGCTATGTTCTGTCCTTTGTAATATCTGTACAAGTTGAAATTGTATATTTTTTTCTGTGGTGTGAACCTCTGCTTGGAAGATACTGGCGAGTTTCCCCATGGGTTCCGGGTATTTTATCCTAAATTCAAATACCTCCACTCCCGAACCACCTCCGGTTCGTGAACTATCATTAAGCCACCTAATAGTCTGTTACTTGAAACAATATGCTCCAGACCGTTTATTCACTTTTATTATTCTGTTTCTTTACAAACTGTTTCTCAGAGTGTAGTTTCTTCGTTGTTGCCGCGGTACAGCCAAGGAGGGAGTTATCAAACTCTCAGCCGGTCAAGCTACGAGCTGCCCCCTAAATAGTCCTTTGTTAAATAAATCTTCCTTTATCCTGATCACAGCCTTTATGGCTTTGATCTTTAGCCTTACAATGAGTAATTGGTAAATTAGGGCCATTCTAGAATTTACGTCGTTATCGTTTAATTTCGTTTTTAATTCGAAGTTGTTGTTAAAAAGTTCTTTATGATTTAGCAGCTGTTTTTCAGCAAACTGCGCGATATCATTCAAGAAATTCTGAGCGATACTAAGCCAATTTTGAACATTTCCGTTGGTACACGTATGATTCGGCGGCAAAATTTGTTACTTTCTGAATGTTTTTCTATTAGCTTTTGACGTGGTAGGGTGTTAAAAGCTAGGCTTGTTATTGACATCTTCTTGATGATCTTAAAAGAGTTGGACATTTTTAAGTTTGGAAATTTTTTTACTCTATGTTGACTCACCGCATTATAATGTCGTCACGTCCAGTCGCTGTGGCTGTGTTTTAGATATGAGTAGCATGGAAAGACTATTAAGTTGATGTAAAGTTGAATTGACGTTGATGCAGCAGAGATTTAGATAGTTCTTAATCGCTGAGTAAAGTTGATCTAGTACATTCAGCCGTGGCAAACGCTTTGTGTTAATACCCGGCACTAAGATTTGTGTAATATTGTCACGTTTTAACCTTTTTAAACAATAAAATAATCGTAGCGAATTTATTGCTTTATATAGTCTTTATTTCCAAATTTACTATATACACAATGTTGGTGTACCTTTTTGGGTGTTTTAATTTTCGGAACAATATAAACCTATGGCGACAGGTTATTGCATGTTCAAACAAGACTTCAAATTACCTTGTTCTGTGTTTAAATTACTTATACAATTTACACCCTCCATACGGCACCTTTGTAGTTCGTTTTGATGAACATTAAATTAACAAATTTTCTCTGGGTAAATATCGATATAACTGAACAATTTACAATTTGGGTGGTTCGCTCTTAAATTTTTGTATGGGGGATTATGTAATTCGTCGTATAATTAAGGGTTGACTTATGAATGGTAAAGCGAATTACGGAAAAAAGTTATCGCCTCTACACGTTTTAGATAGTTAGTTAGTTAGTTACAACGGGTAACAAGACACTAGTCCAGCTCACTTGGGTCCGATTCCGATCCCACAGTGATGCTTATAGAAAATCCACGCAGACCTACATGTCTGCGTGTCGGTCCAAAACCAGATGCATGCACCTAGGAAGAAAGCCTGCTGACATTTACATCAGTCAGAGATGATATGCAATGCAGAAACGGATTGCCAAGGAAAACGGTCCTAATATCCGAAAGATTCGGACACTGACATAGAAAATGCTCGAGAATCTCCTTCTCTTCCTATCCTGACAACTTCTACAGTAATCATTAAAGTCACCCAGCGTCATGTGATAACAGCCACCAAGATTCCAAGACTATGTCGCGGCAACCTTAAAATAGATTTCGAAGGAGCCCCATCATTTAAGGGCCAGGTTTGTCTCGATACAGAGCACGGGGGGTCATTCTACCATATTACCTGTGCCCTGTCCAGCATGTATCGCACAACCAGAGGGTAAGTGGCATCCCAGCCTGATGGTAAATCTCCTCGTTTCCAAGGAGAAAGCCTTCTCTCGCTAGTTCATCCACAACGCAATTCCCGTAGATGTCGGAGTAACCCTTTAACACAGATAATCTTTTGGTCTGAATATCTTCGAGACACCGGAGAGCTCCCTGATCGCAGCCTGACATTCCGCACAAATACGGATATCAACATAAAATACATAAATAAATATCAACCAGTCCGTTGCCCTCTATATAGCCGAGACCTCTGTCTGTAAGACAGTGCAGTGGTCCTGGTGTTTAAACGTTGTTTTGGAGAGCTCAATTTGAACTTATGTTTGGGTTGAGTATCAGTACTTAATACCTCATTCTTTGAACGCACCTCGTATGCTAACATATACATACGATACATACATACGATATAGCTTTATCACAAAAGTTACTTAATTTATGTTGCCTTACGTGTAACGACGTAATATACCGTTACTAATTACACCACTAAGTTCTTTACAAAACAGCGGCAGCAACAATAATTTCTTTATTTTTAATTTTTTAACCACAATTTTAGTGTAAAGTTTTACGTATTTGCGCAAACAAAACTAAAAAAACAACGTTTATTTTCAAATGTCAAGATCATGGCTTATAATGAAAGCCAAGAGTACAAACAAAAACCCACATGAAACACGTCAAAATAAACAGCAAAAGTCAACAAAAACTTTTTTGCTATCTCACTCTGCCTCTCTTTTTCTCTTATAGAAGTAGTTAAGCAGATGTTTAATATGTTTAACCACAAAGAAAATATGAAGTTATCTTTATGCCAAAACAATTGTGAACCACTGTATTATGTTTATGACTCTGTGCGTGTGCATAAGCTATTTTTGTATTGTTATCTCGTGTCTTTTTCTTATAGACACATACTCGTATGGACGTAAAACGCACAACAAAGTCGAACAAACAATTAGTAAACAACTGCCATTAGAAATAATAACATTAATAATGAATGAATGATAACATTTGATAGTCTTTAAAGGTCTAATCTAAATAAGAAGAAGAAGGAGATAAAAAATAAAACAGCTGACAGTAAAATTAGATAATGAATACAACAATAAAAGTGAGAGTAAATGCTTTTAATTTCTAACGCATGATGAGTAGAATAACAGCAACGAAATCACGAAATAGAGCAAAGAAAAAAATATATATATATATAGCCAGAAGAAGAAGAAGAAGAAGAAAAAAGCTCAAGGTGAATAAATTAGATGTGGCAGTCAGGCAATATAGTAAATGGCAGAAAGAAACTGCATTTTCACACGCAATTTTCTTAATGAATAAAAACGAAAAGAAAAGGAAAAACATTTACTTTCTTTCAAAAGGTCGTTTCAGATAAAGAAATATGAAGAAATGCAACAAGACATGCATTTTTCAAAAGAAAAAAAGTAAAGTTATTGTTGTTAAAGCTATATGATATCGTACACTGGAGCATCGGGATCTAGTTTTAGAAAATTTGTTACCAGATCTAAAATTTAGGCTGAAATTTGAACTAGAAAAACTTGTAAAATGTAACTAATTTTCCGAGTTCTACCAATTTCAACTTAAAAATTTGTATGATAGCAAGGCTCAACCATCGACCTATCTTAACTTAACTTGTTACTGCAGTTAAAGTTTAAGAACAAACCACCTGAACCAAGCTTTGTTTTAATTGGACTCAACACAGATTGCCTACACATACTATTTCTATCTGACTCAGCAAGTGGATACGTACTATTTTTGGTACTGTTACGTTTTAACTTTTTTAAGACCTTTGAGTTCGTTTAATTTGTGTTAAAATAAAATTAACACCACTTTGATATTGTTACAGTTATATTTTTATTTACTACCCAATTTTATACAACACTTTTATTTCCACTTAAACACGTCTTTATCTTACGACTGCAAAACGATAACTGACTCACTTGTAGGTAAAGCAGCCCCTTTATATACCTAATTGCCTACAGTTTGGAAGGTTCGGGAAATATCGACCATCTTCTATTTTCATATCCGTTAATTCAAATGTAACATAAAAATGGCAGATGTGGCAGTGCTGCCAAATTGACAGGGTGACACAACATATACGAAAATCCCACAATACAGTGTTGTATTTTTATTTTCGTAACAGTACGATAAAATATAGATTCTTCCGTATGTAATTGGCACACTACTTAAAACAAATTAATTAATTAAGAAAAGTTTTTCATCAAAATTTCTACGGTTAGTGAATACCGATCAATACCAAACTAGGAATTCTTATTAAAAGTGTGGACAAACTTTAAACTAAATTTAACTTAACCCGACTACTTATACATTAAATTATAGACTTTTTTCTTTTGTTTGGTAGAGCAGGTTTTAAAGAACCCTCAAGAACTATGTTCTTAGTATTATTATAAGCTAGTAGGTTGCCCAAAGGTAGATACGCCAATCTAAAAAACTTGTGTGTCCTACTGTAGTTACGAAAGATGAAACACATGATCATCCCCACACACTAAACAGTCTTATCTTTCGCAGAGCCCGGGTACTGTTCCAGTATGCGACCCTAAGATAGTGTTATCGTCTGTTAAAGTCCTCTGTGGTTACTGCTCTCGCCAGTCCGTCAGTGCTTTCATTATCAGCGACTCCGAAATGACCCTTAATTCGCAGTATCAAGTTTATAATGATAATCAAAGTACTCCTCAACTAGCCTCGATTTTATCGAACAAGAAGTCAGTACCCTCTCCGCTGCCCGACTATACGAAAATATCGTTATGCTCGCACATCTGATACCCCTCTGTAATTTTATCTCAGCCAACACCGAAACTGCGTGAATTTTAGCCTGAAAAACACTGGGCCATTATATTAGGTCCAAAGATTACCGCCACTATGCCCGTGCCAGTCCGCGATCCATCCTTAAACCATTTCTGGCTCCTGGCATCAACAAAACGCGATTAAACCCATTCCTCGCGGTCAGGAAGTATGTATTCGAATCTCTGGTCAAAACTAGTTTAGAACACACAACCCTACTATCTGCACACGACAATCAGAAAACAATGTGCTCCGAGTTTTCAGTGCAATTTTTTTAAAATTTGCAGGCATTGTTCTCAGAGAAACTAGTTTTGTTCAAATGGTACGTCAGGTTGTAATGACCTGTAAAGTACCCCGTCAAAATTAAAATTTGAATCTGCTCTACTTAACGAAAGGGAAATTATCGAAGATTTACCTGTTAGAGATAAAGAACCATTTAGCATCACACTAAAGCAACATAGGATAGTATTGGCTATTTCATCTACCCCAAGTTTTGACACAGAAAAGGTGAAAAGTGAAAGGCATAATGTGCTCTGATTGCAAAGATAATCTCCAGCCCTCAGATTTTAATAGTCGAGCCTTTTATTGTCATCTCAGTGAATCTCAGTGAATCTCAGGTTTTTAGTCTCGTGAATGGTACAATCACCGTTCTTGCAAGGTTTATAGCTAATCTTCTCTCCATGCACCGGCAGATTGTTACATCAAGAGAACTGTGTATCCGCTTCGATATGGTTACGTTCTCCTATCCGACCACCGAGATGACCAGATCATCGGCCTAGCCAGAAGTACCGCAAGCTGTTAAACTTTTCCCAAAGTCCATTAATGACCAGTATTCATAGAAAAGGCAATAAAACACCATCTTTTGGCCAGATTATACAGATCCAGCCTAACAATTCTTGATGCTTATCTCCGTTTCTTAAGATAATAGGAACATTATTCCTATTAAGTGCCTTTCTAATGGCATCGTAGGAAGTGTTGTCAAAGGCGCCCTGAATGTCGACGAAGGCAAATTTGCCTAGTGTTCAGAGCCTTTTCAATCATCGTCGCAACATAATAAAAACTTCATCGCAGATTTTCCCTGACAAGATAAGTTTGCCCATCAGTAGTCTAAAGATATCGTTTTAAGGAAAATCGAGCTTATGCTTATTGGTCTATACCATATGATTTTGGCAATTGACTAGATTTGCTAACAGCGTTAGGTATGAAGATGAATTTAGGAACCATTTGGCCTCACGTCATCTGTCACAATTATGCCCGTGAGCAGTGAATTTTCTCTTGTATAAGTTCCAAATGATTTAGTTATTGTGACTTTCTGCAAGTTTGCAGATTCCTCGCTGCCATTTAAGGTTTAATTTGCCCCTCGTTTCGCTACATAGTTCACCATTTCATTACCATTATGTTGAGCCTACTGTAATGGTGTTAAATCTCCCTAACATCTTGAGATGGTCTAGGCACTCGCATCGTATACCATTTATGAGGGAATCATGGTTGATTAAAGCTCTTTCAGAGCCGTTTCACTATCCGAAAGTATTTCGATGTTAATTTTTCTCATATTCCTACGGAGACATTCCCTCACGCATATTATTTCTTCATAATAAAGTCTAATGATGGTGTGGTGTAGTGGTTAGAGCGCACACATAACAACACAACCGGCACAGATACGAGCACCTGCAGGTTACATGACGAAAAAATTTAATTATGCTTTCATTTCCCTCCAGACAACTCCAACTAAAAATCAAAAGGAAAACCCCCCTCCGAACTTCCCGCTTATCACTGTCGACGATGACAGATATCAGACGAATGATTAGGAGAAAAACGCCACCTAGCAAGGATCTTCACCGCTACACAATCATATGGAAGGGAGCTACAGTGGATTAATCATCTATTAGATTAAAAAACAAACTTGATAAATGATACTAAAATAAAGCAATGAATACTCTGTGGAAAGCCACAGCTTCAAAAAAGTCGAGAACCTAAAAATTTAAATTTTGTAGCTTTCTACAGATTGCTAGAGGCAAATTGAATCCTAATTGGGCTAATTTCGATAGATTGTCTGTCATGTCACTAACATTATGTCTAAGGAACCAGCCCACTGCAACGGCGGTACATCTCATTAACGTGTTGAGTAGGTCTAGCCATTGCATAAGTTTTGAGGTGATTATGGGTAATTGAAGTTTTTAAAAGTTTTTTAATATGTTGGTATGTCTCTTCCTCCTGCAGAAACATTTTTTCAGACATAATCACCCCTGTTCTGAGTTTCGATTACTTTTCTGCATTCAGTTACGTTTCGATCGCAAATTGGTATTCCAAATAAAAATTAATCGAAAGACAAAGGAGAAGACAATAATGTTCTAAAAGCATTGGAACGTATAAAATCGAAACAAAAAAATAAGCAGATTGTAATAAAAACTCAAAATATAGTAAATACGCAAAGAGGTTCAATAGAAGACACTCACTTTTAGTTTGTCTTTATCATGCAAATCGACAAGCGCATACAATCGAAAGAAACTGAACGTATTCATGTCGTACCGAATGTGCCAAACACAGAAAATTTCGATCCGAATCGAAACGCAGAATAGGGTTGATCATCATTTATTATTTGTCAATGATAAAGATATGTCGCCTGTGTCTAATGCATAAACAGTTTTTACTATAAACCGAACATCGAATCTATTGAAATATTGTGGGGAAAATTATATCAAGATAAGAGATAAGGTTATGTTTAGAAATCAAGAACATATTTCCCGAAAAAGTTGGGTTTTCTTTGTCAGGTTGACATATTTTGATACCACCTTCTTCTATCATTTCCTCCTTTCTAAAAGAAGGGGAATTTCTCTAAACACGCTCTAATTGTATGAAAATGTTTAGTGAACATTTATCACCAACAAAATTTGAGATTTCCATCAGTAATTACTAGTTTGTAATTATAATTCTTTTTGTTGTTGAAAAGTTTCTTATATTACAACGGCAATGACTTGTTGTTGTGTTATTGAAAGCATTAAACAATTTTCGGTTAATTTTTTTTTGCTGTTGTTGTCTATGCTGCAACAAAGTAACAACCAGTGAAAACGTGAAGTTTTTTGTTTTTGTCACATTTTACCCCGCAGCATCAGTTGGTGGCTTTGGAAAATTAAGAAAATGCAAAATAACGGTGTATAGTGTGGAGGATAAATGAAAACTATTCGTTGACTGGCCATAATAGACAACAAAGAGAGTTTGTTGTTACTGATGTCAGATTAGAGTTGAAAGATTTTCTTTTTTTCATGTTCACATCAGATTTTTTATTTTGATTTTTTGAAAAACCCTATTGTCTTACAGCATTGTCCGTCCATGGGGTCTGGTCTGTATTTTTTGTGGATTTTTTTTTTTTTTTTTTTTGTAATTTACGAAAATTTATGCACTCACCACTATTTTTAAGCATTTTTTTTTGTGTTTGCTGGCATGTCAAATGGTTTGTTATGGAAGTTAATGTTTTTGTTACTTTTGGCTAAAACGAATTTCAACGATTTTTGTTTTGTGGCTTTTAAAACACTTTTTTACGTCACCTTTTAACGACAGCATTAATTTATGGGTTCAAATCGTGATTTTATTTTACCTTTTCCTTCACTCTTTCGCTTGCCATTGTGACTTTCTGTGGTTGTGTTTTAGTAGACATGGTTTTCAGACGTTTTTTATTTAAATAAAAATGAGAAACAAATTTTCATTTAATGTTTTTCCATTTTATGTTTTTTAAAGTTTTTTCCCGAATGATTATTGGAAAATAAGTGTATATGGAGCTGTCTGACTTACAAGACTTTATATCATTTTATTTATTGTTATTGTGAGTCTTACAACTCTCCTAAGGAACCCCACCCATTTCAAATTGCTGTCTATAGACTTGGAAAATGTTGTTTCAGTTTTTTTCAAATGCTCGTCTAAAGTCCACTTATGGTTGTTTGGTTGTTCGGTCAATGCGTAGGTGCTTGGACACTTATTCATTCATTCCGTTTATTGTCTTAATAATATATTTATGGTTTTACCAATTCTCGTTAATTTTAGCCGTGAAACTTTTTAAAAATGTGTTCAAATACATTTTTGAACGTTTTTAATTACATTTTTATGTCCTGTTGCTTAGATTTCTATTACTTTTTCTACGGTTTTTTTCTGTTTTTTTGGTATAGTGAAGTCAATTCATTTAAAATATTTTTTTTTTTTTTTTTTTTTTTTTGTAATACAAATGGCCTTGGCAAGTCGGGAAAAAATAATATTTGGCTTTAATTTCTCTTTTCATTTTGAAAAAGAAAAACATGGGGGAGTAAAGAAAAAACAAACATAAAAACCTTGTTTGTTTGCCATGTATGAAATCCTCTACAGGGAAAAGGTGACCATTTGGTTGTTTGGTTTTTATACATGAGTGTCAATACAAAAAATTCCATTTAATCTTTTGGGATTATTACCAACATACATCCATCTGTGTTTTTAAATGCAGTAAATAACTTTTGTATTCTTCTTGTTTTTTCCTAGATTTCCATAAGTTAAAATTTTATTAAGCGTCAGTATATTAACTTAGGCCGACTGCTAGTTTGGCATTTTAACTATCATTTTAATAAATAGATTTCACTATACAACTAACACTAACTCTGTAATTTATTGGCTTGGTAGTTATTGGCTTCATGACTAGCAAATTACTATCTCAGATATCACCACTTCGGCCGCAATGTGGTGACTGATTCGGAGTGTCGCCTGTGTAGGGAAGAAGAGGAGACTACATAACATATTTGCTGTAAATGTGTTGCTTTGGCAAACATTCGGAAACTTTTATGGAGCCTTTTATTGGGCCTAAACAAGTTCGTCGGCTACCCATTGGAGATGTAACTGTTTCGATTCGCGCTTCCGGACTGATCGGACGGGCATCCCGCCCAGGGGTATTGACTCGATGGGATTTCTACTGCCGTCGGCTATTACACTGGCGGGTCTGAACCCGAGTGTTTGGCACAATAGGTCGTAGTGCCAGTTCGGCCTCTCCGGCTCAATTTAATAAATAAATAAATAATAAATAAGTCTGTAGTTTAAATGAGATAAATAAAAGTCTCAGTCATAATAAAATAAAGAAATATATTCTTAATATTGTTACGAAAATAAAAATGTCTAAAAACACACTTCAGCACCTTTAAAACTGTATTGTGGGATTTTGGTTATTTGGTAATTGCGTGTCAACTGGTCAATCCCGTACTTATTTACGTTATCTGGCAGCACTACCAATTCGACCACTTTTACGTTACATATCAATTAACGAATATAAAATAGAGGATATGAGACATTTACGGATCTTTTCAAACTGTGGGCAATTAGGCAGGTTCTTTATCCTGCTTTACCTACACGTCAGCTAGTTATTGTTTTGCTCTCATAGAATATAGTCGTGTTTAAGCGGAAATAAAAGTGTTGTATAAACGAATATTGAGTTGTTGTATTAAGATAAACTGTATAACAGTTATAGTGTAGTAAATAAAAAACTGTAAACAACAACAAAGTGGTGTTTATTTTATTTTGACGCAATTAAAACGAACTCAAACGTTTTAATAGGGTTAAAACGTAACAATATCTATGAAACGGGGTTTGTTCGATACATTGGATTACATTTAAATTTGATTTCGGTCGTGTTGACTCCACGGCTGGGGCGTACTAGGCGCAATGTGGAAAACCAATTTTCACGTATATGCTATGCACGTATTTCGTAAATAAATTTTCGAATGTCGATTTCCAGGTGTTCAATTATCTCTAGTTTATCGACGTAGACAAGTGTATTTTCATAACCACAATGAAAATAATCCAATAGTGTTAAATCACATGATCTTGGTGGCCAATTAATTGACCATTGCGTAAAATTATTCTTTTATAAAAAGTTTTTTTGAGTAAATCAATTGTAGCGTCGCTGTAAATGTGTTGCTCTTTCTCAATTTTTTCCATAATTTGATCGACTTCACCAGATCAAAGTACATCTTTAAAATCAAAATTATCACTATTATTTTTCTAGTTACAGCATCGTCTGCGTAAACTTGCACAAATGTCTCAACAGCCTGACACGATTCCGAATTTTCACTCATATTAGACGTAGACAACTTTACAAAATAATGCGATTTTTAATGTTTTCTAACAAACTGAAGCTTGATATGTCACCTTTCAGACAAGCTAAAGTTATTGCCTGCAAAAGATAATAGAAAAAAATTTACCTCCTCTCATTATCTACCCGTAGTAGTCTGTATTTCTTGAACAAATTCCCATTTTCTACATCTTATTAATATTAGTTTTCAGTAGAGCTTTTGCCAAAGTTACTAACACTTTGTATAGTTAAAGACACATCAGAAAAGCTTTGGGAAATGAGGAATATCGTCCACATACGCGAGATGCTCCAGTCGTTCTTAAAGTCCCTACAAAACCCCGTGATTTTCCACCATTGCGCGACTAATAATAAGCATAATATTAAAAGTAGTAATAATGACAAAACACACCCTTGGCGTAACCCTGTGCCAACTTCAAACTTTCGAGAGAATGAGCGAGCCATCGTGTAAAATTCGGCATCTATATAGACCCCCATTTTTTCCTCCTCACTTCTCTAGAGAGCATATTGGCTTTCCACAAAGCATCTATTGTCTTATTTCAGTTTCATTAATCAGATTGATTTTCAATCTACTGTAGCTTACCTCAATATAATTGTGCAGTGGTGAAGATCCTTGCTACGTACTGGTGGCGATCCTTACTTAGCATTGTATTTTTTTCTCTAGTAGGTAGCGTTTTCTCCTGATTATTCATCTGATGCTTATCATCATCGCCAGAGAAAAGCTGGAAGGCCAGAGGGCTTCTTTCAGATGGATTTGTCTGGAGGGAGGTTTATGTATTTTTATTATTTTTATTATGTTTATGTATTTTTATTAAACACTCGAAACCACATTTAAAATTTTTTAATGTCCTCTATTGGGAATGCGAACCTGGGCCGCTTGTGTTGCATATTTGCTCTCTAACCACTACACCACGCCACCCCCACAGATTCGTTTATGGACTCCTTATTATTCGAATCAATTCAAGCGGTACACCCCTACATTTAAGGACCTTGTTTGAAGACTGTATAAAGTTAAAAATCAGAATCTAGAGTTTCTTTCTGGAAGGAACTATATTTAGGGCCAAAATGGGGAAAAAGGGTTAAAAATGTAATTAAAATAGCAGTTATGATAATAATTAATGTGGAGGGGGGCTAGCGAAGCACGCTGGGTTTAGCTAGTTAATTGTATAATTATTCTTCGTCAGTACCTTAAGCAAATTAGAGTCTTTAGACAATTCCTAAGCAATGCTCAAGTTTTTCTAAAATTTTAGAAAAGCAAATGTTTTTTAAGAAAACTGCCACGCCCACTTAATAAAATTAATGCTTTACATATGGTATCAGTTTATCGCTTAAACAAATCCTAGGCCTTAGTAACATTGCCATTTGAAGGTTATGATTTTTATACTCACCCTCTGGCCACCTTAATATTGTAATTTCTTTGTAGTTTAACCAAAATTCTTTCTGATACATTTCTTGCGGAGTCTATCGTTAATGTGCTTTCATATCTATAACAAGCAGAGACTGGTAGTAGTAGATCATCGTTATAATGTGCCGGCACTTTTTTTCTTTAATTTTCGTTCCAATTTAAATATTTTTTTTTATTTTTCGTTGTTATTATTGTTGCAACCGACGATTTGAGGAGCTTAACAATGAAACGGCCTTTTTCCTTTTACTTTCAGCCTGATTTAGTTGCTGTTGTTAGTGCTGATAGTGATGCTGTTGCTGTTGTTGTTGCTGTTACTGCTGCAAACACTGCTTGAATGCGCGCAGTTCATTATTCAAAAACGTTTGCTTTTATTTAAATAGAGATGATGAGGTTGTTTGTTGTTGGTGTGATTCGGTGTTTTTTTGCTTTCAATTTTCATTTCTTGTAGGAAAATTGTTTTACCCAGTTTTTCTTTCCTAGCGAACTGTTGTAAATAATACTTTTGGTGGTGGTGCTGGTTTCAGATGATTAAAGAGGGTTGGAGGTAATAATCGGAGGGTCTTGTGATGCATAGATTTTTAGTTTCCAAGCAAGTAACAGTAGTTTTTTTCACTTTTCATCGTTAACAATCAATTTCATTGTATTACGGTTGTGTTTTAACATTAATAGAGAGAAACCAGCAACAATAGCAACAACAATTGTAAATATTTTTGCATCTATTTTTAATGTATTGAATGAAAATAAGAAACAAAATTCAAATATTTTTTTTCTTTAAAGGCATTATCGGTATATTCGTGCATTAAAAATGCAATGCTTTGCATACAATTTTTACTTGGCTTACTGCTTGCCACTACTGCCTCTCATACTTAGTCTGGTGGCAGAGTAGACTTTTTCTTTGCTCTCATTGTAGCAGTAGCTGATTATTTTCGTTTCTCTATTTTTTTTTTACCATATAAACCCATTTAGAAAATATTTTCATTTTCATGTAATTTTCCTTTTTTTATTTTTCTATTTGGTTTTCAAATTTAGTTTTTTATTTTCCTTTTTTATTTTTTAAATAAAAATTGTTTTCGATTTTCCTTTTTTTGTTTGTTTTGTTTTGTTCTCTTGTCTTCGTTATCTGTTGATCTTATTTTAGACATTTTTATCTGCATCTTTTTAAGTTTCTTTTTTGCTGTTTTTCTTTTCATTCTCCGCCAATCTTTTTACAAACAATTCAGATTTCCCTTTCATTTCATGTTGGTTTTGATTTATTTTTGTTGTGTGGCAACAATTGAAAATCTTTTTTTTTAATTTTTTTTTGCTACTCAAGGATATTGAAAATTGTTTAAAATAAAAGGAAAAAATACTGAAAGTAAAGTGAATTAGTTTCGAGTGGTGCTATTCGATTGGTTTGAAATTTAGCGGTGCATTTGGGTCAATTATTTTTATCTTCTGTGTATTCCCGTATATGGTGTTGGCTCTAAAGAATTTCAAGGTTTAAAACTTTTAATTTAAAATGAAATTGCATGGAGTGCATTAACTTCGTTTTCTCTTAATGGTTTTTATTTTCATTATTTTTAAGTTAAATTGGCAAAAATAGAAAATTTCAATTAGTTTATCTTATGAAAATACTTATGCCACTAGAAAAGGAGAATAATACTATTTTTTTTTTACTTCTTCAACTCCCTTGAAAGCAAAATCTATTCAAATAAAATAAAATTGTTTTTATTTAATTTAGTAAAATCAATATATCGATGTTTTTCCGATTTTTTATATTTCTCTTGGGCATACAAGTTAATAATGTCGATTTTTTGCTTAAAAAATGCATTTATTATAATAACAAAATGAATTGATAAATTATTCAAAGTATTGTCCATCGTTAGCCACTACTTTTTCCCATCTTTCTGGTAGCATTGGCTTCCGCGCCAAGAGAACTGCTTCGGTTTTGAGGTAAGGTATGAATTAAGCCAATTTCTAATACCTTGTTCTTAAGTGAGCGTTCTGCATCGATCGAAACAAATGGTAGTCAGAAGAGGCAAGGTCTAGGCTATAAGGCGGGTGAGCCAAAACTTCCCACCCACTGTTTTCAAAATAGTTCTTGAGCGGTCTTGCAACATGTGGCCGAGCGTTGTCCTGATGGAAGATTATGGCCTCGTGTCTGGTCGAATATTCTGATCGTTTTTCGTTGATTGCTTTCTTCAAACGATTCATTTGTGTTCGGTACAGGTCCCCTGTAATTTCAACAGGTCATAATACAAAACGCCCTTCTGATCCTACCAAATACAGAGCATTACCTTGTTGCCATAAATATTTGTTGGGGTTATCTTAATGTATCAATTTTTCATCACCATTAACAATACGGTGCGTTCAAGCATCATATCCGATATGCAAAATCACTTTTTAACGTCTCTCAGCTTCAATTCATATGGGACCCGATTTTTTTGCTTTAGAATGAATTCCATGCTGTTAAACGTAGGGAAATGGCTTGCTGTGTGACTCCCAATCATCGTCATCATTCTAACTTTTCGGCTGATCTCTTCTTGTCTTCTGTGTCAAAATCACCACTTTTGAATCGGGCAAACCATCGTTCACAAGTTCTTCTACCAACAATCGATAACGTTACACTCTTGAACAAAGAATTTTAATGGTGAAAATTTACTGTTTGAAAAACTAAACGAAAACAACGCGTTTTTCAGCAAAATCGTCATTGATGATGAGGCCCTTTTTCAATTAGGCGGTCGGATATGGGGCTTATAAAATCCACAAACAGTCCTCGAAAAACCATTACATCCAAAGAAAGTGACCGTGTAGTGCGGTTTGTAGTTAGGCGACATCATCGGCCCGGATTTTTTCGAAAATGAGCAAGGAAACACTGCCACAGTGAATTTTCTGTGCTACCAAACCATGATAACCAATTTTTTGTGACCACAATTGGCTAATGTTGACATCAGTGACCTTTGGTTTCAGCAAGACGGCAACACAAGCAAACACAGCCAGCCAAACAATTCAGTTATTGCATGAGAAATATCCCGGTCACTTAATTTCTCGAATTGGCCGCCTCGTCCTTGTGATTTATCGCCGCTAGATTATTTTGTCTGGGGCCATTTGAAAGAACGGGTTTACGTGAACAAACCACAAACAACTGACACTATGAAAGATGAAAATCGGCACTGCATTGATGAGATAAGCGAAGCTTTGTTGCAAAATGTGACTCAAAATTTTGTGATCAGAGCGCACATCTGCCGACGTGCTAGAGGTGGACATTTGCCTGACATATTTCTATTCTATATTGGTACGAATAAAATTGAATTTGTCAATAAAATTGTTTCTAATCAAATTGGCTTCCTAACCTCAAATTTACCTAGCTTTTATAATATAAGCCTTGTCTGCCAAGAGAGAGCCTTCATGCAATCTGCCTTAAATTTTTCACAATGTATTTTTTGCTACAGAGAACATTTCTGAGGAAGTTACGATCCAAACTTTAAACTTTGTTCATGCTTATAAGACAGACCCTATTGTAAGCAGATGCCTTTCCCTAATGCAATCTACCTAAAATTTTAAAACGCATTCTAATAAACAATGTGGTCTATGTTTGGTCCATTGTAAGGCAATTTAAGATATTTTGAATTGCGTTTTACGATTTAGTGTTGTCTTGTAGTTTTTTTGGTCACCTCTACCGCATGTAAACCACATATATTACGATAATCTCTATGGCTTTAGCTTTTGTTAAACAAAAAATATATTTTCTTGTTCATCGTTTTGTTTTCACAACTTTTGTTTATATTTTTGACTGACACGTGACGTTTTTCTCTTTTTTTTTCTGCACTTTTCATTCATATCGTTATAAGTCATGCATCAACTTGACATGCGGTGTCACTTAAACCAAAAAAAGAAAAAAAAAAAACAATTTTTTTTTGTTTTTCAAAAAAGTTAAATATGGAGTTTTTAAACGAGTTTTTTTTCCTCCGATTCCATTTAAAAGTATGGGAAATGATCATAATCTTGGAATAATTTAAATGGTGAGAAGAAACATAAAAATCATATACATTTTTTGTTTTCTTAAATTATCAATTGATATGCATTGAATGTAATGGAAACTGGCATCAAATACTTACATTTTGAGTGGGTTAACAAAAGCTGTAAAAAGCAATTGAAAATGTTAAGGAGATGCAAGAGATACTACGTTTGTGAAAATGCAGACAAATGAAATGAAATTTAATGGAAATTGAGTGCAAACATACATATGCACTTACGTGTATATAATTTTTTCTATTTTTGTATATCATTATAGCGATCAGTTAAAAAAGTTGTATTGCAACACTTAACATCTGGTCACCTTAATGGCAGTGAGTTGTTGCATTTTGTTGTTGGTTGTTGGTAGTTGGTGGACCAGCAACAATCACTTTTATAGTTATTAAAAATTTTAATTTAGATCACTTTTTGTTCCTCTATTGTTGTTGTCGTTTTTATTGTTGTTTTTTAATGAATTACATTTAAATTGTTTTTTTCGAATTGTTGGCGAGTTGAATGGTTTGGAAAAAGTTGTTTAAAATCATTATGTCCAGAATTATGACAAGTTGAAAATGTAAAAAATGAATGAAAGAAAGAAATTTTGTTACAAAACCCCAGACACCTTTAATTAAATTTGAAATGCATACAAAACTTTCTAAAACATCTGTATGATTTCGACTGTAATGTGTTGGAGTCAAGTGAAGTGATTGTTTTTAAATTATGGTTTGAAAACTGATTGTTAATTGATGTGTAGTCGTTATAACCATTATTACAACGGAAATCCTCATAACTTTTTCTTACCTTATCTTTTAAAACCACATATCAGTCAAGTCCAATTCTTCCATTTGGGCAAAAAAAAATAAAATAATAACAATCATCGCCCTTCACAGTAACGTTCCTGCCTTCGTCGTCTTTGAAGAAGTACGGTCCAATTACGCCACTGGCTCATAATCTACCCCAAGTAGTGCATTTTTCTGGATGCATTGATAGTTCCTGCAATGCTTCTGGCTGCTCTGTACACCAAATACGGCAATTTTGCTTGTTCACGTATTCATTTAATCAGAAATAAGATTCGTCGCGGAAAACAATTTCTCGACCAAACAAAAAAAAAAAGGAACTTTGCCAGCGCCAATTCACCCATTCACCAAAAGTTTGCCCCTGTGGTAGGCCGTGTGACTTCAATTCTTGCATCAGCTGTATTTGAAAAGGTTTTACATCCAAATCCTTCAGCAAAATTTTTCACGCAGTGGAGTAATGCTAATGCGACACCCAATTATGCTGTACTAGCTTTGCATTTTTTTTTTCGTATATTAAGATAAGCAAATAACACCATTGTACTAAAAATATAATGCATTTTGCTAGCACTCGAGATACAGCCCCAAGCCCTAATTCTTCCCAATCCTTTTCCTTCTACTCCAGGTCTTTGGTTTTTTGTGGACTCCTCCATGGCGGCGTCCTTAGAACAGCAGGATTATGGACTTTTGGCTGAGTATCTTTGACAACCATCCCTGAGTTCGTACCGGACACTTCCGATACCCCAACTTTCTCAGGCTTCAAATGTCATTAGGATAGACCACACCAAATCTATAGAAGATTCTACCTTCAATGGTACGTAGCCAATTAATCATAGCATCTCCTATTGCAATGACGAGGTGGACGAGGTCTTTATCCACCGTCCTCTGAATTACGCGCCAGGTTGACGCGTAACAAATCAGCGTTCTGCGACTCTATAGTCGCCAATATCTTTGAGGAAAGTATGAATGATGTGACGTTGGTGAAATCATCCTCCTTCATCACCTTAATTTTGCACTTCCTCACATTTTGACTGCAATTGAGCCTCAGCCACTCCGTAGTCGATTCGTTGTTGCAAATGAGAATCATCCAACCGGTCTTATACTGGGAGTTAAAAAATTCTGACTTTGTTTGACTATTCGCCTCTTTAACTTGCCCCATTTTCTCAGAGGTCAAAGGAGCGTTGACAATATCCCGAGGGACTAGCAAACTCTAATACTGCAAGCCACGACATTATATGCCGGCTTGTTTCCGGCCAAAGTATGTTTTGCCATTTTAGCGGTAACTTTTTGTGGGCTGTCCTCTTACCTCTTTCGTTTTAAGTCACTGGTAGATGCTCCTGGGACCCTATTTGACGTTTTCATCTTTTCAAAGAGATTTTTTCTGGCAATTTCCAAGCATCTTTCCTTGACTGTCCACTTTTGATTGTTCTTGCATAACGTCTTCTCTCAAATAGCGTTAGTTTAGCGAATTTGCTAGTGTCCCATGAAAAGGACAAACTGTTAATACCAGCGCCAATTTCGGTTCAGTAAGATTGCTGACTAGCGGAGATGACTGAAGAGGCTCATCGCCACACATAGTTTCATCGCTGCTTAAAAGGGATGACAAATCATCACCTCGATAAGTACCACGGGCGCCTAAGTCACCTATAATTGGTACACTGACCCTCATTTCCAGTTCGGTTTTAGGGGTAATGAAACTCATATCTGCTACTAACTTTGTATTTTCGAAGGACACTCTTGTCTCCCGTTTAGTTGTGGATGAGAGGCATTGCTCTTTATATCATTGCTCAAATCCATATGATTTCATTAGAACACCGGTCACCATCACTTCGTTACGTACCACGGCCACCTAAGTCTTAGATGTGGTGCACTGGCCCTCTTTGCCAGTTCGGTTTCAAGGGTAGTGACACTCTTATCCACTGCCACTTTTGTATTATCAGAGAACACTGTTGTCTTCTTTTTAGTTGATACAAAACAGGCGTCCCGCTTTATATCATTGCTCAAATCCATATGATTTCATTAAAGCACGGGTCAGCAAAGTCACCTGCACTATTGTCCGGCATGCTGCAGGAATGCGAATTAATTGAAACTGGGGGGCGCCTGGTATCCAGAGTTCGCATACTAGCGGCCAAGTACCCCTGGACCATATATCCCTCAGCGTATGCTGTTTTATCTTGGATTAGGCGGAGCGTTTACAAGGATCATCCACCTCTATCATGTTCAAGTTTTGACTCACAGTTAGAAGAGACATGACGTTGCGGAGCTGTGAGCTGCTGTTACCATCCCCGAATACTCATACAGCAAACCGCTACCATTGCTTGCTTTTGTCATGCGCAACTACAAGTCATAAGGACAAAATGCTCTCCCTTTACACTGGTGATGTCACAGTATGGAGGGTGGGCGAGTCTTCTTAAGGACACAAGCTTGAGCGGCCGCCACTCGGAGGCACTAAGTCTTCTTGTGTGATTGACCATAAGGATCGTCCACTGACTTTACATTATGAATCCACACCTGGCCACCTGTATAAAATATAAATAGTATGAGTTAGGCGGTTCATAAAGTTTCGTATTCAAGTTTTATCAAACTTTTCATAATAAAAGTTTTAAAACTTTATTTGTATACGTTTAGACAAATATATACATACTATACCATATTCGCTTAGTACGATATCCTGCTTACAGATTTTTTAAATACTTAAGTTTTTAAAATATACTGGGAAACATGGTCAAAAATTATAAAAAAATTTATTCATACACCCAATAAATAAAAAAATTCAAGCAATACACTTTTAAACTGTATAAAATCGCTGTGATTATAAAAGAAATTAAAAACGAACCCCGATAAAAATAATTTGAAAATAATATTCGCTTTAAAATCTAAAGGCAGGTTATCTGGTGCACACCCATTATTCGTATATACTTTTTTTTTTACTGATATTTATAAAATAAACGGCCTTAGAAAATTGTTGTTGATTTTTTTTTTAATTTTTTGTTATTTTAAATAAAAAGGTAATATTATAATATGGTAATTAATACAACAACAATTATATTAAACAAAAACTATAAAAGAATACATAAAAAAATTATATAAGTAAATATTGCATTGTTATCTCATTAGATAAGCATTTAAGAAATTAGCATTAATTAGCAAACAAACGTAGAAAAAATTACAAAAATTCGATGATACAACAATAAAATACATGAAAGGAAAATATAGTCAATAATACGCGCCTACTGGATTAGCTAAATCCGAATTCAAAATGTTGTGCAGATTTTACCTACTTGTGTGATTAGTGACAACAAAAATGGACTAACTTAAGGCAGTGATTAATTTGAAAAATCTTTTATATGTACATAAATATATAACATATCTACCTTCCCATACCATTCATCTCTACTACTATTGTCAACTATAGACCAATTTTTTGTGCCTCGAATTTTACTTTTATAAACAAACTCGCATTTACAAATATCGTCAACATTTTATTTTCAACAATTGTAAGCAGTGGATTATATGAGAGCGCTAGGCTTAAATATGGACCGACTTAAACTTAACTGTGTGATTTTCTATTTATGACGCAAATATTAGTTCAATAACAATAAACCAAACTTTCTACTTGCCTACAGTTATGAAGCATGTTTTTGACCAAATTTTGCCGTTGGTTTATATTAGATTCTATTTTATAGCATTAGTGTTGGAAAAAGTTCGATTAGAAGTTATCGGTAGATGGCTCTTAAATGTAATATCTGGTAATATTATTTGCATCAGGCAACACTATACTTTGTTTAAAGATGACATTTTAAACTCTATTTTGTTAGAAGACATCTATAAAATAGCATTGTTCTGTTAAAAGTTAACTACGAGTACGTTCAAAAATGAGTGAAAAATCGGAACAAAAATACATAACCAGCTGAAAAAATTGTCAATCTTACGAAGACAAGGCTGTAACTTACTAAAAATGCACTTCGTTCTGGTCGATCAAGACCCTAAAAAAGTCAATGAAATCGTGGAAAAAATGGGGAAAACCGGCATATAAGTAGCCCGGACGTTGCTAGGGAACTGGGAATTCATCAGCAAACTGTTGTCAATCATTTAAAAAAAGCTGGATACACAAAACAAAATGGACAGAATTTCTATTTGCGATTCAATGCTAAAACAGAACGAAATCGAAACATTCCGGAAGCGAAAGATTACGGACGCTGAAAAGTACGACAGTAATGCGTGAAAAAGATCATAGACGAAGCCTGATGAAGATGCGCAGACGGTGGCAAAGCCAATCCTGACACCCCAGATAGATAATGCTATTCATTATGAGCTTCTACAACCAAATCAAACGAATGGCGAGTTTGGCGGGGAAGTTTTGATGCATCCACCATATAAACCGGCCATCTCTTTCCATCTCTGCAGAAATTTCTGTAGAGGCCTGAAAAACGAAATTTAATAAGTTTTGCTTTCAGAGAACCCAGGCCTTACCCCAAAAAAGGCAAAGGCTATCTATAAAAACGCACATACTTCGTTTAATAAAGCTTGTGTTTCAAATATAAGAGAAAGATGTTGCACATTTATCCAAATTTTTAACCGAACTTAACCGAGCATACAATATCTGGACAGAACGTAGACAGAAGGCAAGAGTACAAAAGTACAAGACTGAAGTATTTTCAAAAGCCATGTATTACTCGATTTCAACATAAGTGCTAAGCTGCTGAATATAATGTTGTTTTTGTGAATGTTGTATTATGAAGGGTGTCGAAAATTGAGGTATAATTTTAATTTTAACAAAAAAGACTTCAGATATTAAAAATATTTTTATTTCAGCTTATAACAAATAGGTTCCGATTAAAAATGATGAATTATGTCGGTCAAGTGATCCCTCTACTGACTCGACATGCTCCCAATCTTTTACCAAAATTATCAATCACGTTTTTCAATAAACTATTGTCAGATATCAGCAATTATCAACCTACTCGATAATGTTGGCTTTTGAACTGTTGTGGGATTATTGCTGTACCAAAAAAAAAAACCCACAAAAAAATCGAAAGGTGTCAAATAGCACGATCTTGGTGGTCAATGTACTCCTCCTCTACGAGAAAGAATGCGATTTTCGCACTTTTCTTTCAAAAGATCCATTGTTTTTCTCGCCGTGTGACAAGTGGCACCATCCTGTTGATCCTACATATTCTCTACGTCTAAATCATCAATTTTCTCCAACAAAAAGCTTCTGATTGTTTCTCTGTAGCGGCTTCCATTGACCGTAATCGCATTTCTACTGTCGTTTTCAAAAGAATATGGTCCGCTGATTTCTCGGGACCTCAAACCACCCAAAACCGTAACTTTGTGTTGATGTAATGGTTACTCTAAGATAAGTCCTGGTTTCTTTTTACCGAAGAAACAAATTGCTGACGTAATGCGTAATCAGCTGGTTTTAATTTTTCGTTCAGCTGGATCTTATAAGCCTTTGAATGGAGATCAGAATGCAAAATGTTGAATAATGTGGATCGTTCGATGTTTAATAGCTGCGAACGATGGCGAATGGATGTTTTTGGATATATTCTATATTCTCGGTTGGAAGACCACTACGTTGATAAATTATGTTTCTCTTATTACAAACGGATCCAGTTTCTTCAAATTTCTCAACCGTCAGCGTGATGGCACGATTTGTTAGAGCATTATCTGTACCGAATTTTATTCTACATTTCCTAATTACATCTTGAAAACTTTTGCCATTTTCAAAAAATGTTTTAATAATAAAAACACGTTGTTCCTTCGTCTAACGTTCCATATTGACCAACCGGAATGTATTTAGATTCTAAAAAAAAATATTTTGAATAAAAATTACAAGTAGAAAAAAAATGGCACCAAATTTAAAATGATACCTTAATTTCAGACACCCTTTACAGTATTGTGCAAAACAAAAGCAACAGATTTTGATTCGTCATTAAATAGAACAGTTTTTTACTTCTGTGTAGACCGTTTGTTGCCTTAAATTTTGTTTTTAAGACTGATGGGTCGATTATGAATGGCAACAGAACTATTAATTCCAATTGCGATTTAGGCAACTACAAATTTCTAGTTACCGTCTGGCAACGCAACTGAAGTTCTGTTGGCGTCCATAATCGACCCATAAATTTTGCAAAGGCACATAGGGATTGGTCCGTACAGAAATGGTAAATTGCTCTTTTTAGTGGCGAATCAAAATCCAATTTATTAACAAGTATAGTGAGAAGTAGAAGTAGAAGGCTTAATATACGAAATAGTAAAACTTATACAAAGCATGGGAGAGGCAAGGTTATGGTGCGGCCTTACTTTTCAGCAAATGGGGTAGGACCCTTTCACAAAATGGTTGGCATAATGAATCGATTTCTTGCACAAACGAAAATTATTCCATATGCCACTTCGGTGGGTATTTCAACGCGATAACACACATCAAGGTTAGTCAGAGAGTTCATTGAAGAGAATAAGGCCAAAGTCCTCGATTGTCCGGCACAATTACCGCACTTAAAGGTCTTTGGAGTAATAAAAAGGAACATCTAGGAATTCTTTGAAAATCTAGAAGGAAAATAGAAACGTATGTATTTCGGATTCCGCACTTAATAGCCTTATTGATTCCAGGCCGCAAAGACGTTTCAAAGTTATAAAAATAAAGGTTTATCTACGAAATATTAATTTCTTGCTTTTGGTTTGCACAGCTTTATTTCAAAACCTCAATTGTTTTTGTTGATCTAAAAAAAAAAAAAACGTAGAGATAAAGTAATATATTTTTTATGTAAATCTAAGTTCATATAAATCTAAATAAATTACAGAAAAACTTTTTTGACTAAATGAAATACTTTCTGAAATGAACAGCATTATTAGTTTTTACAAAATTTGTTGCTTTTTTTTGCACAATACTGTATGTACTGTAAAATAGAATTCTCTATGGAGGTGAATTAGGTATTTAAGCTCAACAAAAAATAATCTAGATATATAGGGTGAGCCATTTAAAAGTTTAAATATAAAAATGCAATAAAACAAAATTGAAATTTTGCCAAATTTATTTTTTTGTTGTGAAGTACAATTGTTCCGGTTATAAATGAAATATTATTTTATTCATATGGCTGCCGCGGATGGCCTCACAGTACCCTCTTCGATCGGACAAATCCTTTTGCGAGAACTTTTTCGAGTGTATGGGATCGTATCTCGGCAATGGCATCACAAATGTTGGCCTTCAATTGTCTCTGGTTTGCCGGCATAACACTTGTCTTTAACGGCGCCCCACAGAAAATAGTGCAACGGTGTCAAATCGCAGCTTCTTGGCGGCTAACTGACATCGCCATTTCAGCTAATTAAACGGCCATCAAAAGTTTGACACAATAAATCGATTGTGGCATGAGATGTGTGACAAGTTGCACCATCCTGTTGGAACCAAAAATCGTTCACATCAGAGCAGGCACAAATAAATCGATTATCATTAGTGCGTTAGGTGACTCCAAGGGCCAATGATGCCTCCGCTCCACAGGCAGCACCAAACAGTCACTCGTAATGGGTGCAATGGCAATTTCGCTGATTAACGTACCCACCAAGATAAAAATAAGCTTCATCCGAAAAGATGATTATAAAGGGTGACCCAACCAAAACGCACGATGTTAATTGTAAGTAAAACAAAAAGTTTTTAGAGAATTATCTAAATATTGAGCTCTTGAATTGTTCTGGACTTTTTCTTTTAAATATTCCCAAAGAAAAAAGGTCCAACATCGTCAAATCACATGATCGTGACGGCCAATTAACGTCGCCACGACATAGATAACAGGGCCATTGAATTTCTCTCTCAAAAGAGCCATTGTTTCGTTGGCTGTGTGGCCAAGAAGTCCGTTTTCGTCTCGTGATAACGCACATCATTCACGGTAACTGCTTAGCCGACCTCATTTTAAAAGAAGTACGGCCCGATGACGCCTTCAGCCAGCAGACCCGGTTTGCTGAAATTTTCTCACAAACCTCCCGATTGTGGACATATTTGATCGATTTTGCTGACCAACAAAAAAATTACGAAGTGCACGAAATGCATTTGGATTTGAACGCCCATTTTCGCAAAAGGCTTCAACAATCTTAACGCGCTGCTTAATTGTGTACCTGTTCAACCATGTCAAACACGGAAATAAAGAAATGTCAAATTAAGTTGGCATAAAACTTGACGTTAAGATGTGACTCACAATTAATATCGTTCATTTTGGTTAAACCACCCTTTAAATTACGATAAATTTCCAATAAATCCGATCCATTTCGTTCAGTGGAGATAATATACTGAATTTTGTGACAGAATAGAATGACATAAGTATTGACAGATTCGAAATAACCGCTGGTTCAAATTTAAACCCGTAGATGGCTTACCCGATAGTTTTGATTTATTTATTTTTGTTATAATAGATTTTAAAAACGTGCAAGGGAAAGTCGTTTATTTCACTACTTTTATTTAAAAGAAATTTTTTTAAGAAAAAAATTTGAATGTGAAAAATGTTAAATCTGTAAAAACGAAATATTTGAATAAAATGATAAAATAAAATATGAAGTCGTTTAAAATTTGCTTACTTATACATATCAATAGAATTTACTCTAAGTAGCTTATGTAACATTTTTTTCCAGAACAAATAAAACTCATCCACTTTAAAAAAAGCAAAAATATCGTTAACAAACTAATAACGCAAAACCAAAAAAAAAAAAAAAATGGTGTAAGAAAGTTAACAATTGTGAATAAAATTCGCCTTTTTTATCTCTTCAAACAGCCCGCTCTTTTATGTTAAACGTTAAATTTTCATTAATTTTTTTCCATTTAAAATGAACCCCAAAATTGGAGTTAAAAAGAGTTCAATGACTTTGGGTGACAATTCACATTTTTTTCTTTTGTACAGCACTAGTTTGGTTACAAACAAATTGTTTATTTTTTTATATATTTTTTGTCCTATTCAAATAACTTTTTTTAATTTTAATTTGTTGTTTTTAATTTTTTTATGTATAAGATTGCCTATACAAAATTTATAACTGTTTGCATTTGTTTTATGGTTAAACATGAAATTCATTCATATCCAAACCCGTTAAAACATACGAAGAATAAAATTAAATCGAATAAATGTAATACGCCATCCACAGTAGTTGCGGTTTTGTAGGCAGACACACAATAACCCAGCGAATTTTTTCTTTCACCTTAGGTAGGTAGGTAGGTACGTACACTGAGTGTCTTAAATGCATAAAAAATCACTGTTTGTATATATGTATTCGTTCGCAGTGTTAATTTTTCTAACAGCTAATATGTGTAGTGCTCTTAGTTTAATGCACGTGATGTTTTGACCATGGTCACTTAGCAAAGTAAATTCGATATCCATACCAACGTGGATAAGTCTTTCTTCGAAAAACTTTAGTCATTATCAATTATCGATTATGCTTATGTTTAACACTAGGAAAGCAGAGTTTTTACTATCTGGTTAAAAGTTACTGCAATAGCTTTTGATACTTCGGTGTACTGCTTATTCCGACGAAACACATGTTTGTCTTGCTGACATATGCTGTCTTACAAATCTTATAGATATATGACGCTCGTTCAAGCTAAACTAAACCTTATTCCCACTGTTTTCCATATTGTGTCTTACAATGGAAAGATGTTTACTCGAAATCAAAGATCTGTTGTCTTAACCTAGCCTGCTGTTTAAATTAACCCGTTTACATGGCATATTTGTATTTCGTGTTCATCGTACATCTTTTTCTTGTTATTTTGTTATTTGCCTGTAAATTGTGTTTTAAAAATGAAAAAGAAGGTCAAGAAATTCAATTAACAAATTGGATGTGATTTAAGTAATTAAGTTAATTAACTTGATTAAGTAATCCACATGATAATTGAAACCGAAAAATGTACAATTTGGGTAATTAGCTAATAAAATTTTGTGTGGGGAATTATGTTTTTTTCCTTTTTATTAACATTGATTCCCCACTGTAACGTGAGCTAACAATTTGTATTTAAATCTTAAAAGCTATACTAAATCCGGTTTTATACTAATTTTACCTGCCAGCGCTGGACGGAATATTATTGGTTTAAGGGATTAATATGATACTGTTCTCACTCTTCCTACCAAGAGCACAGTATTTCTTCTGTCGAACGGATGTGGCCATCATTATTCAAGATGGCACAAGCTAGTTGGCTCAAATCGACTTCTAGTATATTCTTTTATATCTTAGCATACCTCGCGATTTCCTGTTTAACCAAGGGCATGTGCAGGTCTTTATGGATGTTCAATTTTTTTATAAAGCAAGAAGCGTTTGTCATCAGTCGCATTACTTTATTTTATTAAATATATTTAAAGCTGAGGCAATGCTCTATAACTATACTCCGTAACAGCAGATTGGTTTTAAAATCGCATTATAGAAAAGAAGCTAAAGATCGAGCCCTATTAATAAGCCAATTTTTTTGTATTGTCTTTAATTTCATTTGCGTCAACTTACCATCTATGTGGACTTTGCATGTTAGCCGTAAATAGAGATGATCTTGGAGATAATTTGGTTGTTTACAGGTACAAGTTGTTATCATGACTACCTACGCAGTGTGATTTTTAATTGCTTTAACCACGCCTCTAGTTGTACAATATGATCTTGCAAATACATAGCTGCTTTTTGCTGGTCTTCATGAATGCTTAAGACAGCTGTATGAACGGCGATTGTTGAGGTATCGGTATGACTGCATGTCAGATCATTGATGCCATATCAGAGGTATATGTATATCAAATATAACATAAATCACAGGTACTCCTGCCTCAATAGTCTGAGATTCGCTTAAGTAATCGCCTTACCTTACTTTCAACTTACGTTCAGTTAGATTTTTTCATAATTGGTTGTAGACATTTAGTGGTAAATTTTGCTGCAGGTGTTGTATCAGACCTTCATGTTATACGTTATCGAACGCCTGTGAAGCGTCTATAGAGAAAGCTGAGCAATATTTTTTCCTTATGTCACTCAACAGTTGTGCTGTGCTTGCTTTTAAATCCAAATTGATGATTCGGAATATACTCAACTTTACTCAGTAGGGAAATTATGTAATTCGACTCATAATTGTGGTTTAAATTATGAATGTGATGACATGGTATTGCATAACTAAATTCGATAAAACTCTAAATTAGACGTATATGCTTATCTAAACTTGATTTTCCCTGAAGAATTTCAAGATTATATGGCTTACAAAGACAGACATACAGACAAACGTAATGCAATTAGTTGTGGTGTTGATTCAGACAAGCCTAACATTTAACATAAGCAGAGACTTTAATTTTATTTTTAAAATGATTAAGAGGCTGCCTTCAAATGGTCCATCCATCCTTCTTCCATACGAAGGGAAGGGAAAAGGAAAGAAACATCAATTACAAAAGATCATCGAAAGGGTCAGCAACACCACATTTTGTGAAAAAAGGTAGGAGTCTACGATGAGCAGTAACAGCAAGTCTCGGTACTATCCCTACACCACATCTATAGGGGGAGTTGTTTTCACGCAACGATAGATGACAGCAGAAACTCCTATCATAGAAACCTGTTACAATAGATGAATCACCTGCTTAGCTGGAAAACAAAAAAATAATTTGTGAAATGGGAGTGACGATTTTTTCAATGATTGTACTTAGTACTTTCGTACGTAAGGAATTGTAATCCATAGACAACATAACACCTTGATCATAAAGTTCCCGGAAAAATCCCCTCTTGGCGGTCCCATCGTTCCGATTTGAGTTTTCTTTTTTGTTAAGTTGGTACATCTGTTGTTGATATCCCCGCTCAATCTTAGCGTCATAGCTTGACATTTGTAAAAGCTACGTAACCAAGAGTACATCTATCTCTATGTGTTTTGGCGATTATTTACAATTTTATAAGTGGATTTAAATTTGCAACAACGAACTTGTGTTAAGTTTTGCGTAAAAAACGGATTTAAAGGTGCGCGAACATTGGAAATGTTGGAAAAGTGTTTCGGAAACCATTCTCTAAAGAAAACGGTCGTTTGCTAGTAGCACGAGTGGTTCACAAGTGGTCGTGAGCCAATTAAAGATGATGAACGCAGTGGCAGACCATCGACATAGAAAACGGACGAAAACATTGACAAAATAAAAGAAATGTTGGTCAATAACCGCGAATTAATCATCAGAGAGATAACGGAGGACTTGAGCATTGCCTCTGGATCCGTTCAAGGCATTTTGGTTAATGATTTGGGTTTCTGTTATGTAGCAGCAAAGTTGGTGCCAAAAGACCTCAATTTCATACCAAAAAGAGATCGTGTTGAAAAGACATGATCTGCGAGGCTGAATCCGATCCCACATTCATCAAAAGGATTATTACTGGAAACGAGACCTGGGTTTATGAGTATGACACGCAATCCAGACATCAGGCAAGTGACCAAAAAAACCACATCGTTTTCAATTAAAAAGAAAGCAATGATGACGGTTTTCATTGATTACAACGGTGTAGTGCATCATGAATTTTTGCCAGAAGGCCAGACAGTAAACAAAGAGTATTACTTGGGCGTTATGAGACGTTTGCGTGAAGCAATTCGCCGAAAGAGACCAGAATTGTCTGCAGAAAATTCATAGATTTTGCACCATGATAACGCACCGTCGCACATTGAAATCATTATTCGAAATTTTTTAATGAAAAAGGCAACAAATACCATCCAACAGCCACCGAATTCACTTGGTTTGGCTACCTGTGACTTCTTTTCGTTTAATCGAGTTAAGGAACAATTATGAGGAATGTGTTTTAGAAGCCTAGAGGATATAATGAAAAAATCGTAGGAAGCACTGATGGCCAAACCGAAAACCGTATATACAAAATGCTTCGAGGATTAGATCAAGCGCTGGCATAAGTGTGTTGCAGTCGATGCGGAATATTCCAAAGGGGACAATATAGATTTAGATGAATAAACTTTTATTTTTTTGATCAAGGTGGTATGTACATATGGTGATGAAGGATATAAAAATTAAATATAAGTTGAATAAAAATAAACTGTTCCCATGACTCAAGAAAAAATCAGTTTTTTCAGCTCACAATATCTGGCATAAAACTATTTGCCTAAAACATTTGCTGGGTTAGAATTCAATGTAATTGGCTTTGGGTTGGACGAAGTAACGACAGCATAGTAAACTGAATTAAATAAAATAAACAACAAAAAATAAAATTTATTTTTTAGAATGAAAGACAGATAAGCAAACAGACAGACAGATGGATAGATTTACTAAAACCACGAAGTTAACCAAGTTCTGGTAGTTTTTTAATAATAATTTAGTTTTAAATCTTTTTTATTATAATTTTTTTTATTAATTGACTTACTCATAATAGAATTATTTAGAATTTAATTGTTGTTGTTCTTATTGTTGTTATTTTTCATTATGAAGTCAACAACTGTCGTGTTTTATGAGGAGGGGGAAAGACGTTTGAACCATCATATTCTTTTAAATTGAAATTTGAAAATTCTCTCACCATTGCTTAAGAAAAACTCAAGAAATATTTTATTGGCCTGGCTTTAATATAACAGGGCAAAGACACAATCTTATTACCACAAGTATTACGTAGTAACTATTTGTTGTTGATGTTGTTTTTGTTGTTGTTTGTGGCATACACGTTTTATTAGAGAGAAAAATGTCATGACTTTTAACGTTATTTAATGGGTTTAAAGAAAGCTTTAATGATAAGATATACCATAGACCCAGATACTCTACTTAAGAAGTGCTTTAGCTAGACTTCCAAGTAAATTTTAACGTTTCTCTACTCTTTTTTTTCTTTATTAAGAAAAATTATAATTTCCGTTTTACTACAGCATTTAACCAGGCAACTAACCAACCAACCAACCAACCAGTCAACTAACGACATTAATTCCCATGTTATTAATTGTAGCAGTTAATCTTGCCCTCTTTCTCATTATTTTTACTTACAGCTGAACACCAAAAGGGTGTTAAGTAAGAAAAAAAAGTAATTCAAATGAATTCAGTTGGCTGTTGAGTTAATGAAAAATGGGGGGAATTTCTATAAAATAATTACTATCAACGTACTCGTAGTACTAGAGAAGGTCAATGTTACTCGTACTTCTTTTGCACTTAATGAAGGGCAATTACTGTAATTTAATATGACATTGCCTGCTCGTGATTATGCAATAAAATGTTTTTATTTAAATTCTAAATTTATATCGTTTTATTAAAATGGAAAAACAAGTTCTAAAATGTAAACGAAATCATAAATGACTTTAAATAGTGATCATGCAGACTTGAATGAGATGAAGAAAATCTACTCATGCACTTCCATGCATAATCTATTTTTATATTTCTCACAACCATTAACGGCAGGGATAGTATAATGGTTTTTTTTCTTTTGTCTGTACCATAGCAGAAAAGTAGCCTTCATTTTTGCTTATACTGGTCAATTCATAATTACTATTTGGAGCGAAAAGACCCTGTCTATACAATAGCCAAAGTTTAATAAAATTTTCCTTGTTTTTGCCCTGGAACTATTAGCATGCTCACACGAAACTTCAATTTACTTTTTTCGCTGTTTAAATCACTTATACGAATAACCTCGTTCACATGACATTATGGTAATTAGTTTTGATATTTCGTTTTTAAATTTACTTATTGTTTTGTTTTTTTTCGGTTAATTATGTTGTGGAAATAGAAGAAAAGGGTTAGGAAATTAAATAAACGAATTTAGTGTGGAAAGATGAAAAGTAGAGATCACATTGATTCAGTTTATAATTGTTGGTTGAATTACAAATGACAGTGTTTTCGTTTCTTCATGTGAACATGTCATAAATATATTCAATTTAACAAAATTCAATCGATTGCTTCGATTACTAAGCGTTTAATTGATAGCCAAATTACCGACCAAATTACAGACACAAATTGTATAATTGAACTTATAATCGATCTTTATTGATCGTCAGTCCTTATGTAACCCAAAGAGGTGACCTCAGTCGGCTTAAATCGTCGATTTTATAAAAAATTTACGTTGAATCCACTGATGTTCCTATTTAACTGAAATTTGGCTTAATTCAATCAATGGCAAATTAAATTCCTTCCTATTCGGTTTCGTGTTATCGTCAAGAGGGATTGAAGTACTGTGGCGCTTTGGTCAATTGTACTTTCCCCTACTAAGATAGAGTTTCTCTACTTACAATGTATAAGTGCGCAATTATGCGCTCTAGTGGTTTAGTCTCTTCTTCACAGAACTTACACATTGAATTTGAAATTACTTCTGTTCAATGCAAATGTTTGTTGAGGCTGCAATGCCCGGTAATGAAGTTCAATCAATTTTTAGAAAGCCTGATACAAAAAGCATATCTTTACCTTCGTGGTTGCCTAGCTAAAGTTTTGACTGTCTCAACACCATTATGCATGTTCTCCTACTTTTCGTTAAGTGGACTCACAAAAGATTTCTAGCATCACAAACCTCCTTTCCTGACCAGCCATATAGGTGTTCATCCCCCCGAATTCCTATATGATGCGGAACCCAACAAAACCTAAGCATATTGTCTTCTTCTAATTTGTTCAATATACTTAGTCATTCTCGTGCTATCTTTTAGTCACTTTCATAGGAACTAAGTGATCGAATGGTTGTTAGACTTTCAGATAGTATCGCTATGTCCTGGTCTTAGTATATTCTGTCCAAATTAAATTGTGCAAATATTACTACAAATACTCGCCTTCCTTAAACACTTTCAGTCTTTGACCCACCCGTGAACCTCATCATGTTTCGTATGTAGCCTCCATTCTATTCGCTCTAACTTACTTTTGTCACAAACATCTTCTCAAAGTAAGAGAGTCTCCTCTTCCTCTTTGAAGGGCAATCGAAGTGGAAGATGTCCCCTAAATACTTCTGTATTTAACTTATCCCTCTTATTCTGATCATAGTCTATGGCTTTCTTCTTCACCACTCTGTGTAGCGGACTTAAGTCCAATAGAGCTTCTCGCTCAGCCATGCAACAAGTTCTTATTGCCCTAGTTATGTTCACACATGCCAATCTCTGTATTTTGCCCAACTTTTCCTGAGTTGTCTTCAAATTTCCCTTACCTGTCTATACAATCAAACCATAGGTTATAACTGTTCTGACAATCATGTAGTGTATTCTTGGTGTGCAAGAGTTGGTTGTGTATGACAGGTAAAACTTCAATAAAATTGTACCTTAATACTATTGATCTCCCAGCAGCTCAGTTATAGTCTTGGCTTCCTATAACTTGACTTGTGTGAGTTTTCTGTGTAAATAGGTGATACTTATCTTCGATATCTGATTAGAGACCTAAGTTTGGTACTAAGCGCAATGGATAACCGGGAGACTTATGCTATAGTATGAATTTTAATCGCAGAGGAAAAAGCTAATCGTTATCGTTGCGCTGCAATCGCTTCAAAAAACCTGGCAACCGTTTAGATTGTTATTAAATTAAAGTAAAGAGGAGCTGCCATAGGTATACAGTCTAGCTGAATCGGTTTTCTTTCATTATTTTAAGACGAATTGCGTGCAAGTAAAACACTTAACGCATTTAAACTGCTGATGATTGAGATTCTGTTTTATTGGAGTTATTGTTAGTCATTCTGAACTAAAATGTAGGACTGTGCTGGATGGAGATAGATAAGCGGACTTATTCCCTTTTTCCTCTTAATCATTCGATATTAAATAGGCTATAAGTGTAACGCTTTCTAACATTTGTATGTATTCTTCATTTTCTAGATGCGAATTTCTGACATTAAAATTGTACAATGATGTTAATTGATCCCCTGTTTTGAGGGTGTCACTCGAACCAACCACTTTAATATTCCTAATCTTCTAACTTACCGATGTTGCTTTAAGAAAAGTATATGCGCCTTAACTATCATGTGACTTAGTGCGGTTTAATTTCTGTCTATCTTTAGACGTAGACCGATATAAACCATTGCTAATTGTTTGAAAATTATACCTTTGCAGTGTTATCAGAAAGATCATAATGTTGTTAGATTCCCATATTTCTTATTCGATTAGATTATTCGATTTTGTTTAATATCAGATGCTTTTGGTATAGCATTGAAATAGCAAGGACAAGATTCATTTAGTTTCGATTGGTTTTGTTTACAAGTTAATTTCTTTATTTGATAACCGATTTAACAGCTGGAAGTTGTTTTTATTTACTTTGGTTTGACATTTCTTTATGAATATACTTATACCGGAGCAACGCTTGCAAATTGTTGTTCTGTTCGTTAAAATTCAAAGTTTTGTTTACCGATGTGAAGTTCATGTAAAATTGTAGTGACGATAACACTGGTCTAAAAAAAACTAAAAATTTTCTCGCCTTTAAATAAAACTATATGAAGTAAATATAATGATTTTGATGCGCTGAATTCAAATCCGTTTTCAGTTTTTTCCATCGGGCTCAAATTTTTTTGTATGGGCGTGGCAAATTTTTTCAAAAAAAATTTTCACCCAATATATGGTAGTTATGTAAATATATTTCATTATAACTAGAAAACGACTTGACCAATTGTAATGCAATTACCACCAAACGTTTAGGAACAAAATTTGCTATAAATTATCTGAATAATTTTTTTTCGTAATTTCAACCTTAGCTGCGAAAAAAAATTTTTTGAGCAAAATTAGAGCAATTTTTTCTTTTCAAAAAGTCATAAAAAAATTTTTTAGAATGAATATTTTAGATGTTAACCACTTAAACTTAAATTATAGAGAATAAAATAAGCTATAAATCATGACAATCGGTTGGCTATTGCTGATTTTATTCAAAATTAAATGCAGGTACCTAACTTTGACCAAAATTAGCGAAAATCTGTTTTCTTGGAACATCGCCTGAAAAAACTTCCAGAAAATAATGTAGTGGTGCAGGGCTTGTTCGACTTTAATCTTTCTCCTCAAAAATTTACAACTAAAATTAGCTTTACTTACATCAATTTAAATTATACAAATTAGCTTAAATTTGCGGAAAAAAACATGATATGCCACCCCACCAACCAAATGAAATGAGTAATAATGGTGGTGGTTAATTTTAAAATCATGTCTGTTTAAATAATTACTGTTAAAAAATGCAAAAATAAAAAAATAAATTATATGGTATTACAATTACTACAACAATCATTAAATATAATTGATACAATCAAAGTTTCAAAATAAATTTTTTTTTAATTTTATATTCTCGATAATCTAGATTAAGAAAAAAAACGCAAACAATTGGGTTTAAAGAAGAAGAAAAAAGCTTCTATGAGTGAGAAAATCAAGTACTTTGAACAAGTACAACAAAAAGCAATGATAAAAAAAGATATATTATTTAAACAAATTTTTCTCAAGTGGCTTAAAAATAGAAAAAAATTTCTAAAAATAAAATGGCAGAATATTGAAAATGTTGAACAAAGAAAATCATTAAAAAAAAAGTTTTTATCTTTTAAACAAACAATTTGGCAAGTGGCGGTTTTTTCTATTTGATTGTCAGAAGAACAAAAAAGTCTATTTATATAGTACGAGTAGTTTTAAAATTTATTACTGACAGAGATTGTTGTTGTCTTTGTTGTTATAGAGTTTTTTGTTTACAATAAATTGTTAACAAATAAAAGATAATTATGGGCCGATAGTAATTACTTAGTTAAAAAAGAAATGCTCAGCTAAAATTAGTGTCGCTTAAAAACTAACGTTTTATTCATTAACAGTGGGCAACAATATTGTATAGAAACACTTGAAAAGAAAAAACCAAATGCTGTTAAGTTTTAAGTGTTATTTTATGCTGATGAAGTAGTATACGTCTTAAATAAAAGTGTTCGTGTGAAGATCTAGTCGAGAGTTGTTATTTTAATGGTATTCGGTTTTGTAGTTCCAATATAGTGTTCTTTTAAAACCAACGTAAATATTGAGACAAATTATGACACTAAAAAGCTATTTTCCGGAAAATAGAAAAATATTCGAATTAAAAAGTTATTTTGTTTTATTGCAATTTATTTAGGAAAGCAAAGGATGCTTTAATGTTTGGAAAAACAAAGCCGATACATCGACTTCCGTATTGAAAAATATCGACATCATGCTTTGTACACCTTTGTTTATTTTTGTAAATTTTTTGCGTGGTTTAGTTCAATTACCCGGTGGCGTATTTGAGCGACATTGTCACTATGAGTCACCCTCACAACATCAGAATTATGTGGAAATTTGTATGATATTGTTATTATTGGTAAGTCTTTGTATCTATGACACAAACTAAGGGAGCGTCATTGAAAGTCACCATAATAAAGAAAGCTGAAATTTAGCGACATTGTCTGCTATGACGTGCTGATATTTAGCGACATTGTCTATTATGAGTAGGGAGATTGAACGGTTTTAACCGGTTTTTTGGTGTTGTCGATTACGGTGTTTTTAAAATGTCAATTTTTCTAATACCGGATAAACCGGTTATTTTAACACGAATAACCGGTTAATTTAAATATGTATAATTTCTACACGTTTTTATGTTTTTTTTTGCAAATTTGCTCATCGGTTAAGTATTTTTCTGACTTTATAATATATTCTTATTTTGGTATGTAAATATGACAAACTGGAACGTTTTACAAAGAACGTGAAGACCACTGTAGATCGACAAAGATATGCACACTTGAGAAACAATAACTTTTTCTCATTTTCTGTAAATAAATAATTAATTATATATGTATGGTGAATGATGATCAACCAAACTCATTGGTTCCGAACGGCATATGTATTAATTAGTGAAATTTTTCGCTAGCAATGTTGTGAAGTGATCCACTGGTAAAAATTGTTAGATGGTGTGGCTTGGGATTGAACCGAGAACTTTTTGGGTGGGAAGGCGCATTCTTCCCTAACATGGAAAGGATAAGTCTAGATAATTATGTCTATACAATTGACGTTATTGTGCAGCAAGGAAAACTTGTTTCTATATCAAGTAGTCTCTCTCTCTGTAAAAAATTAATCACTGGGTGAAGTTCTAGGACATTGTGATGTTGAAGAAGTAATGTCCTTTAAGATCCTAAAAGCGCTGAATGTTGTTCTAGCATACTTATTTGCTAGAAACTACAATATGCCGGCTGAATCAACAATGTATATGAGGGAAATATATCAATTATACCAAAATAAGCAACAAAAATTAAAAAAAAAATATTGAAGCAAAGAACCGGTTTACTGGTTATTTGTTTAATTTTTAACCGGTTTTTTAAAAATTGTAATTTTTCGAATTATTCGAAAACCAGTTTTTGAAAAAGTCGAATAATCGATCTCCGTTTTTGAGTCGACTACAGGCTTAGCAATGTAGGATTTTGCTTTTTACTCCGTTAACGAATAAAGATCGACTTCTGCCATCTATGAAAATTTTAACAATTAATAAGAAGTCATGTATGACAACAAAGAAAATTCTTCGTGTGTTAATGATAATTTACCGTTGTCAGCGTTTGACAGCGTTTGTGACGTTCGCCACCGTGTAGTTGTTATTTACGGTGTTAAAATTTTTCGCCGTTGCATTGATTTTGATAGAAAATGATAGAAAAATAAAACATCTGGAATACATCGCTGTGTTGCTTTTATTAACGATGTTTTTCAACATCGATGTTTTTGTAAACGCTGTTGTATCCCTAATTGTATTGTCCTTCAAATTGCAACCTAATTTTAAACTACCAGCTTTACAAGCACAATGTTTCATTTTTGGTTAAATGTCGGAATTAGTAAACAAATTTGGACCGTAGACAATCCTCAAGCCGTTAACGAATCACCATTATATCCATTAAAAGTTACTGTTTGGTGCGGTTTGCACGCTGTCGATATCGTCGGTCTTTATTTCTTTAAAAATGTTACGGGCGAGCTATATCGCGGCGTGCTGACTGAATTTTTGTTTCCTAAAATTAACTAGCTAAACATCAACGACATTTGGTTCCATCAAGATGGCGAAAATTGCCTTATAGCACGTATAACAATTGGTTTATTGCAAAATTAATTTGGTAACTATTTGCTTTCCAGAAGTGGTCCTGTTCACTGGCCCCTTTTTTATTGCAATTTAATGCCTCTGGATCAGTTTTAATTGGGCTATGTTGAATCATTGGTTTATGTCGAGAAACTTGCTACTCTTGAAACATAAGAAGCCAATATTCAAGCCACCAGATATATTGGAAAAAGTAGCCAAAAATTGGACTCGTAGCCGCGGCGGACACATGCCGGAAATATATTAAAAAATTAAATCATATGAAATAATCTACCAGATTATAATGAAATAAATTTAATTCCAACAATATTTTCCTCTTGTATTATCATTTTTGGTTTCCAAGCTCTTAAAAAAATGCTATCGGAACCTCTGCTTTAGAAAAGAAATCTGAGATGCAGTTTAGGACAACGTACACTGGTAATCTGTGATTTCGGTTAATAAACAGTCGAGGTTCTCGTATCTTCTGGTGCTTGTTGTACCAGAATTAAGTCTCTATTTAGACCTAAAATGTCTTCTTCTTACTTCACCGGCACTACTCAACTATATAAAAGCAGATAACTGATGGGACTTTTCTTTTAAAGGCGCTGGACTTGCTATTCAGATCAACCTCTGTCTTAACAAAATATATCCCACCAGCTTCAGTGCTCAGTCACAATGTCTGTAAAATTACTTATCCCTCTTTTTCTTATAAGTAAATAAGCAAATTATTTGCAACAAGCCAAATGCAATTGATCGCTATCGACGGGTGCGTTAATGCATGTCAAATAAACCACATTAGGACTGCAACGATTTGAACGATATGTCGAATGCTGCCGAGCAAATTCTAAAAGTAAAGATTCTTATCTCTTTTAGTAGCTCTTGTGGTGCGGAACAGTAGCATAGAGAATGAGTTACCGTTTTTAAAGAGTCTATGTCAGTAGCGATTATTAGAAAAATAACATCGTCTTAGCAACCTATGACGTGCTTTAGTCATTCAATAAAGAAGTCTGTAACTCATTTAGTACTGGCCAGTCAATATGCATGTCTAAAAACTCATCTGTCAGCAAAATGAAAGCGGGTGTTTTAATACGCATATATCATACCGGGTGTTTTTTTGAGTTGGCAACACTACTGTATTTGACAGCTGATAGTTGGTTTTTGTTTAGTTTGACTTGACATTTCTTTATGGATAGACTTACACCAGAGCAACGCTTGTTCGTCAAATTTTTTTTGACGTCAAAATTTGTTTGACATACATTCAACACTTTTTAGTTGAATGGTTTCGTAAATAAGCAGAATTGCCGTGTTTGAAGTGAGGATTATCCACAAGCTTTTGCCGGAATACTATTTCCTCCATAGAAAATTACTGTTTGGTGCGCTTTATGGACTAGTGGTGTCATTGGTCCATATGTCTTCAAAAACCATGATGGTCAGAAGGTTACTGTCACTGATTAACGGTATAGGGACATGATTAGAAATGATTAGAACTGAAAGAAACTTTTAATGAAAGATTCATTTTACGTAATGGTTCCATTAATTGGCGACCAAGATCGTGTGGTTTAACCCCATTGGATTATATTCTTTGGCGTTACGTAAAGTCATTTTCTACATCAATAAACCACAGACAATTGAAGACCTGGAAATCAACATTCGAAGAGTTGTTACCGAAATACAGCCTCGTATACTGAGCCTTGTACGCGCCAGCGGTAGCGGCGACATTAATGAAATCATATATAAACATTAATTTCATCAAATTTTCTATCGAACAAAGCCCGTTTCATCATAGATCCTATAGCCTAACACCCACCTTAGGGTTACTTAAAATTATTTATCAATACCAGCGCTATAAGTATTGGATCTTAATTAATTTGCTATTCTGGCGCTAACAAAAATCGCCTAAGAAATGTGAGGCGCATAAAAATGTTTGAAATTTCAATTTTTCCACAATTAATTTCTGTGTGTAAGATGCCACAGTAGGCGAGTTTCGTAGGTTTGATTACCACCAGAGAATTTGGTTTAGCAATGTTCTTAGTTACTATGCTCGTAATAAAAAAAAATTAAAATATAATTTGTATGTGCATTTTTATTAAATATAAATTAATAAATTGGAATTCCCGTGTGTACAATTACAATCCTGACTGTACTTTTGTGACGGAAACTGTTGCTATTGAAAATGAAATGAAAGTTCAAATACATATTTCCAAACCATTTCTTCATCTCTTATAAACACAATATATGGTGCTGGCGCGTTATAACCATATTATTTTGAAATGTTTTGTAACAAAATTAACAAATAAATAAAAAATTTAAAAAAAAACATTTTTTTAAAATTTTTCAATCATTAAATACCTGCCAATCATTCATTGTCAATTGTTGTGATAAGTTTTCAATGCTTTGAAATGTTTCTTTCAAATACATATTTTCAAACTGGAAATGATGAAGATGACTAAAGAAGTTGGTTGTGAATAGAGAAGATCATTGGCTGCTGTTAAATGACAACGACAACGACAATGACTACTGGGTTCTTGAAAAAAACACACCGCCTTTTACAAAAAGAAAACCGAAAGAGTAGCATCAAAAACATAAGTGTTATTTAATTTTATTTCATGTTTTTATTTTATTTTTTTCTATCTTATAACTTTAATAGCTGGCAGAGTCTTAATAGGATTTAATCATTTTTATTTGTATGATTGTTAGTTTTAATAACATTTCAATATACAAGATTTCATAGTTTCAAACACTGGCTGTGACTATTTACTAAGTCCATCGTGGAGTTGAGTTTTGCTGATGTTACATCAGGTTTTAGCCGGCAGTTAAAGTTTTATTTTTTATTTAGAGATTTTCTCAAAGTTGCTGACTGTTTATGTGTTTTGTCTTTTTTTAACTTAAGCTGGCTTAACTTGTCGTTATTAAGACACATTATTTGCTACTGAGAAATATTATTTGCAGTGATGATTTCAGACTTAAGCTGGAGGTGTAAAAATCTCTGTACATTATTCCGCATCAATCGTTTCTGCGAATTTCTTAAGGTAGTTTAACGCGGATAAATTAAGCGATTTTTAGAAGAACTAACATTTAGACAAGAAATTAAAAATTAAAAAAAAGTCAAGATTGCAAAAGGTCGACTATTTCTTTTCATAATCGCTTTACTTAAATTTACTATAACTTAAGAATCACCTTTTCAGTCGATTGAGGTATTTCTTTCCCTCTAACAAAGTTACCATAATACCTCTCAGCTCCTCTTTCAATTTCATGAAAATCAGTTTAAATCATTTCACATAAAAGCCTACTTTTCCGGTTATAAGAATTAAGAAAAAAGTTCTCGTCAGTCAACGCCAATTATTTGATACCCTACATGATATTTTTTTTAACATAAGTAATAGGAATACTTACTCATTTAGCACACACACATTTTGAATCTTTAAGTAGCGAAAATTCTTCATAACTAGACTTAAACCCTCTCTTAACTAAAAACATATTTTTGTGATTCGTGACTAGCTTCAGTTATGGCTCGATTGTCATCGTATTCAAGACAAAAGTAAAAAGTTACAAAAAACTGGTTTCTTTCATAAGCAACTTAGTTGATCTGCATTAACAGGAAATATTCGAATTATTCAAGTTTTTAGAATCTAAAAACTAACTGTCGTATAGCTAACAATGAATGTAAAATCTGTAGAGTCAACTCTATCCACTTAGAATCGTGAGCACTTGTGGCATGGATAAGGAAACCTTTTTAATTAGTCGGTCAGTGGTTGATTATGCGGCTACAGTATGTGGTCGTCTTCGTTTAGTAATACCCAAAAAAACATTCAAAGCTACCAAAATGTTCTTCTAGTGATCCTCACTAGCTGCATGCAAATCACCTCTGAGCATCACCTATATAAGAAAACAAAGAATCTTTCACTTAGGAAAAACAATGTCATGTTAACTAAGCTGTTCCTCATGGGATACTCCGCAGACTCATGGAAAGAAAAGACCTCCGTGTGTACGGGGAGAGCATACCTAGTTTTGGGCAGAATTTCAGATACCGTATCAATTTCATACTCGGATATCGCCATCCGATTATAGCAGATGCCAAGAAATCTGTACAACTGAGATCGGGATGATGTAGCAGGTCAATCCGTTCCAATGCGTTTTCAGCTTTTGGTCAGGATTCCCCACGATACCCACCACATTTTCAACTGCCCCGCAAATCCCACTTCACTCTGTCTAATGAATTTATGGTTAACTCGTGTTGAAGTAATTCACATTTTAATCCTGGACATTGAAGCAAAACCATCAAACTAAAATTTTGTAGGATCTTAGCTGTTACAAGAATAAAAGCAACAACTTAGAGTCGGGCCTTCAAATATGGCATAGTCAAAGACAATTCTAGAACAGAGGCAGGGATCAATGGACCAAATTTAGAAAATCGATTTCAATGTGAGTCTATCCAAGAATTTTTTAGCCAGAAGTCTATGCCATCGGAATATTTGTAGGACATTGTCTTCGTTGAAGGATAGTAGGAACTCATATCCATATACTTTCGGATAATCAAACGCCTCTTTTTTTCACCGTCACTCCTCTAATGAGCATATGGGCGTTTCCACAAAGCATCTATTGCTTTGTTTCAGTTTCCGTAATCAAGTTGATTTTAAGTGGTGATCCTTTCAGAACATTGTAATTTTTTCCCAGTAGGGTAGCGTTTTCTTCTGATCATTAGTCTGATGTTTTTCATTAACGCCAGAGGTCAGATTGGCTTCTTTAGAAGCCACAAATGTTGGCCTTCATATGCTCAATTGTCTCTGGTTTGTTGGTATAACACTTATCTTTAACGGCGTCCCACAGAAAATAGTCCAACGGTGTGAAATCGCAGATTCATGGCAACCAACTGCCATCACAATTCCGGCTAATTAATCGGTCATCAAACGTTTGAAGCAATAAATCGATTGTGGCATGAAACGTTTGGCAAGTTGCACCATCCTGCTGAAACCAAACATCGTTCACGCCAATACCATGAAGAGCGGGCACAAAAAATCGGTTATCATGGTGTGATAGGTGTCCTTATTGACCGTAATGGTTGCGTCGTCCTCATTTTCAAACGAATATGGGCCAATGATGCCTTCGCTTCACAAGCCGCACCAAAGAGTCACTCGTAAGGGGTGCATTGGCTTCTGTAAGACCACGGTTGGGTTTTCTGAGCCCCAAATACGGCAATTTTGAAATGATGAAAATGATTTTCATCCAAAATAATGATGTTTTCAATTTTTTTGGTTTGCTTTTTTTTTCTTTGTTTTGGAAATCAATTTCCAATAAATCCCAACGTAGCTCAAGCGTAAATCGATTCATTTTGTTCAGTATTTAATATACTGAATTTTGTAAGAGAATAGAATGACATAAGTATTTCCAGATTCGAAATAACCGACCCGATATCTGTTTGACGGGAAGTTAGTCTCCTTATTAGACATTCGAAATCGCAATTATTTTTTGCTATGTCTTCTGCTAGGGCTCAAACATGGTCCGATTGTGTAGTATGCCTGCGCTCTAAACACTACACCATGCCAAACCCTTTTAAAGCCTGGTATGTGAATGCCTTGTTATTAAGATAATAAAATGTCGCACTATATGGCGAAACGGGCTAAAATAAATAAATAAGTGGCTTATTCTGTTTGAAGAGAGAGAAAATGACCACCATTTAAATAGAGCAACCTCTCAGTACGATTTTTGAACACTTTTTTGATATCATTTAGTGTTATTATGTAATATGTTGACGTTCATGACATAAACTAGCGTAACATGTAGATTTCATGTATACACAAATAAAATAATCTCACGATTTTGGAGACCAAGAAATCGGTTAATTTTAAGAAATAAAATATCAATTGTTTCGTGTATGACATTTAGCACTATTGTCTTAAAATCACATAACCTTGTTTCGGTAGAGTTATGGATTTCCTTCATCTGGAGTTAAAATTCGTTATTCAATCAATTTTTACGACATGTAATCTTTATTTATATTATAAATTCTTTACTCAATAAACTCTCTTAAATATTAAATATTTTGTCCGTTTATTCTTTATTACCACAAATATGTATGTACATATCGCACACTAAATCAAGAACAGTCACAACTTATCAAAATCGCTTTTTTTCCATAAATCAATTCACAGATCAAATATCTAACGATCTCCCTTACACGAGAAAATATTGTTATGTTAAGAGTACTATTTTTAGTTATGACAGTGAGATTAGGAATAATTAAATAGTTATATTTCACATGAATATGTAGTACTATTTCGAGTTTTGACGTTATTGATGAAAAAAGTGTTGAGTTAATCAAAACATAGTTCCAGTTAAAGAGGCACAATTTGATATAACACCCTCTTTTCAATGGAAAAAATTTAACTAAATTTTCAACTGAATAGTCTCAACTCGAAATTACCTCGTATTTGTAAAATTATTGCACAAAATTAAATAAAAATTAAGTAAATTGTCTTTTTAGGCGGTTTATTCCAATGTAGAACTCAATTTGACTATATAATGACATCCACGTTATTAGAAACAGCTTTTTACTTCTCCTGAACATTTATAAATTTTAAGTTGTGACTGTTCATGATTTAGTGTGCGATATACAATATTTATACCCATATACATACATACATACATACATGCATACATTCTGATGTTTATTAATATTTTTATTTATTTTTCTTCTTATCTTTTCAGGTACGTATTTTGTTAAATTTGCTTTAAAATTTTGTAAGTAAATCTTTAAATAAAATTTCAAATTCGTTGAAATTAATCGTATTGAGACTTTACCTACACGCCATCATAAATATCAATTAACTTGTCGATATCCATTTAATGGCAATTAATTCATAAATCAATTGTGTTTGAAGTATACAAATATAAAATAAATAAATTGAAATTTTATTAAAATAGAATAAAGTGTTCAAAAAAGAATGAAAAACTCATAAATAACTCATTGAAATAAATAGGCAAGACTGGTTTGTTTCTTCAATTTGAACTGTCCCCCATAACCAAATAAAACAAATAGAACATTTTCATATTCTTGATATGTATTTTATAGAATGGGGGTGTTCATTATTGAATTATGTTTACATTTGTAACATGTAGGAATATAAAGGGTCCGCCATCTAACGTTTTTTTTTTTCAACTAGTGCTTATTTCGTGAATAGTAACACTTAGCTCATGTCTGATTTGACAAATAATTAGTTTTATCCTTCCGCTGAACGAATATGGTTATGTATACGCTTGAACAACGCTGGGAAATATTGCGTGCGATCGACTTACAGAAGATGCCGATTTTACCAAAAAAAATCATCTTTTCAGATGAAGCTCATTTTGATCTTGGCGGGTATGTAAACAAGCAAAATTGTCGCATTTGGGGCACAGAAAACCCGCACGCATACATTGAAAAGCCGATACACCCAGGACGAGTCACTGTTTGGTGCGGATTTTGGTCCAGAGGCATAATTGGGCCATCTTTCTTCGAAAATGAGCAATGAGTGGCCGTTACAGTCAACGGCGATCGTTATCGGGCCATGTTGAACGAATTTTTGTTGAAAAAATTGAAGAGGAGGATATTAGCAACATTTGGTTTCAAGAGGACGGCGCTAAGTGCCACACAGCCGAAACTACATACGATGTTTTGCGCCCTGTTTTTGAAGATCGCATTATCAGCCGCAGAGCTGATGTCGTTTGGCCACCTCAGAGCTGCGATTTGACTCCGTTGGACTATTATTTGTGGGGTGCCGTCAAAGATAAGTGTTACGCCAAAAAGCCAGAGACAATTGACGCTTTAAAGGACAGTATTCGTGAAGCCATTGGTGAAGTACAGCTGCACACAATCGATAATGTGCTTAAAAATTGGACCGCTCGTCTAGGCTACTGCATGGCCAGCCGAGGCAGCCATTTGAATGAAATTATTTTCCATTATTAACCGGAAGGATTGTATTTTCAAATAAAAAAAGAAATTTGTAAAAATATTCAGTAGTTTTTTTTATAGTATTTTCAAAAAAAAAATATTTGGCGGACCCTTTATTTAGAAATGATACTGTAATGTATGAGAATATAAAACTTAAAGAATATTTTTTAAAAGTTATCACAGATGAAAAGAATTTAAAATTTTATCTGCTGGTATTGGGATCTTAAAACAAATACAAAATAGAAATTGCAATACAGTGAAAATACAGTATAGTTAATAATAGAAGTTAATTGGCCTTTAATTTCTCTTGTAGCAGCATAACGATCGTTTTGTTGTTTAAAAGGGGATGCTGCTGCTACTCTACACCACAATGAAATTTAAAAGAAAGCTGCGACAATGGATTAAGAGAATTCGCTTATGAAGTCCAATTTTCACCTGATTGTATAGAGTACTGCTACAAATCGCTTTTAGTCGATACGTTAGCACACGCTAGATATTATTTGGGTACTTAAGAAAATAAGATATTTGTTCTTTACTGAAGTTGAGGCAGTGATAAAAGCTTATGAGGACTTATCTGGATTCGATTACACCTAATTGTATAGGGTACTGCTACAAATCGGTCTTAGTCGATACGTTAGCATACGCTAGATATTATTTGGGTACTTACGAAAATAAGATATTTGTTCTTTACTGAAGTTGAGACAGTATAAAGGCTTATGAGGACTTATCTGGATCCGATTACGCCATAATTGAATGGTACCGAACTGTATACCTAAAATTAATTAATTATAGACTGAAAACAAATTTCGTAGGTTATCAGTTGAAATGAGCCGCCCGATAATAACAACATTGTAAATTACTAACAATTCCAATTTTTTGCGTTAGGCTCACCGCAATCTTACTATTTAAATCAAGTTTTATGACAATATAAGAGGTGCAGTGTTGCCGTTTTGGTTGTTTTTAATCAAAATTGGTTATTTTTTTCATCGATGTGTAGATGTGGACTTTTTTCCATTTTGGTTACTTTTTTTTCTCGAAGTAAAAAATTAAAGAAATTTTTTATTTTAATGTTTTATTAGTTTTTTAGTTGTGGAACATTGGTACGGAATAAATTTATTGAAAATATTGATTAGCGTTAGTTATGAATCTTTTTATGTTTTTGGAGACATATTTACTTTGCGCCAAAAGACTGCTCATTTTCTGAGGCCAAGAACGATTAAATTCAATTTCATATACTCTGAAATAAACTGTATTCCGATCGAAACAAATGTCAGTAGACGGACAAAGTGTAGACGGGTGAGACAAAACTTTCGAACGATTAATAGTTTTCATCTGTCATGATGGAATATAATGGCTTCAAATCTTGTCTAATAATTCGGGTATTTTTTTACAAGTGCTTACACTTCCAGTCATCGAAATGGATCTATTTTTCATCACCAATAATATTTGGATGCCGCAATAATGTTTTTTTAAATGAAAATTTTGGTTATTTTTTGGTTATTTTTTTATTGAAATTTGTTTAATACAAATTCCAGTTTCAACAACATTGAATAGATGCTCAAAACTGCCGATCTGGCAAGGCTGTCAGCTGTTAAGACTCTGTCATCTAAAGTATAATTTTTTAGTTAAAAGTGTGCTATTTCCGAATACGGATCTTTTAACAACCGAAGAACGGTAAAAATAATTAAAACACAACATAGGTGGTAATTCCAACCTGGCCACTGATGTTTTATTTTTCGAAAAAACACGTGATTTTACGACAACAAGTAAAATTGTCGAAAATGTGGCTGGGAGAACTCAGACGTGATTTTACAAAAGCAATTGCGAAAATGACGCTGACCGTATGATAACCGACTTTTTATGCGATTAAATTGAAAATTGAACAAGACTGGCTTTGGCTTTATTGCATGCAAAATTTCACGGTTGTGTAAGTTCTCGATTTAACGATTTCAATTGGTCGCCAAGATCATATGATTTGAGGCATTGGACTTTTTTTTTTTGTAGAGCCACGTCAAAGATCATTTCTACGCGGATAATCCGCTAACGTTGGAGTATTTGAAATCCCAAGATACCGACCGAAATATGCAAGAGAAGCTAATCAAGGACTACCTCAAAAAGGATCGGAGAAGCTTCAATTAATCCGGATGCGATTATTTAAGTGACATTGAATTTAGTACATAATGGCAAGATCCAACACCTACTTCTTAAAATCGAAAAATGGATCACCTTGTAGGAATTATATTGACAAAAAAACATGCGTTTTTAATTTCGCCTCTGTCCTAGAAAAGCGAACTGTGGAATATGCCTTTTTTAAGCCGAAAGCAAGTGAAATTGAAATTTAATATATACAACATTTATAATAATTTTCAAAACTGATACGATTTTGACATTTTTATATGCGCATTTAGAAAGTAATTGTCGCAATTAAATTTGTATGTTTTTGAAAATATCCACGATTTCAATTTCGCTTGTTTTCCGTTTACTGCACATACCCGATGACTTTAATTATTTTAAATGCTTCTCTTGTCTAGCATCCTCAATATCGTATGCATGAAAGTAAAGTTTAATCAGTTTAGAAAGAGTTTCTCCTTTTTTGTCTTATTGTCCTACTATATCTTTTATTAAATCTAAATGTGGACCAATTATGAGAGCGACTACACTATTCTTTAAATTTTTTTACTGCCACATCAATATCATTAGAATTCTCTTATCATGAAGCTATATTCAGAACCAATTTAAAACTACTACTGAAATATAAAGGCTCCGCCATATAAAGTTTTTTTTGTCAACTAGTGTTTTTTTTGTCAATTAGTGTTTCGTGAATGGTAACGCTTAGCTTATGTCTGATTTGACAGATTATTAGTTTTATCCTTCCGCTGAACGAATATGGTCGTTTATACGCTTGAACAATGCTGGGGATCTGGGCCTGCGATCGACTTACAGAAGATACCGATTTTGCAAAAAAAAAAAAAATAAAATAAATCATCTTTTCAGATGAAGCTCATTTTGATCTTAGCGGGTATGTGAACAAGCAAAATTGTCGCATTTGGGGCACAGAAAACCCGCACGCATACATTGAAATGCCGATACACCCAAGACGAGTCACTGTTTGGTGCGGATTTTGGTTCAGAGGTATAATTGGGCCATTTTTCTTCGATAATGAGCAAAGAGTGGCCGTTACAGTCAATGGCGATCGTTATCGGGCCATGTTGAACGAATTTTTGTTCACAAAAATTGAAGAGGAAGATATTAGCAACATTTGGTTTCAACAGGACGGTGCTACGTGCCACACAGCCGAAGCTACACTTGATGTTTTCGCCCTGTTTTTGAAGATCACATTATCAGCCGCAGAGCTGATATCGTTTGGCCACCTCGGAGCTGCGATTTGACACCGTTGGACTACTGATCATTGACCCTTATTATTAAGCACAGCTTTTAACATCTAAATGAGGATGGATTAGTCTTTTCTTAAGTGAGCTAGTCGTTTCAAATAAATTTCGATATAAATTGAAATCGAATAAAATTGAAATCGGAAATTATTCCAATTTGAAATTTTTTTCGATTTCGATTTAAGTAACACATAATCGATAACTCTCTTCCTTTTTATTCAGTATTTTTCAGAGATATATGGAAAACGTTACTGTTTTGAACACTATGTTTCATCATAATGACCTATTAAACATACTGCTAAAAAGATTAAAAATTTTGCTTAAAAAAATAAGTAATTTTTGCCACTAATTATTATAAAACAATAAAATAAGAATTAAGTGAATTTTTTATTCATAAAAATTATTATATCTCTTGAGAATTTGTATCTATCTATCTTTGTACGTACGTATGTATGTATGTGGTTTAAAAATTTTATTATTTTTTGGGGGCGTCTTGTTTTATTGTTATTTTTGCGTTTTAAATAAAATGCTTAATTATCTCATTATGGCAAGTTGAAGTGATGAATGAGCAACAAGACAATAAATTATGTTCTTTTTTTGCACTTGCAACCAACACATTTTGCTGAATACTTGTATATTTCAAATGGTTAATATATTATTTCATAGCTGAATTCAAATTATAAGAATTCACCAACTTTTTACTTGTTAAACTTAAATTCATAACTATGTATGAATTGTTTTAAAATAATTTATATTTTTAATTTATAACGATCTATACAGAATCACTACCTGTTTCGAATGGAATATGTATTTCATTTTACTTCATCAGAGTTTGATAATATCCACTAGCTCCACTAAAATTATGGGCCGGAATTTAGCATTGGTGCGTGCAATGGACAGGAATTACCATTATGCTGAATGGGTTAAAAATCGGTATACTTTATATACTTAGGTTTCACGAGATCACCTCGACGGTTGTGATATCTGGGCATGTTGATAACGAGTTGTGGCAAGGAATCTCGAATAGCTTGCTTAGATCTGTTATTATTTTCTTACGTTTTTGTAACATATTGATCATTTTATTATGGCTATAAAAGTTTGGGATTATACGCTCTGTAAAATTCATTTCTTTATGTCCATGATTCTCTATTTATCGACTGTGTCTTGGCATCAGGGTTGGCAAAAAAACCCAACCACACAGGGTCTTATTGGGTGTTTTAATGGTTTTTATTGGGCTTTATAACCGCTTCAAAATTTATTTCAAATCGACAATATTTTTTGTTTGTTTATACAATGACGCTGTTTTCATATATATAATGCAATTTTGCATCCTTAGTAGTATCATGCAACATTGTATACTATGAGCTGCTAAAACCCTGTATTCGGAGCAGATTGCATTTACTTCGGTTGCATTATGAGAAAAACGGCCGGAATATAAAGACAGACATGATTAATTTATTCCTTTGCATGACAACGCCTGACCTCATCTCGCAAAAGTTTCAAAACAAATATTAGAAACGATCAAATGCCGCATCCGCCGTATTTTCCGAACATTGATCACACCTCCTTATACGGGATTTAGCTATGACGGCATTTCGCTATAACGGTCTTTTTGAATTATAGAATGCATTTGCTTTAAGCACAAATTACTTCGTTCCACGGCTAATTTTTCTTTTTTTAACTAAAAATGAAAGGGAAGCAAAAGCAACACATATTTATCTCGTTCAAAGGCATTTCGATTTACGGACTACATTTTTAGAAACTATCTAGGCCGTATAAATAGTTATGAGTATATCTGTTAGCATGTCACCGATTCTTCTTCATTTGAAGAAATACAAAATCTGCTTCAAAGTTGAAGCACCTTAAAAAACGAGAAGTTTTTCTGAGACGGGATTTGGAAATTTGTTCAAGAATGGGGGAAAGATGTAAGCAGTGACTTGATAAACTTGTTATTTCATTATTTTTTTGAGCTCAAGAACGAAACAAATAAACTTTTAGTCCAAATACGTAAATCACACTTATTTCTGTTGTAAATAAACTACGACACCCACTCGGGTTTTTTTTTTAACTATAATATAATATACATGCCAGCCCTGCTTGGCATGTGTTTAAAAAGCTCAGTTATCTATGAGTTATTAAGTAGCGCGGTGCTCTTAATAATGATGCTGGAATTTATACTATAAAGGACATTCAAAGTTGAAATTAATATATACGCTCTGTAAATGCAATACACTCTTCTTGTTCAGGGATTGACATTTGCTATGCAACTCCACATCTTATCAGAGGTCTCTTTCTGCCTTTTAAGCTTAAATCACAACAACCGTGTGTATACCACAAATGGCCACATCCCACCAACCACCAGGAACCTAGTACTTCTAGTGTTTGTAGTACGAAAATCGCTACTTTTGTCAGACTCTGTAAGTTTTTTTCTCTTACTCGGGTACCAAACTATTAAGAAGAAATTATGGTAGGATACGAAGTACCTAACTGAGTCATAGTAGGCGTAGATAACTTGACGTACAGAGGTTAATTAGTAATTTATTTTTATAAACAATATAAATTTACTTTTAACACTTTAAACCTTCTTGCTCCTAAGATTGAACCAAATTACATCCTGTTTGCTATTAATTTACTAGCAGTGACAAATGATATCTTAGTTAAGGATATGGATTCTGTCATCATCATCATAAAGATTTTTTTCCTTTTATGGTAACATACTGTAACCAATGGCGACATCACATTTGTTGGAACATCACATTTGTTGGAACTGTGAACAACCCACCAACAAAACAGGAGATAAAGAACTCCATTAATATTCTTAAACGCAACAAAGCCTCGGGCAACGATAACATTACATTACATTCTTTTATACGATGTAGAAAGCTCAGCGGTATTTTGGTGCCTATTTGTACGTATAATAAAGGGTCCGCCAAATATATTTTTTTTTTGAAAATACTATAAAAAAACTACTGAATATTTTCGCAAATTTCTTTTTTTATTTGAAAGTACAATCCTTCCGGTTAATAATGGAAAATAATTTCTTTTATATGGCTGCCTCGGCTAGCCATGCAGTAGCCTACACGATCGGTCCAATTTTTAAGCACATTATTGATTGTGTGCAGCTGTATTTCACCAATGGCTTCGCGAATATTGTCCTTTAAAGCGTCAATTGTTTCTGGCTTGTTGCCGTAATACTTATCTTTGACGGCACCCCACAAATAAGAGCCCAACGGTGTCAAATCGCAGCTCCGATGTGGCCAAACGACATCAAACCAAAATCTTATTTCTCTTACTCTAAAGACTGCAAGAACTATCGCGGAATAGCACCTCTACCAATACCGAGCAAGATACTGAGTTGTATAATATTGACCAGAATATCCAACGCTGTTATTGCAACTCACCAAAAAAAACAGTTTGGGTTCAAAAAGAATCAGGCCTGTGCCCGCAGCCATTTTTACGTTTTTGCGACTTTATGAAAGTCTTCGGCAGTATCAACAGGCGTTGTCTGTGGAAAATACTGTAAAGGCGTGAAATGTCACCTAAAATTATTATTAATTTAATCCATATAAGCGGATTTCAAATGGTGAATGCAACACAATCAAAGTCAACTGACAACTCTTGCTCTTCAAGTGTTTCGATGGAATCCACATGGAAGACGCCTGCTTGTTGGCGCACCTACCATAACGCGGCAAGGTAGATTGATGAGGAGTTGCAAGCAGCAAATGTCGTCAGTCATCTAGCAATAGAATTCGGTATAAGAGGATAGTCGAGGCCCTATGCTCCACTGTAGGTTAAAGATAACAATTGGTTTTGATGTAATATTATCATCTGCTAAGTTTGGTGTTCATATCAGATTGGTTGTTTGAAAAGAAATAAATTTCAAGAATATCATTATTTCTTAGCTGCCTTTCGAAAGATTTTGATTTTTTATGTTAAACATTTTTTAAAAATTTGTATTAGCTTTTTGGCTGAACACATGTATGCAAGCTTCTTAAATAAATTTACCTGTACCAATTTTGCTCCTTAATCGATTTAACCTTAGTGCAGGTTTTTTTGCATACAACGTTTTAGATTTTAAGTGACGATATTTAATTTAAAAAAATGCAAATATTTAAATCCCACTAAACTGACACAGCATTAGCATAACCATTGATAATTAAAACCATGATGTGTGAAATCAATTTGTTAAGCATATGATTCTAAATCTGTAATTAATTAAAACTAATTAATAAAAATCAATTTTCTATGATTTTCATAGAATTTATGAATTCGAAGAACGAGAAAAAAAGACAGTAAATTATTTATCATTTAAGCTCAGTGAATAAGATGCAGTGGCATTTCAAGCATTAAAACGCATTAAAATAAATATATTTTTAGTTGATGTGACATTTTTGGCTGCTGTTAATGAAACTGAGACGACGGCCTTTTTGTAGAACACACAATTCACAGTGTAATGTGTAAAAAAAGCAGTGAGTGGGTGTTTCTGAGACATTATGACATGTGTCATTAGTTAAATATGTATGTAAAGCGTGTTAGTTGATTTTAAAATATTTACATACACTCTTGTAAGCACCTAGAAGTGGAGTTGCTTTCGTGTAAATAACATGTAAAATAACACCTACACGGTGTTTTTAATTTTAATTTTATTTTAATGACACCCGCTGCATTATATCGACGGTATTGCATAGCAGTGCTCGTTTTAAGTGAAAACATATTTTAAAAAAATTACAGAAATTGATGAGGGAGAAATTTATTATGGATGGTGGATATGAAAAGTTTGTTGTTTTTATATTAGATAATTTACGTAAAGGTACTTTTAAGGTACTTTTTGTAAAAAGTACATTTGTGGTACTTAAAAATACTTTTGTTAAACACTTTTTTATTTGCTTTTTCTTTGCTTATTAAATCGTAATAAAAATAAATACACTGATCTGAAAAATAATAAGTACACAAGTGTGACTCATTGAGAATTGATAAGAAAGTACGGTAAATGAGAAAATTGCTGAAAAATAATTTTATTTGTTTTTATAATAAACTACAGAAAAAAGTTTCATTGCATTTTTGAATTATTGCTTGTATTTCAACATTTTAATTAAATTAAGCTTAAAATATAAATTCACCATGTGAGTAAAAATAAAGACATTTTATGTTATTTTCAAAATATCCGATGGGCCATCTGTCGTTTGAATTTGAACCAGCGGTTATTTCGAATCTGGTAACACTTATGTTATTCTATTTGGCCACAAACTTCAGTATATTTTCTCCACTGAACGAAATGAATCGATTTACGCTTGAGCAACGTTGGGTTGTTTTATTCGACATTTATTTTCAAAACAAAGACAATTGGTCAGAAATTGCCCGAAAATGTACAAAATTTGTTCGCAGAGAAGAACCAACAGTGCCCGGTATACGCAAGCTCATTGCTAAAGTTCGTAAAACTGGTTTCACTGTTGATGCGCCAAGACGTAAGCATGCTCGTACAGTGCGGATATATCGAATATCAACTCGTCATCGTTCTCAAGAATTGAACATTTCATGCACCAGTTTACGTCGAATTTTGCGAAAAGTCTCGGTATAACGCCTTAAAAAGTTCAATTGTTTCAAGACTCTAAGCCGTATGACCATACGCTTCTTTTTCGCTTCGCTAGATAGGCCACCGCACAATTATTTCGATTTTGCAAAAAAAGTCATCTTTTTCGATGAATTTTCATTTTCATCATTTGGGGCTCAGAAAACTTAAACGTTGTCTTACAGAAGCCAATGCACCCAATACAAGTGACTTTTTGATGCGGCGTGTGGAGCGGAGGCATCATTGGACCATATTTCTTTGAAAATAAGGCCGTCGCAACCATTACATTGAATGGGGACACCTATCGCACCATGAAAACTGATTATTTTGTACTCGCTCTTCATGGTATTGATGTGAACGATGTTTGTTTTCGACAGGATGGTGCAACTTGCCACACATCTCATGCCACAATCGTACACCCGGCTATATTGAATATCAACTCGTCATCGTTCTCAAAAATTGAACATTTCATGCACCAGTTTACGTCGAATTTTGCGAAAATTTCTCGGTATGACGCCTTAAAAAGTTCAATTGGTTCAAGAGTTTAAGCCGTATGACCATCCGCTTCTTTTTCGCTTCGCTAGATAGGCTAAACGGCATGGTGATTTCGATATTGCCAATCATGGTATTGATGTGAATGATGTTTGCTTGCAACAGGATGGTGCAACTTGCCACCTTGGGTCAAACGTTTTATGGCCTTTTAATTAGCCAAATGGTGATGTCAGTTGGCCGCTAAGAAGCTGCGATTTGACACCGTTGAACTATTTTCTGTGGGGTTCCGTTAAAGACAGGTGTTATGCCGACAAACCAGAGATAATTCAGCATCTGATGGCCAACATTCGTGATGCCATTGCCGAGATACGATCCCATACGCTCAAGAATGTTCTCGAATATTGGTCCGATCGAATGGGGTACTGTGAGGCCAGCCACGGCAGCCATAAGATTGAGATAATATTTCATTTCTAACCGGAACATTGTACTTCACAACAACAAAATAAATTTGGCAAAATTTCAAACCGTTTTGGTAAATCATACCACGCAGCCTGAATTAATTCTCAAAGCTCATCATAATATGTGGGGTACTTTCCTCTGGTTGCTGTTTTAACTATATTCTACACAATTCTAGAATGCACTTAAATCTGGGTGGTGGGGGGCAGTCTAATACATAGCATACAAATTCGGAGGATTCCAAAATAATCAGTTGCTTTCATAAGTTTCTGGACACGAAATAGTGGCCCAACATGACATGGTAATAATTGATAGATTATTTTATGAATTGCATTACTAAAGATTGTAATAACTCCTCCAATATCCAATGGATTTCTAAAACCTAAGACTCATTATTCGTAACTAAACATAGTTTCTAAATCAATTTATAAATAGCACGGTTACTACATAAATTAGTACGCAAAAACAGTAATAAACTTGGAAAATACGGTAAAAATTGGATAAAAACTATGTTTACTTATTATGCACAGATTCCTCAAGTTTACTTAAGTAAAGTATACATCATTTAAGAGATATGTTACTCTTCTTTCCAAATCTTCAAAAATCGCTTAAGACTCAGCTCAGTTATTGGCTTAAAAGTGCAAGAAGGTACGAACAACAGTACTTTATTATCAACCCGTAATGTGTCTGTCACATTTGTGTCATTATTTTTCACACGACTATACGTATAATTGTCGTCTGCCAAAAAAAGAGCACTTTTTAAAAGAGTACTTTTTTATGTACTTTGTATGCTTTAAATTTTTAGAAGTACTTTTGTATTACAAATAAAGAAACTGTTTTTTTCAAAGTTTCAAAAACTGGTACATTATTTAAGAGTTTTTCTCCATAATATCAAGCAAATCATATTCATCGTAGTCATTGCAATCGTCATCACCCCATAAAAACAGGTGTCAGCCGTCAAGTTTCTACTCCCAAATACTTTAAGCAGTTTACGTGCAACAGACAAAAAAAATGAAATGAATTTAAAAAAAAAAATCAACCTCCTCAATAAACTTTTTTTATCCCTCTAATTTTCTACACAAAGTTGTTATTTTTTTATATTTTATGTTAAAAAAAAAAACAACAAAAATTATACCAAATTTTTATATAAAATTTAGCAGAAAATTTGCAGACAGTACGGCTGTTGGCTGCTTTACTGATTCTTCTGTGAGTCTGTGATTTGTTAAATAAAATTGACTGCACTTGAGTGGTTTATTGTTAAGAAACAGCAATAAATTTATAAAAAAAATTCAATCACAAAGAAGAAAAAAAAAAACACAAAAATAATAACCATTTCACATAAATAATATTTTAAATGACATGTTACATGATTTAATTAAAGGTTTCCAATGTTCCGGCACATTGTGAATGGCGAAATAAAATTTTCTTAATTCATATGGACGTCTTACAGTCAAATAACCATAATCATTTAAATTGAATACATATTGAGATATAAGTGATGTGATAATTTTATAAAAAACTGAAAATTAAAGAAAAAAAAATTAAAATTTACCAAAACGAGTGAGAAAGTCGTTGTCCATCATGCTTGATTACAGCGTACGAGGGTGGTCCCAAATTTAACTAACTAGCTAAGAGAGAAAACACATCAAGTTTAGTAAAATGTTTGTAATTTTTTTATTTTTCAATGTAATTTACTTTTAGCCTAAAACATTTTATCCAGCGATATTCAATTTCTTTGATATCCTCCGTCTCCTATCTATGGAGCATAAAGCATCTATTGCTAAGTAGATGACTGATCCATTATAGTTCCCCTTCACATAATTATGTAGTGCTAAAGATCCTTGCTAAGTGATGGTGCTGATCTGCTGATCTTTACTTAGTTTTGTAATTTTTTCCCAGTAGGTGGCGTTTTTTCCTGATCATTCGTCTGATGTTTGTCCTCATCGCTAGAGATAAGCTGGAACGTCAGGGCGCTTCTTCTTTATTTTTTAAAAGGAATTGTCTGGATGAAAGTTGAAGCCTCTTTATTAAAATTAATCTTTTTTCGTCATGTCCCTTGACGTGCTTGAACTTGGGCCGCTTGTGTCGTTGTGCATGCGATCTAAGCCACAGTAAGAACTGTCTAGCTCCTTGAAGTAGCAATCACACTCTACCTCTTCATTGTTAGCAAATCTTTTTTCAGAGAATAAGGTATATACGTGATGAAGCAGTTCCAAATGTAATCCATTGATTTTGGCCATCTACTGAAGAACTGACGACATCACGAACCGTTGTAACATATTCTTAAGGTAATCAATCAATCAATCTTTCGTGGCAAAACATTTCCTATTTAACCATTGAAAACTAGCAAATTGTTTTGAAGCCACTTTTACGTCGTTTTATATCTGTGAGCAGGGGCAAAGTCCTGCTGGAAAATCCACGGTGGTTCTTGCAACAAAGAATGGTTAAGCTGCTTTTACAACAGCTGCCAAAACAATTTCTCAGTAAACTTTGGTCTATGTTTTAGACCCTTGTTAACTGAAATTAAGATTAGTGATTCTATTGTAAGTCGCTAAGAGACGGTTGGCTGTTATTTTTTTATTTTTTTAAGCAACAGTCTGCAAATGTTCTGTAGGACTTTCGGAATCTCCACGCCTTAAGTCTTTGTTAGTTCTTATGGACTTTTGTGTAATATTCATCTCATTGGTCATGATTTTTTGTTTATTTATTTATTTTTTTCAATAAGATAGGGGATAACCCCTACTCATGCAGTGCATTGTGCTGTTCCTAGGAAAATAGGTTGTGGGAAGGAGGATAGATAGAGTAGTGTCGGTGGACGTTCGACTTAAATTTGCTGATGTTGAAAGTGGCAAGAAAAACAGTCGCAGGAATATTGTTCCACAAACGAATAGTGCGACCAAAGAACGAATTCTTCCTATAATGCGTTGTGTGATTTACTGGACAATCAACTACAAAGGGATGAGTTCTATGAAATATACGAGTACTACCTAAAAATATATGATTACTAGGAATTAGTTCCTTAATTTCTTTAGAACACATTCCGTTATAGTACCGATAGAACAATGAAACACACACCACATTGCGACGATGCTCTAATGAATCGATAGAATTGGCTACCATACCGTCATTAATAAGAACCATCGCCCTCTCCTGTACGCGGTCGAGAAGCTCCAAAAGAGACTCTGAAGCACCGGCTCATACATGAGAGTTGTATTCCAATTTGGGTCGGATATAGGTCTTGTAAATATTAAGGAGATCAGATGGTGTGAGATGATTCCTACACCGTCTTAAGAAGCCGAGATACTTGAATGCTTCTTTCGACACTCGAAATATGTGCTCGTTCCAACGAACGTCGCAATAAATTCTCATGCCCAGAACATTAAGAGCATCTGATTCCTCAATACCTACATTACCCATAGATACAAATGACAACACATCACCACGTCTGTGTATCAGAAAGCAACATTGGGTCTTGCGCGCATTAAAGTCAACCCTGTTCGCGCGACCTCACTCAGAGATTTTCGACAGGTCGTTTGTAAGTGTGTCATTCATATTCCGCCTTTTCGCCCCAATCTCCAAAAGGCTCGGCCTACGATCAAAAGAATATGAATGACAAATGTTGCTGTCATCTGCAAAAGAGTAGATAGGATTAGGAGTGAGAAAAAGAAAGTCATTAAGAAATATTAGAAATATAGTTGGAGAAAGAACAGAGCCTTGCTGTACCCCTGAATTTATCCTGAACTCGTCGGAAGAGATCCCATCTATAACCACTCTTATAGTGCGATTTCTGAGAAAGCTCGATATGAATCGAGAGAAGTGACTATCGACACCAAGGGCAATAAGTTTGGATATGAGAGCCTCGTGCCAGACTCTGTCAAACGCCTTAGAAATATCCAGGGCCACAACTTACTCTCACCAAATCCATGAATGGAACTGTTCCACCCTTCAGAGAGTAACGTCAGCAGATCACCAGTAGAGCGACCTTTACGGGAACCATATTGGCGATCGCTCAGCAAATTGTTGGACTCTAAATATTTCACAAAGTGATAATTAATATACTTTTGCTTTGACGACTTGCTGTGTTTGAAAACGCGGTCTTTACTGGGTTTTTTCATGGGTTTTTTCGGTTTAATTGGGTTTTATAACTGCTTCAAATTTCGTGCAATTCGAAAATATTTTTTGTTTGTAATGCAATTACGTTGTTTTTCTATTTATTATGCAAATTTGAACTCTTGGTGGGAAATATGAGCTGCTAAAACTCTGTGATCAGAGCAAACTGCAATTACTTCGTATGAACAAAGCATTTTGGGAAAAACAGCCGGAATATAAAGACAGACATGATTAAGTTATTCTTTTTCATGACAACGCCCTGCATCACGGCGCTGAAGTTTCAAAACAAATATTAGAAAGGAACAAATGCCGCTTTCGCCGTATTTTCGGAACATTGCTCTGTCTGACTATTGGCTGTTGCGACGGATACAATACACTTATATCTTTCTTTATATGGCATTTCGCTTTAACGGCTTGTTTGAATTATAGCACACATTCGCTTTACGGCTCAAATTGTCACGTTCTACGGCTAAAAAACCATGGCTTCACCATACCGTATTTTAACAAAAAGCAAACGCAACATGCGAGATTCATATCGTTTTACGGTATTTCGATTTACGGCCTACATTTTTAAAACCTATCTAGGCTGCAAGCATTTCACCAACTCACTTCTTTTGAAAAAAAAAAATAATAAAATCGGCTTCAAAGTTGGAGCACCTTTAAAGACGAGAAGTTTTTCTGAGACGGGATTTGGAAATTGGCTTAGAGGCGAGGTAAAGATCTAAGCAGTGATTTGATAAATGATTGTTTTGATTAGCAAATTAGTCAAAACAATAATTTATCAAATCACTGCTTAGATCTTTCCCTCGCCTCATTTTCTTTTTTGAGCCAAAAACACTGATCTAATTAATTCGTAGGCCCAATATGTAAATTATATTTAGTTTTGCTGTGAATAAACTACGAAAGCCTTTAAATTAAAAACCCGTTTGGGTTTTTTAAAATATAATACTCAATAAAACCACGGTGGGTTTAATTGGGTTACCCAGAGCAATTTGACTGGGAGCGGTCTGTTATATTTTTACATCAGTAGGCGAAAATATATAAAAACAACTTTTTCCACACTTTATACAGTATCCATTACATCCACTTTAGTTATACAGTATCCATTATCTGACCATTCCATGTTAAAAACGGACACAAACTTTAATTAACCATTTTATAATGAATGGGTATGTGTATGGACAAAAGACTTAGCTGAAACTTGTGGATTGGCGCTATTTTGGCATGTCGCTCTTGTTAAAGTAAGGCATGGGGTGTGTCAGTGAGAGTGACTCTCTTAATATATACTGGCATTGTTTGGCCCATAATCACTTATGTGACAAAAGCTTGGTGGAGGAAGGTTGAGGAAGCTTCCACCGTCAGGAAACCAGACAAGATACAAAGACTTGCCTGCATCAGTGTAACCGTGGCAATGAAAGACCCTGATTGGCTTAATATCATATCATATTTATGTGATAAGGATGACTGCGTACTCGAAAAGTAGTCTTTCGGCAAAGCGCTTCGTAATGTCTCAAGGAGTTTGGCCATACTTCACATGGTGGTCATTAGCCCAATTACAGTTCTGCCATGCCTGTGCTTTGGCAAAAAATTCTTGGTTGAAGTACTTGACCTAGAATGTTGGTCTAATCGAACTTTAGTTAGTAGTGGGTTCGATCTGAACTAATATAGCGATGGCTCCGAAATCGACAGTTGTGTAGGTACTAGTGTTCATTGGCCCAAGCGATGCTTGTCTATTCCACTGCTATATGTGCTAAGATAAACCTAAACAATGTGCCCAAAAGTAAACCATTAATATTTTCTCAGACAGTCAAGAGTTCTTATAGTTTGATATCTTAACTTGTCAAATCTTGCTTCGACACGTTACAAAGACAAATACTTAGGAATAAAATTCAGTTGTTTTGGAATAAGTGTCAACGAAAGTGCGGATGCATTGGCTAGGAGGGGATCTTTAACACCTCATATTGGCCCTGAACCGTTTACTAAAATTCTCCATCGAATTAACACGTTGAGCCCGGCGCCGAAATTGATGTCCTTTCCGTTCAACCGGCGAACGATACAATATTGTATGCTATCGCCAAAAGATTACTTTAGTACTAAGTAGTTAAGGAATTCTTCTTTGATGCGCTATTTTGGACGTCTTTTAGGTGTATGTGTGACGTATGTGTGATTCTATTCCATATTTTCGTATGATGTATGTCATGAAGCAATAAACAAAGATGACGCTGATAGGTTTTCAAAATAATTTTCTACTGCTCATGTACGTCCGACGCCAGCCAAACGAAGATTCTAGTGCCGATCTTCAGTGACCGTAGGTAAAACACCCGCCTATCAAACAAAAAATCCTCAGTTGAAAAAAAAAAGAAACAACATTTTTCTACAGCGGTATCTCACCTCATTACATTAGCTAGTGACCGGTTATTAGTATTACTACTATTTAAAATGCCATTAAACTGTAGGTCCCTGTCAATTAGTCTAAAAATAGAATCGGGTACAGCTTTCCAATTTAGAGAAGTGTTCCTCCATGGAATGTTATGGGACTTATTATTATTAAGGATTACAAAATTTTAAACAGTTTGGAACAGTGGAAGTTGGCTCTTCATAGCCATCTAGACTGTGTTTTGAGAGACATATGACCTTAATCGTGGACATATTCTTCACCAAAGATATAGACCTACTGGTGTTTATTTGTATTAATGAAGTAGGTCTGCTAAATAAATAGTAGACTCTAAGGCACGCAATAGATCTCATTGGCTGCAATATTTTGCGACTGTACTCGGGCTAAATCGACAAAAACAGTAAAATGGCTATGTTCAATGCTGTAACAGTATATACAGTATGTGCCTACAAAGCAATCGTCTAGAAGCAGTCGCGTACGACGTCTCAAATCACATTATCAGTATGTTTTATTAAAAAAGATTTGAAAACAACATGAGGTTTCGAAATTTAAGAAGCATACAGCAGTTATTTTCTTCACCAATATTAAAAATTACGGTCCTATAGGTATAACTGGAACTGTTTATGGAAAAGTAAACTCTTTTAAATATTTCAAAAACACCTGGCCATTAAATTATTTTATACCTCATTGATCTATAAAAATATTAAAAAAAAATATTTCCCTTAGTCTTGCTAAACGACCATATTTGTCAAGTCCATCATGGTCAAAATATAAAGTTGTTTTGGTTAAGACGCCGCTAGTCCTGCTTCCCACAATAATTTTTAAAAACACTGGCGGCTAAAAAAGATTATAGCGGATTAAAAAAACGTTTATTTATATCGTGACACTTTGTGTAAAAATAAAATTGTACACTCTTTTTCAGTCATTCATTCATTAAAATGTTGGCACACATTTTTCAAAACGCCTCTTATAGGCGAATATTTATTTGGTGTTTCTTTTCATAAATGCTTCAGAGAAAAACCTCTTAAATTTGTTTGGTTGTGTGTAAATTGGATCCATAAATTATTTGCATGTCAATCGAATTTTTTTTTTCTTTATCGGATTTAATTTACTCTATTGACCAAGTTTTTGTTGTTGCAAACAAAACAGTTTGGCACTTTTTTTTTGTAATATTAGTTTGGGCAGTCATTCAAAAATAGCCTTACTCTGTCATCGTTATTAACAATCTTAAGATGTTGGGTCTTTAACATTATTTGCTGATTTCTTCTCAAATTGCCTCCGCTAAAATGTTTCTACAACATTTTTGTGATCCATTCATGTCTTGATGATTCCGCACATTAAGGCTGTTACTTAATGTGTGCGAATAAGTACACTGAGAAAAATTTTCGTTGTTAGAGATTTATAGGGGATTGGCGTTACATAGGCAATATAGTTGTGAAAATATAGAAACGATGCAGGAAATTAGACGAGCAAGCAGCAAAGAGTATGCAGATTATAGTGATTATAGAATAATCAAGAGAAAAACACTACCTCTTTTGGAAAAATGTCAGTTCTAAGTAAGAATTACTACCACCTCTTAGCAGAGATCTGCACCACTACAAAACATCATTGAGTCGAGCTGCAGTAGACTAACATGAAATCAGTCAATTGATTAATGAAACAGATATAATTCTATGGATGCTTTTTGAAAGACATATGTTCCAAACAGGTGTAACAGGGAATAAAAATCATTCGATTTTGTGTTAAAAAATAGTTTACACAAAATCTTAGTTAGTTCTCAGAGGCATAAATCGAAACATATCTTGAAATTAATTTGTAAATTTCTAAATTGCTTATCGCTTTTGGTCTATTGTCACAGAAAATTTAAAACTGTGATAAAAGAATGGATCTCAACACTCTTGGCCGATAATATTCTTCATTTATAACTGCCAAACTTAACTCTTTCTGATGGAAGAAAAATGTTAAAGACTGCTGTCCTGAAAGTTGAAAGCCGAGTTTGACCAAGCGACGATGCGATCTAAATCTATACTAATAGCATGAAGACAGGACCAGGCACAGGTTACTTGTACTTTTAGACCCACGGTCTCTCTCATACTATCCGATAATTGCACTAAAGTGTCTCCAGGTATTGTCCAGGCTTGGACAAACTCGTGTCGTGTTTATATGGGTCCCAAATCTTGGGTGCAATCCATGGGATGATTTTGTGCAACTGGGGGATCATTCATGAGTGTGGCTCTTGCACTGGGAGACATATATACTCCTCCAAAAAGTTTGACGAATTTGCTAGATTAATTGGAAGTCACTTGTAAGATACCTTTTCTGGCAAGGGAGATGGCCAAAACTCTTCTTACTTTTGAGAAAGAGTCTAATAAGCTTTTAAAGGGTATAATTACTGGCATTGTATGATATGGACGCATGTGGGAACGTAGAGGTTAAAAATATTATGGTTACTATAGACGCTGTCAAGATGAGAAAGAGGAGGTATCGTCACAACACTTGCTTTGCGACTGCTCTGCGAGAGCTTAGACTATGGCGTCTCGATACACGTCTCTACCATGATATGAACTGTCTCAGTGATATTGGGATAGCGGTTGGTTATCGTGAGCACAACATGACTTACACATTCCGATTTAGGGAAGGATTTACCCAATTATCTCATGTCTGACTTTCAAGTTGTTCAGGAGTTTTTTAGTGTCCCAAATCCACTAGTTAACTGCGAACTACCAATGCAACCTAACCTAACCTCGACCTAGTTACAAATATGGCTTTAGATTATATTTTTGCTTGTAATTTACCATATTTTTGACCACCGTAGAGAACACCCCATAATTATTAACTATTTAAGCCTATCAGCTATTTGACTATCTATTCCAAAAAATGAGACCAATAAATAGTGCTTCTACTTACTTACCTACTTATTTGGTACCTACACACATCCGTCGTTTTTGACCGAGCCTTAAAAAGCTCGAGAGCAGGATCTTTTCTGTGCTAGCTGGCGCAAGGTAGAGATCGCCAAGGCCTTCAGGTTCTGCAACACTTGTTGTCTCCAATGAAGATTAGGTCGTCTCTTCCCTGCTTTCCACTTTCGGTCAAAAATGTCTGCGTCAAGGCGGTATCCTAATGCTCTTTACTATACCCACGTCCGTGCATATTTCATACACTTCGTTGTTCCAACGTATATGGTACTCATTTCCCACTCGTAGAGGACCGAATACCTTACGTTGCTTGGGTCGCTGAAATAGTACGCTAGATTCATTTCACTCCCAAAAATTTTTAAAATTGTATATTCCTAGCAAATAGTTTCCCATTTTTAAGAATGTGATTTTTAAGATATGTTTTTTGCTCCGAATATTTGTTAAATTACTTAAATTAAACCTTTTTCTCGCAGTGTATTGTAATTTCAAAAGAAAACAGCGCGACGAAAATTTAATGTTTTGTAGAACGGCGATGCACGTAAAAGTGTATTGCGATAATGATGACCACCAACAGGCGCCCACACGCATTTTTATTTATTTGTTTGTATGCGCACATGTTGGATGCAGTGTTGTAATTTGAATACTTGTTGTTGTCATTGTTGTCGCTGCATATATTATGTGTCTACATCTGCCAATAAGTGAACGGTAATTTGTTCATTTAAACGAACAACTACAACATAAATAAATCAATAAAAATTAAGAAGAAAAAAATAGGAAAAAAACTACAAAAATCATTAGATAAACGCCAGGGCGAAATGGTGCGAGAATGCGTATAAAATTAAATTGCTGCGGCAAAATATTAAAAGAAACAAATTTGTTTTCTCTCTATCTCTCTCTCGCTCTCTTGCTTTTTACAATTCAATTGTTTGTGGGGCTATTTATTGCTAAATTAAATTAAAATTCATGTTTTAATTGTTCAAAAAATAAAACCAAAAAAAAAAAAAAATTATGTAATGACGGCGGCGTTTTTTTCCACTTTAATAGTTTTGGTTGCAGTTTAAAAAAATTACATTTTTTTTCTTCTTAGCGCAAAAGCACTATTAATTTTGTTGTTTTTAAACGCTTTTTAAAAAAAGGCAATTTAAGAATTTAATATCTGTAATGATTCACGTACCTAAATGATGCATTATTGCGGGCTTTTTCACATTCCGCTCTCGCAATCGATTATTAAATAATATTACTCGTGTCCTCGTATTATGAAGAGGGTTAGGGGTGGGGTATTAACTTTAGCAAAACTACGATTGCAATAATTTTTCTAAACTTTGACATCATCATCACCATTCATCTCATAACAATGACTGTAGTCGCTGTGTAGTGGTATCGTTGTTGCTGCTAAAGTTCTGAAGTTGTTCTGTGTACTGAGTAAGTAGTATGTGTAAAAAGTGTTGTTGTGGTTTGAAACAAAGTTTGGATTTAATTGGAAAATAATTGAGACCCAGATGCAGGTGCAAAAAAAAACTTAATCCAAGTTTTAAAGTAAATATGGGAGCTGCCTACAGTCGGTAATGGGAACAAATCAATAAGAATTTACAAATTTTTCTAAATTTTTCGATCGGACCAATTTTTTAGAACTTTTTAGAGTGTATGAGGTCATATCTCGGCAATGGCATCACGAATGTTGGCCTTCAAATGCTCAATTCTTTCTGTTTTGTCGGCATAATACCTGTCTATAACGGTGCCCCACAGAAGATAGTTCTACGGTGTCAAATCGCAGCTTCTTGGCGGCTAATTGACCTCAATATTTCGGATTATTAAAGGGCCATCAAAGGTTTGACGCAATAAATCGGTGATGGCATAAGATGTGTGGCAAGTTGCACCATCTTGTTAACACCAAACATCGTTCACATCAATACCATCAAGAGCGGGCACAAAAAAATCGGTTATCATGGTGCAATAGGTGTCTACATTGACGGTAATGGTTACGCCGTCCTCGTTTTCAAAGGGATAGGGGTCAATGATGCCTCCGCTTCAAAAGCCGCTCGAAACAGTCACTCATAATGGGCGCATTGGCTTTTATAAGGCCACGTTTGAGCTTTCTAAGCCCCAAATACTGCAATTTTGCTTATTAACGTACCCAACAACATGAAAATGAGACAAAAGCGACATCATCTTATAGTTTCTCGCTGGCTCATTTAGCGAAGAGAAAGCGGAGTGAATGATCATGCGGCTTCAACTCTTGAACCAATTGAACTTTGTAAGGCGTCATACCGAGATCTTTTCGCAAAATTCGACGTAAACTGGTATGTGAAATGTTAAATTCTTGAGAATGATGACGAATTGACGTTGATGGATTCTCACGCACACTCTCAGTCACATCTTCGATATTTTTTGGTATACGCATTGTACGAGCACACTTACGCCTTGGCACATCAACAATGAAACCAATTTCACGAACTTTAGCAATAAACTTGCGTGTACCGGGCACTGTTAGTCCTTCTCCGCGACCAAATTTTGTACGACATTTTAGTGCAATTTTCGACTTTGTCTTTGTTTTGGAAATAAATTTCCCAAAAATCCCAACCTTGCTCAAGCGTAAATAGATTAATTTTATTCAGTGGAGATAATATACTGAATTTTGTGAGAGAATAGAATGACATAAGTATTGCCAGATTCGAAATAACCGCTGGTTGAAATTTAAACTGATAGATTGCCCACCCGATATTATCTTTTTCATTAAAGTGGGTATTCTCTTGGCTAGCAGAATCAGCATAGATTTATGCGAACGTTTTTTAACCTTGAAACTAGAGCGAATACTGAAAGAGAAAGTTTTGTATATAAATTTGAAAAAGGTTTCCTCGTATTGCGTTGCACATATGTAACTCGTAATGCCCACTTGCCCCTTGACAAATGCTTATCACTTGACATGTAGTCACTCTAAATGAATATCATAACTCTTCTTACATTAGCTTAACCTGGCACCACCAACGGCTCACTCGGGTGCAAATTGTAGGGATTGTTGTGTTACCATGTGTCCATTGCAGCACCAATGTCCTCACAGCCCCTCTCTGTCATCCGTTAGTCATGAAGTCGCCTAATTAAGGCGTGGATTTTGTCCATTTCGCATGTTGGATAGCCTTCCTTATCGTCGAATCGTTTTCGACCAAGCACAGATAGATCAAATCGACCAATTCTAGGCATTGGCAAAGAAGATGTTCTGTAGACTTCTCCTCCTCCTCTTTGCCATTGCAACGATTGCAATAATCATTATATGAGCTTCCCTTTAAGCATGTCTACCAACAGCTAAATGGCCTCGCGTATGCTCTAGGCAGCCTCGCTGTCACGTTTTTTAGCTGTTTAAATATGGCCATAGCCGGCTGGTTTCGTCCGTTTGGCTAAATTTCTTTGACACCAGCCGCCTATTCTCCCAAAAAAGAGCACCGTTGTTTTCAAAGTGCTACCTGACCGCGCAAGTTCATCCGCCATGCAGTTAATGATGACATCTCCAGAAACCTATGTAAAGCTAACCGTCGAATGTTTTGTTATCTGATCCAGAGCATCCCGTATTGATGAACCGTTCTCGTTGAATAATACACACTTTCCAGGAATCTTATGGCTGTCTTGCTGTCAGTAATACGAAAATGTTCTTGTTGAATATTCCGTAAGATCGAAGATACCGCGCGACTATGTGTATGGTCATGTCCTATAGAACACTTAATAGCAGGGGAGCCATTTAGACACTTTCACTACCACTACATCCAATCAAAAAAAAAATATCCAGTAACCAGTCGAAGATCACTAGTCGAACGAACCATGCCATTACTTTTGAACAATATGGCAATGATTAAAGCACTCTCTTATCCCCATGAACATTAACTTCGTTGGCCTGGCGATAATTAAGGCAATGATCTCTTATTCCTAAAGGAATGGATATGCTTTAAGTAACTAGAGCAGCTAGTCGGTCAAAGTAATATCAGTTATCTTGTTTACTGATGAAATTAGAAAATAATTTGTAAGGAGTAGAAAGCATCGGTGTGATATCATCACCAATTTTCAAAATGCCTACAGCCTATACATGACATTTAATGATTGAAGGCTTTGCAGAGACTTTTTAAGTGTAACAAGTCCTTGCTTGTTGGAATTTTTACTGCCGGTTAAAGACGAAGAGAGAATGTGCATCTACGATTCAGTCCTAGGAGATCTTAGTATTAAGTATTTTGAGTGAGATATGTTTACGAAATTTCAAAATGGTTGTATTCTATTCCTTTAATACGCAATTTTCTTTTTTAATTCTAAAACTCGTTTAAATCTCCCGATGATTTTAATTTGAAACTTTTGTAAATCCATTCTATTATTCGTCATCTAAGGTAGGTAATATGGTTTTTGGATGAAAAAATGTTTTAAATTCAAAACACAATTGGAGGAAGGAGTGCCTGGAAAATGTGTAATTGTTGGAACTATGTTGTTGCATTTCGTGTTGTTGTATCATAACTTTAAGCCAATTTTTTCTTCGCTTTAGATTGTCCAACCTTAGATTGAAATTTGAAAAACATTTTATTGAATTAAAACATAGATCGATAAATAATAAATGAAAAGTCAAGAAAAACCAAAGTGTTTGTGGTATGTTCTGAGTTTTTTAGTGTTCATATGCAAAATAAATTGAAACCAAAAAAAAAAAAGAAAAAAAGCAAAATTAAGTGAATGGCACTGCTGTTTGGTTGATTGATCACAAACGATTTTGTGGTCATAATTTAGACAAATCGTTAGAAACAAAGATTTGTTGCTTAAACTTCATAAAGATCAATATTAAAATCGTGCAATTCTATGCACTGCTATTTATGAGAAATATTTTTGTAACAAGAACATATGCTATTTTTTACATAATAACACTGGTCAACAAAATACAAAAAATTTTCGGACCTCTAAATAAAACTATATGAAATATAATGAAAATGATGCGTTGAATTCAAATCTGTTTGCAGTTTTTTCCCATCGAGGCAAAATTTTGTTTTATGGGCGTAGCAAATTTTTCGCTCAAAATATGGTAGATATGTCAATATATTTCATCATAACTTGAAAACGAGTTGACCGATTTTAATGCAAGTACCATCAAATGTTTTTGGTGTGCCGCTGTGGTATGGTAGGTAAGACACCCGCCTACCAACCAGAAGGTCATCGGTTCAATACCAGGCCAGACCATCTTAAAAAAAGAAAAAAGATTTTTTCCGCACTGGTGTCATCTCATAACATTAGCTAGTAACTGGTTATGAGTATTACTACTATTGAAAACTTCTCTAAATAAATTTGCCGTTCGGAGACGGCGTTAAACTGTAGGTCCCTTTCAACGAGTTTAAAAATAGAATCGGATGCAGCTCATTGACGGAGAGAAGTCCCCATGTTCCTTCATGAAATGTTATGGGAATTGATAACCAGCATATGTTTGGAAATAAAATTTCCTATAAATTACCTGAATAATTTTTTTTTTGCATTTTCAACAGAGTTTCGGAGTTATTCATAAAAAAATAAAAAAAAATTTCGTTCAAAATTAGAACAATTTTGTTTTTGTTTCAAAAAGTCGTGAACAATTTTTCATTTAAGCATTTAAATTAGAAAAAAACATTCCCCTAATTTTGCAAGAAAAACATTTTTCCGCTAATTTTGGGCATTTAATTTTGAATAAAATCAGCAATAACCAACCGATTTTTATGATTTATAACATATTTTATTCCCAATATTTTAAGCTTTTAATTTTATGACTTTTTGAAAAAAAATGCTCTAATTTTTCGCGAACATTCATTTTCGCAACTAAGTTATGAATAACTCCGAATATCTGTTGAAAATACAAACAAATGTTATTCAGGTGATTTATAGGAAATTTTATTCCCAAACATATGCTAGTACTTGCGTTAAAAACAGTCGAGTCGTTTTCAAGAAACATATTGACATAACTACCATATTTTGGACGAAAAATTTGCCACGCCCATGCAAAAAATTTTAAACCCGATGGATTAAAACTGAAAACGGATTTGAATTCAACGCATCAAAATCATTATACTTCATATAGTTTTATTTAAAGGCTTTTTTGCTGTAGGCCAGTGTTAGTCAATATTTAGCAGGATTTGATTTGACTTTATGCTGCTTTAAAAGCCTTTAACCATAATGGTTAAATGATATGCATAGTGAGAAAAAATGTTTACGTTTTAAATTTCAATTAAACTCAATTTTATTTTCAATCATATAAAAATATTTTTTTTAGTTTTTTCCTTTATTTTTTATTTTATAGCATGCTATAACTTTTTTTTACCTATTTATTTACTTTTTGATAGCATGACATAAATTTCAAATTTTTACTTATATATCATAGAAAATTATTATTTTTTATTTGAAAAATTTGAAATTTGAATTTGTGTTTGCTACCTTTATTGCTAACGAATTAATAAAAAAATTATATATATCATGTTGTAAGAAAATGTGGAGTACAGTATATTTTTTGAAGCAACATCATATTCGTAGGACATGGTCTGGGCTACATAAAGTATCTATCAAAAATCAAATTAAAAGAAAGATAATTCATCATTGTATGTAGACGCCATTGACGAGAAATCATGTTTATAATCACAATACTTTTCATTGAATTAAGTTTTTATCTCTTCCGTAAAATTATAAAAGGTTATGATTGGCCGTATGCATTACAAGTGACCATATGTTTTTTCGGATATATGCCACAATTCTGGCTGACTTTCATACAATTCAATAAAATATTTTAAAATTGTGGGTTCTAACCCAGCCATGTTTTCCCGTTGCTTACGAAAACACAAAAAACTTTTAGACTGTGTTCGACAAAAGTTTTATTGCATGAGTTTGATGGCACGATGTCAAATACAAAATAAAGAAAAAAAATTAAATCCATTAGGCCAAACATGAATTTTGCCCTATTACACTAGTATGATGACATGTTATCAAGCCGCTTTAGACCGCTTAATAAGGTCATAAATTAGCTTTTTCTGTTTTAGATGTGGGATGAATCCTAGACATCAAAGTTTCAGCTATTTCTGTCAATAGAATAATGCTTTTGTGTATAGTCTGACCTTGTGACAATTTTCTCTAAAGAAAGGTCTTCTGTTCCACTAATAACAAAGTACAATACCATTTTCTCAAAAGCCTTGTTCATGATTTGATTGGGATTTGTGACTTTAATATCGAAAGATCATTTGTTGTATATTAAGATAAGGAGAACGTTTTAAGCACTTTTAAGGATAGTGAACTGACTGGCTATTCAGACTACCAAAATTTAGGCGGGAATCAGCTCACAAGAAGTTCTATTAAGAAATATTAGTAAAGTGGACAGGAATTTTTGATTCCATGGTTATTGATTCTAGTAGTTGATATTGCCCCACCTTTGCATTCCTAGAACACTTCTTTCAAATTTAAAAAATAGCTTTGTGCGTATTTACGAAAATTAGTCAACCTTAAGGCCCTATAAATTGGTAATGGTTATAGACATGAGGTAAAGTGGATAGGAATCGCTATCGCACCACCATTAAACTCTTAAAACCCTTTCTACAGATTTAAGTAATACTTAAGCGCGTATCTTTTAAAATGTGCAATTTTGCTGTTTTGCTCCTTTTTTATCTGTAAGCATTTACTTAATTTTTTAAAATTATTAAAAATTTTGTATACACATTTTACCAATTTCAGTATTGGTTAAAATTCCGCCAAAATTTCTCCATTTTCCAAAAGGATGTCGCGGTAGTTGACAATTCCAAGGCAATTAAAAATTTTGTTTTGGATTAAAACATAAATATGATTGAATGGTCGTCTTGTAGTCCTGATTTAAAACCCATAAAAAATATTTTGACCCTTTTGTTACAACGCTTTTATGCTAGCGGCAATTTAAGACCTTACCGGGTTGGAGGACGTGCATTCGTGAAAAATGGCAAATATACGTTTCTGGCCGTTACAAAATCTAGTCAAATCTATGCCAAGGCGAATGAATGATATCATTATACCCTGCTTAATAAAATATTGGTAAGCAGCATGAAAGCAAGCAACAAGTTGTTGTTGGCAGCATTTGCTGCTATGCTGTCGACTTCATAAATATTTTGAAAACAGCAGCAGCAACAAAATTATATTTCATTCTCATCTGTTTTATTTGTCATAAAAATATTTCTTATAAAAAAAATATTTTTCAGTGGCGTTTTAAATCAACCAAAATAAAGTCGCTTTTTTTTAAATATTACTCAAAAATATAAAAATTAATGAAAATATGTGTTTGAAACTTTTCAATTATTAACGTAAATGATGTTTGATAAAATATTTTAATTTTTTACTGTTGTTTTCTGATTTAAAAAAGAAAATATTTTTACGTTTTTTACTTAGAATTTTATATTGTATTCGTAACACTAATTTTTGTTTTGCTGTTTAAAAAAATAGAAATGTTTAGCAGCAGCAGTAAAGGTTGATGTCTAGACTTTTGCTGTGCTGCCTTTAAAATAATTATTTTCATATAAACGTATGTATTCCAATTTTGACAGTGCTGCCTGCTGCCTGCTGCCTGCTGCCTGCAGGCATACATACGTTTTATATCTACATTGTGTTCTTCCCTAAAGAAGTTTTGATTTGTTAGAAAAAAGTTTCTGAAATAAACCCATTTGATTTTTTAAAAACGTAACTATGTATGGGAGATGTTACGCCCACTTCTCAAATTTGCCAGATGATTTGTATTAACTGCCAAGTCATTTATACAAAATTCAGAACTTCCATTTTAGCCGTTCTCAAGATATACAAAAATCAATTAATGCTTTGTAGTGGAGGTACCATGCCCACTTACTGTTACTGTTACTGTTACTGTTACTGTTACTGTTACTGTTACTGTTACTGTAAATATTTGTTTCGGCGTGGTACTGTATGTTTAAAAAAAAGACAGTTAGTGAAAATAAACCTTTCTAACGCTTGTAGTGGTTTGTAATCGGTTAAGTGGTTCTCGAGTTACTAAAAGACGAACATAGGACAACTCATTTTTATGTATATAGATTTCTTTATGTATTTATTGTTTTTATGAAACTTAATTCAGTACCAATGGTTGTGTACATACAGTGGGGAGCAGAACCAAGTGGATGTTTTGAAGTTGAACGGAAAAGTTCCTATAAAAATCTTAATACTCATTTCAATAGAGCAAAATTTCACACATTGAGTGTAAGTCCTTTCAAAAAAACATTAACAAAAAGTATGATATTCCAATACTAAAATGAGAGAAAGTCAATTATATAAAAGAATGCGCATGCACGTAGTTTTGCACTTTGCGCTTAAATAGAGATAAACTTACATTTTGAACACTCTCCTTAGAGCTTCTTATTTTATGTGGCGTTTTTAAACAATTTAGACATACTTTCTACAATATTACTTAAAAACGTAAAATGAATCTGGTCCCATTCGTATTATATTCGTTACCATAGCTCCAAAATGATCTTCGAAGTACTATTATCCAAAAATGTTGCATTAGATTGGAATGAGGGCTAATTGACCTAAAATTTTTATTGCAACAACCATTCCTTGACAAGTTGAGCGGTCTGGCTCGGATCAACATCTTACGTGTTCTTTTGGTTAAAGGCTCATGACTACTAGCAAACTAACTTTTCTGCATTAATATGTTGGCCTTACCTGATGCTTTTGGAAGCTCTCTGTAAATCTGTGCAAGCAAAAGTTTAATTTGTTCAACTGAAATCACTTGTTTTTATCTCCTCGGACAAAATTATTCATCTTCAGCCTGTAGGGCTGTAGTATTTTAGTTTTTTAAACATTTGAGGTGTGACTTGAAATTTTTGGCGATGAAATCAGCTTTTTAGCTTCTGATTGCTGCTTCATAGCCTCTTTTATGAAAAGCTCAGAGCATGATCTAATGTCCTTATTAAACAGTTCTGTAACATGTTTTGGTGTCAAGGAACTTTTTTGGATGCATCAACTCCTACCCAAAAAAATAAGTCGTCTTTCAGTGGGATGGTGATCCAAGCCAAAAAAACTAAAATTGTCGAAGAATGGCTGTTGCAACAAAAATTTTAGGTAAATTATTGGTCACCAATCTAATGGATAATATTTTGATTATGGTTAAAAACCCATGGAAAAATATAACTGGGCTTCGAAGAACATTCTGGAGCTATTGTAACGAATATAATACGAATGGGACCAGATTCGTCTTACGTTTTTGGGTAATATTGTAGAGAGTATATCTAAATTTTTTAAAAAAGACACATAAAATAAGGAACTCTAGGGAGAGTGTTCAAAATATCTGTTTATCTCTATTTAAGAGAAAAGTGCAAAACTAAGTCCATGCGGATTATTTTATATGATTGGCTTTCTCTCATTCCAGTTTTGGAATATCATAATTTTTGTTAATGTTTTTTTGGAAGGACTTAACATTCAATAAATGTGTGAATTTTTGTTTTATTTGAATGAGTATTTAAATTTTTATAGGAAATGTTCCGTTCAACTTCAAACGATCACTTGGTTTTGCTCCCCACTGTATATATAAATACAGAGTTCTAGCCTATAGCATTGTTATCATAAGACCCAGATCTTAAAATTCTAGAGCAATTTTAAGATTAATTATTTTTAATTCTGTATGATTGATCAAGATAAAATTGAAATTCAAATATCATAAAAAATACATATAAAATTAAATCAAAATCATTTAATGAAATCTATGAATTTCAAATTGTCGCTGTAATTGAAGCGAAAACAATACACTGCGGACTGCTTGCAATTATTGAAAAATTACAAATTACACCTTTAATCAAATGGATTTCAATTTAAATTGAACTTCAATTGAAATTCATTTCTACAACAGCATCTAAAAATCGTTGAAAAAAAAAAAATCGAAAAAATATTTTGTTAAACAATTATTGCATGTTGGCTGAATAAATATTTCAACAATGTTTTTCGTTGAACACGTTTTTTACTACAAAATGTAGGTGTAGTCTATCTGTCAGTCAGTCACTCAGACTATTAGTTGTTGGTCGTTTAATTTATTCAAAATTCAACAATAAGATAAAAAAATTGTAAAAATTTATTTACATGCTAAAATTTTATTTTTTATTTAATAAAAAAATGTATTTTTAAGAAAAATCGTTGTTATAAATTATCAAATGCTTAAATCGTTTAGAAAGAAAAAATATTAGAAAAAAAGTTACAATTGTTTTCAAACCAAAAATGACTAAATAAAGTCATGCAAATAAATCTCTTTTAATAAAATATGCAAAACTTGCTGCTGAATATTTTATTGTATCTTTTTTAGTTTTTAATCTTTTCCTCTTTGAATACTATAAGACACTTTGCATGGTTTGGTAAGTTAGCACTATGGGAAATTATGTAATAAACGCGAATGAAAATGGTTGATTCTGAAACAGTGATTATAAAGGATCGGCATGATTCAATTTGCCAATCATGAGGTGTATACTTTTCGAGCCCCAAACCAGGTGTTATTTTTTTCTGTTTTTCTATTTTTCCTCTAAAAGGGCTCACAGTTAAACGAGAATCACAATTAACCGAACCAGTATCCATCCTAACCTAACATAACCTATAACATTATGCTTTGAAAACACGGTGTTAATAATTTATTTCTCAAAATATCCTTCATTGAGATTAATCAGGACTTTTTTTCGTTTTCATTCCCTTCAAATTATGAGCTATATCAAGGTTCTCAAAATAGATGTTTGTTTCAGTGATGGATTCTGCGTTTGATCCAAATTTTTACCAATCAGACGTATATTCACATTCGGATACAGGAAGTAAAAGTTGGCGAAAAAGTCATCACTCTATCAGAAAATGCTAAAATTTTTGCAAATGGCGGTAGATGCCACTTCGGATTTTGTGAAAGTGGAATAGTTGTGTAGAATTTTTGGCGTAATAATGAGGTGTTTTTGTAGCGTGATTTTACCGTGAATGGTGTTCGCTATCGCGAGATGACAACAGACTTCTTGTGGCCAGAAATTGAGGATACAGACCTGGACGCTTTAGTTTTCAACAGGATGGTGCCACTTGCCGCACAGCCAACGAAACAATGGCTTTTTTGCGCGAGAAATTAAATGGCTGTGTTATCTTAAGTCGTGGCGATATTAATTGACCACCAAGATCATGAGATTTGATACCGTTAAACTTCTTTTTTTGGGGATATTTAAAAGAAAATGTGTACGTCAATAAGTCAAAAACAATTCAAGAGCTAAAGCATGAGCTAATTTGGAACATTAACGTATTGAACATTGATTATTGAAAATACGAGCTGACGGATAGAGGTATGCCACAGAAGCCAAAAAGAGCATTTGGCCGATATTTTGTTTCACACATAATTGTCATAGATCCTTCTATCATAATAAAAATTATTAACATGATTCTATGACAACTTTTTGTTTTATTTACAATTAACGCTTTTTGGTTGAACTATTTTTAACTTTATATTTTCAAGAAGTTGCAGGTAGAACATAGACCATAGGTAGAATATAGCCACTTCCATTTTTGACTTTTTATGCCGCATCGTACGGATTATTTTTGTATGATGGACTAAAAGCTGGAATTTGTGTTTTTTGCCACTGAGAATCGTCGTAAAATCATCCTTAAGCATCTGTTCATTAATGTCTACATTGTCTGGATTTTCCGCGTTTCAGCCCTTCATTATTCATAGCCATACATAAAAACTGATTTTACGTTTGTGGCAAACAGTATAATATTCGTGTATCTGGCTATGTGGATGCCCTTCACACCTAGCCCAGTACGACAAATACTGGTCGGTCGTACCTGATTGTTGACATCAGTGATAAAATTATACTCCTCAGATAGCAAAACTGTTGGACGTTGTCAATAGCCTGTCCGCTGATCTTGAACTGTTGCGATTTTTGCCTGTTAACGCACATTATTTTGGTCTTGGAAATATTTATTTTTAAACGAATTTCGGCCGCTTACTTATGGTAACGCGGTGCTTTAAGTCCTCTTAATTTCCATGCAGACCAAAAAAATGTCTCTCTTTTTTCTCGTGAATCTTTTAATAACTTTGTCCAGCACAATTTTAAGGAGAAGTAGTGATAATATACAGCCCATACGAATACCGGCATTGATTTGATGGACTCGCTAGATTGACTGCGTGCATATTGCCTTGATTAATGCTATGAACTTGCGGTGAATACCCTTATACTTCAGCATAGTCTAAATTGCTTCGTGATGAAAGCTCTTTCAAATTAATGAACTCGAGATAGGGAGGTGATTGCCTGGTGTTGATGGCTTTTTTATATTCAAATATTCAGGCAATATGTGATGTAACCGCACGATTGTTGTCGCTTTAATCATGCCTATTTGGATTACTTATACGAATTACCCCGTTCACATTGCACCCTTGTAATTTGTCATCATAGTTCTTCTTTTTATTTGTATTTATTGTTTTGCTATTTGCCGGTAAATTGTGTTTTATAAATAGTAAAAAATTAGCGTGGATAAACACCAGATAAAAATTAGAGATCACATTGATTACTTAGCAATCCACATTATTATTATTTTTAATTTTATCTTAACCCTTATGTGTGTGACAGGGTACCCAGGTACCTTTCCGTATTTATATTGTGGTATTCTTTGAAACTTTCTGAGAACTCCAAACTTTTGTTTGTATTCATTTTTTTTTAATATATATAAGACATTTGTGTCTCAGCTGGGAGGAAGTGGAAAATCAATTTATATTTTATACCCTTAATTTGGTACCGGGGTACTACTATATGAAATATATGACAAATGTGAATTTATATGTTTTAATTTAGCTTTATAGTTTTACAAAAATAAATAAACATGCTAATGCTTACCCATCTTTATGAGGCAACATATTTGATAGCAGAAATATTTTGTTTTTTTCGCTGTTTAAAACAGTGTAAGGTTTCATGAACTTAACGTCTCAGCAAGTAGCAGAGAAGTGACAAAATTACTTATAGTTGGATTTCTGCCAAAGCTTTTGTGTAGACTGAGTAGGTCTAAGACTACTTCTTCGCATACATTTCTTTGACGCTCACCATCGTCTGGCTTATCAGTATAAATTTGAGAGGGTATGCACCTCTCGAATCACACCCCTAAAAGATATTAATGTCGTACTTTTCTGGCTTCGATGGCATGTATATGTGAACCGAGTACGTTCTCTATACCCAAACAATTATTCATTAACGATAATACTCTCGCCCGGCTTGTAACTTTTAAATAAATTCTCATTAAACATGGTCTAAATGGCACATTTATCAGTTTCAACACGCTTTGCTCAAGTTTGTTCGTTATCAAAGCGAATAAAGCGAAAAACTACGTGATATTTTTGCACAAAATAGTGTTGGGTGATGTGTTTTCCCATAATTCAAATAGATGCTTAGAGTTCGATTTTTTTACTCCTCAAAAAATTAGTATTCTTACATTCGTTCACAGGAATTTGGAAGTTGTTTTCCCTTTCCATTACTTTTGTACAAAATTATGTCACACATCTCCTTGGATAAGAATACTTATAAATACATCTTTATTTATATGTAGGATGTACGCCGGGAAGGTATACTACTTTGTTTGTTTTAATTTCTGATTATATGAAAGAGAATGGATCTCATATTGATAAATGTTTTATTTAATGTTGGCAATTATGTATGGAATACAATATCAAATAAATGCCCGCCTCTGTTAGCCTCACATATGCGAGCCCTTTTGAGCACATTTTTCATTAAATTCTCACTCATTTCACGCGGTATTTCATTATTTTCATCACGAATATTTTGTTTCAGTTGCTCTAGCGTTTCTGGTTTGTTTGCATAAACCTTGCTTTTCAGATATCTCCACAAACAGAAGTCCGAAGCAGTCAAATCAGGCGTCTGTGGAGGCCAATCAGCATGACCATTCCTTGAAATAATTTGTTTTGGAAAGAGGTCTCGCAGTAATTCCATTGTAATCCTGGCTGTATGCGATGTGGCACTGTCTTGTTGAAACCACATATTGACAGTTACCGTTACGCCGTTTTCAGTTTCAAAGAAGTTAGGTCTAATGGTGCCTCCTGACCAAATTGCATACCAGACTGTCAATTTTAATGGATGCAAAGGTGACTGATGAATAATTTAAGGGTTTTCCTTTACCAAGAACCGACTATTCTGTTTATTCACATAACCATTCAAATGAAAATGTGCCTCGACACTCATTCTGATTTTATTGTCATGGGCGAGCGGTAACATCCTGCAGCGTAAATGGTCTTCTGGAAGAAGCTCTTGTGTCAACTGAATCTTAAATGGAAACAAATGCAAATCTTTGTGCAAAATTGTGACGAAAGTTGTTTTTTGATGACCAAGCTCCTGGGCACGACGTCGAATTGAGGTTAGTGGATTGTTTTGAACACTTTCTTGAACAGCAGTAACGTTTTCAGGCGATCTTGCAGTACGTTGTAGTCCACGCTTCAGCCTATCAGCTACAGTCCCTCTTTCTTCGAAATCATTCACTACACGTTATTTCTTCCAAAAATTTGATTTTGATAAAATGTTTTAACGATTAAATCACGTTGGTTTACTGAATATTTTTTCATAATAAATTTACCACATCTCTACTTCACGACTACCAAATATGAACTGTCAAGACTAATGTTTACCAAAATGGCGGCAAAACAAAGTAGTATACCTTCCCGGCGGAAACCTTGTACACATGTTCGAGGGCGGATTGATATTGAAGCTACCTAAGTAGGAAAAAAACAATTTTTTTTTTCAAAAACCATTCATTTCTCGACATAGTCTCTTTTTAGCTCAATACACTTAGTAAGACGATTTTCCAACTTCTTTATACCATCTGAATAATACGATTTTGGGAACTCCTCAAAATAGGCATTAGTTTCGGTAATCACTTCTTCGTTTGAGATGAATCTTTTTCCTGCGAGTCATTTTTTCAAGCTTGGAAACAGGAAAAAGTCACTACGGGCCAAATCTGGACTATAAGGTGGATGTTCAACCAATTCGAAATGGGTTTCTCGTAGTTTTAGCATCGTATCTAATGCTGTGTGAACCGGAGCGTTGTCTTGAAGAAAGAGCACTTTTTTCTTGTTTAAATCTGGTCGTTTTTGCTAGATTGCATCAACCAATTGGTCCAATAATGCACGATAATACTCTCCTGTTATTGTGGATCCCTTTTCGAGATAATCGATGAGCAATATTCCGTGTGCATCCCAAAATACAGTGGCCATAACCTTGCCAGCCGATTTCGCTGTCTTCGCCTTCTTCGGAGCACTTCCACCAGCTTCCACCCATTGCTTCGATCGATTTTTGGTTTCAAGTGTGTAGTGGTGGACCCACGTTTCATCAACAGTTATTAATCTACGCCAAAAATCAGCAGGATTATGCTTTATCATGTCCAAACACCGCTGTGAAGTGATCTGTCGAACTCGTTTTTGTTCAACACTGAGCAAACGCATATTGCCGATAGCTTTTTCATATGCAAATGTTCATGCAAAATGTTGAACACACGTTCATATGATATGTTTACCATTTCAGCAATCTCACGGATTTTGACCCGGCGATCATTCATAACGATATCGAGGATTTTCTTGATATTTTCTTCAGTAACCACCTCTTTTGGCCTACCTGTTGATGATATGGTTGCAGTGCTTGTTCGGCCCCGTTTAAATTCAGCAATCCAATATTTTACCATATAATCTGATGGAGCAGATTCGCCGTAATGTTTATCAAGCTTTTCTTTTGTCTCTTTCGCCGTTTTGCCCTTCAAATAATAGTGTTTAATCACTACACGAAATTCACTTTTTTCCATTTTCCAAGAAACACAAAAGTTGCTTACTTCAAACGACTACAACAAATAGACTAATCGATGAATTTGGCTAAAATTTTAACAGCTGACGTTTGACAGATCGTAATTTCTAAGAAAGAAAAAGTTTTTGTGTTTGTGCTGCCATCTAGCGCTAGATAGTTTCAATGTCAATCCGCCCTCGTATATGTATATTTAAGCCAGGCGCACGGCCACAACGTTGGCGTAAAATATTTCTACTTAAAGTCTGGAATTCTTCATGTGTTTAGAAGAGGCAACGCGTTCCTTTCTTACCATAAAGTTGACTGTTAATTTCATGCTCTTCATGGTCACCAGAATCGTATGAGTTCTTATCAGATTCTATACATCAGATGTTTCCGATGCTATATCTCCAGTTATTGAATCTTCGGATTTGAATTTATGTTACGCTAAAAAAAGACATTTTCGAGTTTCAATATGCAGCTTTCGTATATGAATAGTATAATAATATGAAACTGCATCTATTCCCGGTGACCTTGTTACCCTGTTAAAGGTTTTTTGTTGTCACACACATAAGGGTTAAGCAGAACTTAGTTCCCATGGACTTGAAATAACATTTTATGAATTCGAACTTTTTACCTTTGACCTTTTAACTTTGATATTAAATATTTTTCTTTCTTTTTTTTACAGGTACGTACTCTGATTAATAATTCTATAATTAGTAAGTAAACGTTATTTTATTAACCACCAATTAATATTGATTTAAGGAAACTTACGTCTCTGTGGCTTTAAATTCAAATTTGTCCACTCTTAAAGCATTCCAATCCATAGTGCCGCAATACTGCTTTACCGATATTGTGATAATTTTTTTTTACTTCATTTGTCAACACAACAGCATCAAAGTGTTAAAGTAGTATGGGCCACTGGTGGTTGTGGTTGTAATTGTTTCTGCAGCAGCAATTTCAGCAACAAGTAGCTGTTAGAAGTAGATATTCTGTAACAATTTACAATTGCTGCCCAAACTTTATAGCAACGACAACAATAACAAATGCTATATCAAAAACTTTTTCTTTTTTTTTAAAGAACAACAACTTAAAAGTATAAAAAAAAGAAACACAATTTCGAGATAATCAATCTATACCAACAGCTTGTTTTCGTTTGGTTCATAAGCATTTTTTTTTCAATGTTTTCAACTACTGCTGCCGGTTGTTATCTGTTTTTGTATTCATTAGATATTGTTGTGGTCATAAATGTTCAATATAGTTATTGTGATTGTTGTTGTTGTTGTCAACGTCATTGTCAATACTTTATTGCAACAGAATGTGTATATTAAAAGCAACAACAACACCAATTGCGACAACACCAATATTAGAGAAACGGTAGTTATTAAAAGGAAGCAGCTGATACCATATGTGTTGTCGGTCGTTTGGTTTACGTTCGTTTTGTTATAATAAATAGTGGTTTGTTACCAATTTTGGATTTTCAAATGTGCATTAATCTTTTTGACAAATACATTTTTAACTCGAAAACACAGTTACACTGTTTCCTTTGAATTGCTAAAGAAATTTGATTATTTCAACAACAAAAACACATATGTTTTAATGAAGTTAGTTTCTAAAGAGGGTCATTATCACTCCATATGGAAGAATGTATGGAAGTAATGTCTGGAGTATAATCATCTCAGTTTAAAGTTGACTTTTCCGTAAGCAATTTTTGTCAATAATAATGTCGATGTGTTCATATTTAAATTCAGACACTACTAAAGGGTGCTTTTTATAGAGGTATAGAACTTTGAAATGGAATAAAACAAAGATGAATTTTTTAAATTGACATGAAATTTACTTTATTCGACAGATAATCTTCTAGCATTACAATTTATATATGATTTCTGGCATATGACTGGCACGGTTGACTCGGACGTAGTCTAATTTGGAGCTCAAAATTCGATGAATTTTTGCAACATTTGTGGGCAATTGTTTCGATCTTATCGGCGTAGGCAAGCGACTCCACATATCCACAGAAAATAGTCTAGCGGCGTTAAATTAGACGATTTTGGACGCCAATTCACGGGTCCGAAACTTGAAACTATGCTGTTAACAAACGTTTGCTTCAATAAATCAATTGTGGCACGAGCTGTGTGATGTATACGTCGTCTTGCTGGAACCACGTGGTTGTACAATTGATGAACGAAAAAGTGGTCACAATTGACTATAACGTTCTGACCAGCATCGTTGTTAAAGAAGTACAGACCAGTGATTTCAATGATTTAACGGTGTCTCAACATACACTTGAGGATTATCATTACTCCAAATACAACAGTTTTGTTTATTTACGTTTTCCAAAATACTCCCCTTGTTGATCACTACACTTTTGCGTTCTCAAAGAAGTTTTTTCATTCTTCTTAAGACACCTCTAAAATATGGGTTTTAAACGCTTCAACTGCGCTCGTAAATCATTGACCACGTAGTTTACCTTTGATTTTCGGAAACAAGAAAAAGTCATTGGGTGTCAAATCAGGACTGTACGGAGCATGAGACATCAATTCGATGTTTTGACTTGAGCTCGGATTGTCATGATGGAGAATGAATCGTTTTCGGCGATTGGTTTTACGAATTTCTTCGAAAATTTCCAGCAAACAAATGGTTATGTACCACTCAGAATTGAGCGTTTTACGTTGCTCACGCAGAATAGTGGCCACATGACCCATTCGGCCGGAAAAACAGGCGACTATTTGCTTAGCTGTGCTTTTCCACGAATTGGGATTTAGCTCATCTTGGAATATCCATACGGTCGATTGCTGTTTTGTTTCCGTTTCATATGCATATATCCATGATTCGTATTCTGTCACTATTTAATACTCGTTATTTGAGGCACCACGATCGAACTTTTCAATCATTTCCTTACACCATTCAACTCGAGTCTTTTTTTTGAGCGATTAATAAATTATGGGGTATCCAACGAGAACAACACTTTTTTTCACAACTAAGTGCTCATGCAAAATCGTATGTATTGAAGTGGAACTAATATGCAAGGATGCCGCTATCACACAATATGTCACATGACGATCTTGCTTTGTGTCACAACGAACGATTTTAGACAACCATCATGGATTTCGTCGGTGACCGAACTATGAATATAATTGAATTTACTATACCAGCGATATACTCTGGTGGTTTGATGGTGCTTTATCGCCATATAAAAAATTGATTTCATCGACAATTCTTATTTATATAATCCAACGAAAAGCTTCTCTTGAAATTTCCATTTTTGGCCAAATTGATTTTCTTAACTCACTGTAAACAAAACAAATAGAATTTGCACATCAAAACGTTGTGAGTAAAAATGTGTGTTAAAAAACGTCAAACTTTATTATGGTGTTGCTAGATTTTAGCTATTGTCGTTAGTGTTGCCAGTTTCTGAAATATAAATAGTAGCCCTCGTATAATTCAATCCAAACTGATGATCATGAAAGTGTAAGCTCACTTAGTTTAGTGATAAAAGTTAACAGTTAGGGATATAGCCCATTATTTACTGACATTATGACAGATTTTAAATATCTAAAGAGCGGAATTTTGTTCGTTATAAAGTAAAAAACGAGTCCATCTGTTGGACCCAAGTAAGCCGTGCTTCGAACCAAATTAAATAAATGAACTTGATCTTATTGAATTCAAATAAAAAAACAAAAAAATATTTATTGACATGTCAGTTTATATATTAATTAATTACCAAAAATCATTTGTCGGCAACATTATATGGAAAGGTGGTAACAAAAAGTGTAATTAATGACATCGACATTGAATTAAAAAAAAACAGATTTTCTTTATTCCCTCTGACTAAATCCATTACTTTTAACAAAAACATTAAGAAAAAAATGCTTTAAAAAACTCAGACAAAACCAGATAAACAGACAATGGCAATTATGTCAATGACAAAACAGTGTGACAAAATATTTAAATACTTGCCAAAGTCAAAGGCAAAAAGAAAACAAACAAAAATAAAACTAAAAAACAGAAAAAATGCTTGAAAAATTGACAGATAAACAAAACAATGCACGTGAGTACAAATAAGTAGCAGAGTGAAAGAAAACTGTCATAAAATTAATCACAACACTTATAAAAATACAATTAAACAAAAACTCATAAAAAAGATAAAAAAATTTTTTGAATTTTGGTAATGATTATTGCATTATGTATGCATATGTGACAACAACAACAGTATGTACCATAATTACTCAAAACGATAGTTTCTTTCATTTTCAAAAATTTCATTAAAAATATTCATATGATGCACTCTAAACACAGATGAATGAAAAAAAAATTAATATAAACTTTCCCTTTTTTATTGTTGCATTTGTTGTATTTTATTTTTTCATATTTCAACAAGTTGTTGTTTTTTTTTTTGGTCATTGTTATAGTTAATGTTTTTTATATTTTTGTTTTTGTTTTTGTTTTTTTTTTTTTTCTTAATTGTTGTAAGTTACTAGTTGTAAAAGACGAAATAGAAATATTACTTTGTTGCAATATACGTACAACATGCATACAAGCAAATGAGGTTTTTAATGAAAATTTATAGGGTGAAATTTTTCAATTTGTTTCATTATACGATACCTGAAATATGATATTTGTTAATGCATTTTTTAGTTTGACCTTGTGCTCTTCCAGTGATACAGTTTGTCTCTCCACAATTATTGCAATACTTACTCCATGCTTTTATGAGTCTCTTAAGTTTTGGTTACAGAAAAATCCGCAAGAATACAAACTCGGTATATGTATGTGTCTCGAGTGTTTTTTTTTTACAGTTTCCCAAGTTTAAATCATAATAAAATAAAACGGGCTTTGTTTGATAGAAAATCTTAAGTTTAAATATGATTTTGGCCATGTGGTCGCCATAGCTGCCGCATACTAGGCGATATTTGAAGCATCAATTTTCGCAAACTTTTCGCAGCATATGTGGCCGTATTTCGCCAGTTCTTCAGTTGTCTCTGGTTTATCGACGTAGACAAGTAACTTTACATAACACCAAAGAAAATATTCCAATGGGGTTGAATTACACAATCTTAGTCGCCATTTAATTGGATCATTACGTGAAATTACTCTTTTATCAACAGGTATTTTGAGAACATCAATTGTAATGCGCGCTGTGTGGCATAGGGCTCCTTCTTGTTGGTACCATTTGGCAAGTAGTTAAGGCACGAAAAAATGTCTAATCATGTCCTAATACAGTTCACCAACGTCGTTATTGAAGACATATGGAGCAATTACTTTGCCAACCAAAAAAAGCACACCAAACAGTAATTTTCTGCGAATGTAATTTCGACAAAAGCTTGTTGATTATCCTCGCTCCAATGCAACAATTCTGCTTATTTACGCACCCATTCAACCAAAATTTGACTTTATCGGAGAAAACAATTTTGAATTTTGAAGTTTGACGAACAGAACCATTATTTTGATAAAAATTTGAAGAATTTCATGCGTTGCTCTAACGTAAGTCTATCCGTAATGAAGTATCAATCCAGAATTAACAAAAGAAGCAAATGTCATCTGTTAAGTTATGGACCTCAAAAAAACATCCGATGCATAAGGGATTAAGAAATATCTGTAGTATTGTTTTTGTCTGACGAATTAATCACAATTAACTTTTAATAAGCAGATGCATTATAGCGACGCAAGGAACATTGATATGTAATGGTTTTACCTACTTAATGCTTTTTTGGCTATGTGCTTATTTACCACATGAGTCCGTGACAAGAACCATTAGTGCATTGCGTATAAACGCAGTGAACAAAATCTTGATATTTGATCGGAACAGGGTCTCAATATTTTGGATAATCCTTTGAGTTTGACCTGCAAGTAGCAGTTTAGTACATGTACATGCGCAAGAAAAAATCTTCCTTGAAGATCCAAACAGAGGCTTCTAAAGTAAGGTCGTATGTCTCTTTTAGTAAATGATCTGCGAGCATAGACTGATGCTTTGTGTTAATGCCCGATGTTAGGAACATTATGCTATTAAAGTTTTCGCTGTCAAGCTCAGATTATTGAATTTATACAGTAGCAGATCTAGTGGATCTTCTGCACAGAAGATCTACTGGGTCCTGGTGCGTATGGCCTTGATTAATCAATTTTCATTGCCATTGTTTTACATTGTACATTAAATATTGAGTCTTTGGTTAAAAATGAAACCAAAAAAGCAACGCCTTTTTCTTATAATTGAAACGAAAAAAAACTGATCCAATTGCGTTTTGCAGGCCTCTACTGAATTAAAGTTTACAGCATTAAGCGAATTCTGCAGAAATTAAATCAAATGATAATCTGAAAGTTCAATGTCCGGTCTATATACTGAATTCATCAAAACTTTTGAGTCAAGCTCGGGTCGTCAAAGATGTGTGTAGTCTTTGGTGTTGTCATGATGAAACACATCATATTTTCTGTTGATCAATTCTGGCCGTTAGAATTGAATTGTTTGCAACAATCTTGGTAATTGTTAGCAGTAGAGATGAGAATCAATTGTTTGGCCAAGTTGTAGAAGCTCATAACCACCAATTACCTTTCAATGCCACCAGACATACAGCATTACCTTTCTTAATGTTAATCCTGACTTTGCCACCATCTGCGAAATTACATCTGGCTTTTTCCATGATCTTTTTTGCACATTCTTGGCGTACACGATTCACTTTTCATCGCTTGTAATCATTTGTTTCAGAAATTTTTAGATTTCGTTCCATTTCAGTGAATCGCAAATGAAAATCTGGTGCATTAATTTTTTTATTCTCAATTTATGTGGAACTCAAATATCAATCTCCCTTGTATATGGTCTTTATTTTTTTCCTTGATGTCATCCACTTTTTCTAAAAACTACTATATTTATATCCATCTTTATTGCCATCCACTCCTAAATCTCCAGAATAATACGTAATGTATTATTACTCTGTCCCAGTATCACCAACTATATAGAAAAATATGAAAGAATTTTCATTTCTTTAGGACTTTTGTTTCAATATGAAGTAATGCTTTAAAGGCTGTAACAGTTCTTATGGCTGTACTTCGATATTTATAGTTCCCAGTTAAATAACTTAATGATTTTTTGCAGATTTTTCTATTCGTATTTTCCTAAAATTATTGTCAAAGGTAATAAATTTTATGTTGCAGACAGTTTTAAAGACAAATTTATTATGTCCCAGATAAGCATTGAGTTATGTTACAAATAAGTGGGGAGAAAAACTGTTTTTGAGTTAAAATTTTTTAAAAACGAATTTGTGAAATTTCTAACACAGCTTGAAAAGATATTACAATTGAAAAACGTTTCGCATGCAGTGGAGAGGGAGTTAAAAAACTACGTAGAACTGCATTTGCATGTTGTAATTAAGAATTAAAAACAAATATTAAAATGAAGTATTTAGTGTCTTAAATATTTTTTTATTACTTTAAATTTTTACCAAAGGCCTGTTTTTGTATCGTTAGTCAAACAATTTGTTAGTCAGCAACGATGGTCCTCAAAAGTAGCTGATGTCGCTCTAGAGAGCGAACGTTTTGTATCTTACATAGTAAAGCAATATAGATTTTTAAAAAACCATAATTGTCATAATAATAATGTAAATTGTTTAGTAGCTCTTAAACCCAGGGCAGAAAACGATGTCTCGTACAATTTGGTCCTCGGGGACAGTGTTACCTAAATTTCAATTCAAGTGTTCTATAGTTGCGGCCTTTTCTATTTATATCAGGCGTTACAATCCTATAATATAGGTAATCAAGGCTGATAATTAGATAAAACACAGGGTTCACTTAAAGCTAAGACGCTTAGCGTTAATTGCAGCCTCTTTATTATTCTTATTATTATGACATGTGGTCCTATGTTTAATATGACTAAAAAATAATGTTAATGTTCTCCATGTATTTCTTGGTCTACCTCTGTTACGACGACAACATTCGCAAATAAATTCTAATTAGGCAGAATCAACTTTAGGCCCATTTCACCGATAATAAATCTCGATATAAATGGGGGAAAACATATATGGGGCTTTAGGTTATGATGAGTAGATTCGATCAGTACATGGCTTGTGTCCGGAAAAGAGAAGTGTTGGAACACTTTTTATTTTAAAAATATTCACCATTTGCAACTTTAGGCTCACTTTACCGGTACCAAACCTCGACACAAATGTGGGATTCGATCGGTATATAGCTTGTGTCCGACTCTGAAAAAAGCCTAGTTAAAGAAGTTTTTCATAGCGTAATACTTTGAATCATATTAAACCTAGGACCTCTTGGTTGGTAGACGGTCGCCTTGCCTACGACACCAGCGCGTTTTATACCAGTCAGTGTAGTGTTCAGATATTCAAATACCGTATCAAGAATCGTAATGAATAGCAAAAGTGATAATGTATTGTACAGCAATGACATATTTCAAATGTTTCACTGTAAAACTATGAAAGATGTTCCGTTGTAATTGTTGACTTTGCACGAGAAACCAATACGAAAACAGACTGTTCCAAGTTAACGCTTTGTTGTGTCGTTTAGTACGTATCGGTGTCTTGTATAAGCCCCGCATGAAACTCGATAACGTTTTGGGCTTGAAAATTTAAGATTTCTTGGAACAAAGTTTGCAAACCAAAGTCCTCAAATTGTATATGGCCAAGTTTATCCCATCATGCCCGTGGTTGATTCGCCAACGTCACACTCGTGTCTGCAAACAGGTTGTTAATATTCCTTCATTTGTGGTCTGTTTTGATTCCCAGAAACACATCCATTTTTTTTTTGAAACCTCCCTTTGGTGGTGGCCGCCCTAGTCGCGTAAAGAAGACGAATAAAGAAGAATTTGAAGATGAACACACTTAGTGGTGTTGTAATCTTCGTCTCTTCTACGTCTTTGTTTTTTAAGGACTTTCACCAACGTTTTTATGCCCGCATTGTTTTAATTTTGTGGATTTCAATAAAAGAAACTTTATTTAAAAAAAGAATGGTTTTTGTAATCTGCTAACACTTTTGCAGTCTTTTAGTCATTTTCTTTGCAAATGCAATTGTGAATTATTTTCCCTCCGATAAACATTCTACTTATTGATAATGTCGCTGTTCCAAAAAAGGGTCTTCATATGAGTCTTCATATATTTTTGTTTGTTTTTGTTTTGCATACAAATTCACATCCTATCATAGCTTAACTTATCTCTAACTCGGGTAAGGCTACAAGCATTGGAATACAGCTGTAAAATATTTCAAAAGCATGTACATACATACTACGTAATTTGAATATTTTCTTAAAATCTTTCTGAAATTTGTAAAAGCTTTGGATTCCAGTACAAATTAAGAAATTTTTATTTACTTTGTTGAAAAACACGTTTTATACATCAAAACTAAACAGTTTAGACTTTTTTATGGTACCCATTAAAATTGATTAGCATTTTCCTTAACTCCTTTACTGTAAACCCCTTCGCACCTATCACAAATGTTAAAGTCTTGTTTACAGTAAATATTTGAAAGAACCAGCTAAAAAGCAATAACTATATATGTACATATGTATGTAAACAACAGCAAATAAAAAGAAACGATAACATTACATTTCTGTCATTTGTCATGAATTCTTATTCAAAAATCAAAATGAAAAAAAGTAAGAAATGTTACCAACAACTATAACAACAACAAATTGAATTTAAAAAAAACTATAATGAAAGGCACGCCATAAAGCCGGCAATTACTTTAAGTCATACTTTTACACACGCACAACGTTTAAGTGAAACGTAGATTAGAACAACAAATAAATGGTCAAGTTGAGTCAGGAAAAGTCAAGACGAATCAAGTCAACTTAAGTCAATAATAAAGAAACACGAGTAAGGAAATCATAGTCAGTCAAGTCGGACTATTTGATAACCTAAACGAACAAAATGAAATTTTTACTTATTGATTGGCCTTAAGCAGATTCAGACCACTGGTGTTAATTATTATTAATTGTGTAAAATGTGTGTCTGATGTAATACAATCTGATATGTTATGTAAGATGTTTGGTACAAAAACAGATATCAAATTCTAGTCTAATTCTATTACACCAGTATTACTAATACATATGCATGTAGGGTACAAAAAACGCACACGTCCAAAAAATACTTACAAATAAAGTGGTAAAACCACGAAATAAGCGAAGGAAAGGTAAAAATACAAACTAAAAGAAAGAAAAGCGTAATAAAAACAAATACCAAATAAGAAACGCATAAATCAACAACTGGAGGTTCCAACGCGAAAAGTGACCAAAAAAAACAATATTTCAGACGTCGCATCCTCAGTAAAAACATTACATCACACCCTCAACCGTAAAAGTTAAAACTCAAATAAGAAAAGTTGTAGTAAAAGAAGTAGAAGAATGAGAAGTAAATAAATTGAAAACGTCAGCATTTTAAAACATCAAATACTCGTAAAAGAGTGTAAATAGAATACCGAATACTCAATTACTCATTTATACAGAGACACAGTTTTGTAAACAAAATAAATAAAACCTCTCAATTGAAAAACAAATATTTATTTGAATAGGGTTGCCAAGTGAAAATTGTATTGCTTTTCTAAGAGATAATTACACAGTCAGTGGATTTCAACGCATAATCGAACACGTTTCTTATTCTCAAAGATTAGTCCTCTAAACGTAATATAATAAATATATAGATTTTACAGAGTTTTATTTATACTTCAGATTTTTATCTTCATGAGTAATAGGAAACCAGCATTTGATCCAATAATAACAATAAGTTTCAGTACAAAAACAAAAATTATTCATTTTTTTAAACTCAACGCATAATCGGACAAAGATATTAATCGGCCAACCAGTAATAATTTGCATATCCTTTGCAATCAAGCACAGACACTGAGCGTATCAGAATTGATTTCGATATACTTCCGGCTCTACGAAGTTCAACATTTCTAATAATGTCAAACAAAGCTGAACAAGGGTGTTGACTTTTTTTTAATGAACTCCTCTAGCCAATTTCTCCCAAAAACGTGCAATGGCATAAGGTTCAGGATTCCGCGCATGTTTTTCTATAAGTTCGGAACAATTACCGAATTGTGACACCTGATGCGTGCATCAGATCGTTATCTTCATAGAATTCTTGCTTGCATGTGATACCTATTTTCTCTGAACTAGCTTTGCTTTCTCTTTTTTTGAATACTGAGATAAGCAAAAGTACCATTTTACTAAAAACAAAATGTACTTTGCCAGCTTGCCCACATCAGCACTCGGTATAGAGGCCAAAATCTTAACAGTACTTTTGGTATTTTCCTATGACTAAATCCTATATTTTGTTTACGTTATATCGTGTGAGCTTTCGAATTTGATTGAAAAAAAAACTAATAAAGTATAAAAAAATATATGAAATCTTTATTTCAGTCGATAAAACGATCTATATAATGTTTAAAGATGATTTCATGTAAATGTTGACATGGTTACTTCTCAAATGGTTTATACACTGAGTCTAAATTTGGCATACTCTCTCCAACATATCGGCCAGTATCTCACGAATAATAATTTTCGCTTTCAGTACGTCAACTGTTGCGGGTTTGTGCCTCTAGATATGAGCCTTAACATAGCCCCGCAAAAAATAGTAGGCAACCAATTGACCGCCAAAAGTGAAATAAACAGTTCACCAAACTTGCCTCTCAATTGGGCCATTGTTTTGCGTGCTGTGTGCCATGTGGCATCGTCTTGTTGAAACCACATGTCAGCCAAGTCCAACTCTCCTACTTTAGACAAAAAATAGAAAAATTGGTAACCATCGAACGTTAACGCTCGCCATTCACAATAACGTTCATGCCTTCGTCGTCTTTGCAAAACTGCGGATGTTACCGGCCCATGATCCGCACCAAACTGTGCATTTTTCGGTATGCATTGGCAGTTCTTGCAACCTTGGCTGCTCTTCACACCAAACACGGCAATTTTGCTTATTCACGTATCCATTCAACCAGAAGTGAGCTGACCATCAAATGGAAGAAGTGCGCTTTCTTAATGCTTCTCAAAAAAAGCCAAGCGAACGCCATTAAAAACCTCGTTTTAGACGGCTTATTACGTCAATAAGTTGTAAAATCGTTCGCTGTTGACTTCGGTATATAGGTTGGCTCATACCAGAAAGTTTTTACTGTTTTTTGATATAACATGCGTGTCTGTCATTAATGTTCTAAACTACTTCAAATTGACTTGAAAAAAAAAAATCGTTTTAAGAGCATAAGAACGATTGAACGTAATGAAACTAACCCAATTGTCTTTAAAGAACAGATCAGAAGCTAGAAAACCACGCCAAGTTCAATTAAGTGTTCTAATTACTATGGCTTAATAGTAAAGGTCTTACTTGCTTGTACAAGATTTTGTTTACTGTGCTCGTGATTTCTGATCATCACAACTGAAAGCGCCAATTGTAGCCAAAGATTAAAAAAAGTCTGTATTGTTACATAATTATTAAAAATCTTAAACATTTTTTTCAATTGGCAACCCTGACAATCCAGTAATTAATAATCGAAAGAGAGTCAGTAGGTGAGTGAGTGGCGGTGGGATCTTCGATTTTGTTGAAAGAGTTAATGCTCGTATTTGAGAATTATTTCTCTTGTCATAGTAATCAAATGATTAGAGTAACGTTCGCTATTTGTTATTGCTTTTTAGCTTCTATTTAATAGTTTTTATTTACAATTCTTTTATTTTATTTGTTGTGTTACCAAAGAGCACGCATATTAACTTGTTATAGAGGTTATGAGCACCGTCGCTATTACTAATATATACAACAATAACAACAATAAAACAGCAAAAGAAAAACAGAGAGACGCGGACATACAGACGTAAGTATATACAGAAATAAATGAATAGCTCACACTTGGCTTGAAAGGTCTTGTCTAAAAGCAACAGTGGGCTAAAAGATTGAAAAACAGAAAACGTTTAAAAATATAATTTATTTTAATAAATAGTTATTTTTTACTTATAAATAAAAAATATTTGTCAAAAAATGTGTTCTGTTACTCATATTGGGTATACACAAAGCGTCCATTGCTATGTTTTAGTTTCATTAATCAGTTGTTTTAGTTTCATTAATCGTCTGGAGGGGAATTGGAGTCTCTTCTTTAAACACTCGAAAATCTCAATTAAATTATTTCGACATGTCCTCTGCTAGTGATGCGGATCTGGACCGCTTGTGTTGTATGCAGGCAATAGTTGGATATCAAGTCCGGCTAGAATATCTTCAGAGTGCGCCGCAGTCAGCTAGTGATAATTGGAAGATGGAATTGATATCCCTAACTGCTGCTGCGTTCGACGACTGGCAGCTATGCGTAATTGGAGATAAATATATTAATTATCTCCGCCTAACGGGAAGGTATGGCTTATCGCTACCTGGCTCTTCCGTAGGTTGAAGGCCTTCGACTCCTAGATATAGGAGGCAACTGCATTGTAGTCGCGGTCTGTTTCAGGAGGAATCTGAGTAGTATTAGGTTCTTATCAAACCATAAATGACTCAGTTATTTAGCTAACAACGTAGGTACTTTGTGTCTTCAAATTGCCAACGTCAGCGTCTATTAATCGTCTACCCTAACAAGAGTATGAACTATGGAGTAATACATTTCTGGAATCACCACACTCTAGAAAAGCCGACAGAATTTATTTATAATTTTAATTAATTTTGCTTAATTCGAAGTAAAATATTGTAATTTTATCATGTGCCTTTTGGCGCTTGACAAAAGCAAATATATTAGGTACTTACCTGCAATCATGACCTTATAGTATAGTACTTTTAACGCAGAGTGTAATATAATATGTCAGCTAGTGCAGCAATGATCTCTATAAATACGGATACTCTTGTTGCAATTTACGACTAGCCAACAGGGTAGTGTATTCTGTTCTTACTTTTGGTTTGAATATTTTCCATAGCTCAGCTGCACCATCCGAAGCGTTGCATTGCTAAATCTAGTAAATGGCGAATCAAAGGCATCTTGTGTAAGTTTAGTATTCAAATTAAGAATTGCAGCATTAAAATTAAGTCTCACTTTTGAATCTTGAAAATCCTTTTCAACTTCTATACGGCAGAAGACTACCAATCTACGCTTTCATCTCAAACATAAGCTGTGTAAGAGTAAAACTATGCTCCGGAGAGATGTTGTCGGTATATAGGGAACTAGAACTCTAGTTGTTAATTTGGCCACCAAATTATATCATTGTCATCGTTTATCAAAGGGCTGTCTTAATTATACCACTAGGTACTACTACTCTATTTTCTCTAGCGAACATACAAGGGTGTTAATTCTAGGCAAAGTTGAACTAATTGATAGTTAAACTGCTAGCGAAGTCATAGGGTTCATTTAAATTAAGTGACAAAATACAACTTGAAATTTGTAGTTTTGGTTTAGTTTTTGTGGTTTTTCTGTAGTCGCAAGCAGTCAAGTAAAGTCGGTAAGACTACATTTTGAAAAGAACACATCACTCGTATTAAATCCAGTCTGTTATGAAGTAATGTTCCTAACTTAATCGCCTTTTAAAAAACTATGGTCTAATGATACCACCGGCCCATAATCCTCACCAAACAGTGCACTTTTCGGGATGCATTGGCAGTTCTTGCAATGTTTTTGCCTCCTCTTCACACTAAATACGCTAATTTTGCTTGTTCACATATTCATTCAACCAGAAATGAGCTTCGTCGCGGAACACAATTTTCCGATAAAAAAGCAGACATTTTGAGCATGAAATTTGATAATAGAATTTAATAATCAGCAAGCGTTGTTCGTTTGTAAGTCGATTCACGGTTAAATTATAGACCAAACTGAACATGCTTGACATTAACATGTTACGTGAAAATAGCTGAGCTGCCAAAAACTGTGTTGCCAAAAAAAAAAAAATTGCTAAAAAATCACACCCGATAGTTGATTGGTTTGCTTACTATTCAATCTAGGTAGGGTGAGGCTAGAAATGAAACAAGATTCTTCCTCTGCCGAGGATTGTTTCTAAAAATATTAACAGTATGTAATTGAGGTTCTTGCACCTCTCAGAAATTCAGATTATTGCACAGTTTCTGCCTCATTCTCGTCCACCGCTCTTCGCGAGGTTCCACCCATGGCTACGGAACACTCTATTTTTAACTACGAGGATACTCGTTGGTCTGAGCTCAACGAATTAGCAGTCAGATCAGAGAGGAGCGCACAATAATAAATGTGCCCATACTGATTTGCTCCGCAAACAGGCGAGGTCTTCATGTGCCGCAGTACTTAGACGCCAAAAGGCTTTATACGAGCAGCGCCTTCGTGCTAAATTTCTTACTTTTCCGCGGGGAAGTAAAAACTTTTGGCCATTCGTTCAAAGGCTGAGGAACAACGCTAGTTCAGTTCCTGCTCTTATAAAGAATGACCACACATTCGCGAACCCGGTTGAAAAGGCAAACCTTTTGGCCGAAATGTTTTCAAGTAATTCTCACTTGCCGGAGAGCATTCAACCACTGCCTGAACTTGAAAGAGTATCAGTAACTATGCCTTGTATATTCTCTCGAGCTCGTGCTGTTAAAAGGATCCTTGCAAATCTTAACGTTAACAAGTCTTCTGGGCCTGGCATACCAGCAGTAGTCCTGAAGCAGTGCTCTTCGACGCTTGCGCGTCCATTAGCTCACCTTTTCAGTGCGCCATATCGCGCCGGTATTTTTCCATCTTGCTGGAAGGTTGCTAATGTAACGCCAATCCCCAATAAAGCCGAGGCTAGTAACCCTGAGAACTACCGTCCAATAGCAGTTTGTTTCGCACTCTCCAAGGTTATGGAGAGTATGATTAATCACCACCTTGTGGGATATCTGGAGTCCAACGATTTACTTAGCGATTGTCAGTACGAAAGGGCCGTTCTACTGGTGACCTGCTGGCGTTGCTCTGGGAGAAGTGGAACAAGTCTATTCATGGTTTTGGTGAGAGTAAGGTTGTGGCTCTGTATATCTCAGAGGCGTTTGATAGAGTTTGGCACGAGGCTCTCATTTCGAAACTTAATGCTTTTGGTGTCGGTAGTCACTTCTCTCGATTTATATCGAGTTTTCTAAGAGATCGCTCTATAAGAGTGGTTAAAGATGGGGTCTCATCCGACGAGTTCAGTGTAAACTCAGGTGTACCGCAAGGCTCTGGTTTTTCTCCTACTCTTTTTCTAATATTTCTCTACGACTTTCTTCTTACTTCTAATCCTATCTACTCTTTTTCGGATGACAGCAACATTTGTCACTCATATTCTATTGATCGTAGACCGAGCCTTTTGGAGGTTGGGGCAAAAAGGATGAATATGAACGACACATTCACAAGTAACCTGGTGAAGGTCTCCAAGTGGGGTCGTGCGAACAGCGTCGATTTTAATGCACGTAAGACTCAATGTTGTTTTTTAACACACAGACGTGTGGTGGTGTGCTGTCAGCTGTGTCAATGGGTAGTGTGGAAATTGAGCAATCAGAAGCTCTTGATGTTCTGGGCATGAGAATTCACTGTGACGTTCGTTGGAATGATCACATATTTCAAGTGCCGAAAGAAGCATTCAAGTGCCTTGGTTTTTTAAGACGTTGCAAGTAATACTTCACTCCATCCTTAATATTTACAACCCCTATATCCGACTCAAAATGGAATACAACTCTCATGTATGGGCCGGTGCTCCAAAGTCTATTTTGGAGCTTCTCGACCGCGTACAGGAGAGAGCGAAGTTGCTCATCAATGACGGTAGGGTAGCCAACTCTATCGATTCATTGGAGCACCGTCGCAATGTGGCGTGTGTTTCATTGTTCTATTTGTACTATAACGGAATGTGTTCTAACGAAGTTAGGGAATTAATTCCTAAAAATCATATATTTTTACGTAGTACTCGTATTTCTCGTAGAGCGTCCAGTAAATCGCACAACGCATTATAGGGAGAATTTGTTCTTTGGTTGCACTGTTCGGTTGTGGAATAATATAAACACTATTCCCTCTGCCCTCCTTCCAATAACCTATTTTCCTAGTTCCAGCAGAATGCACTGCATGAGTGGGGGCCATCCCATGGGTGCTGGTCTTATATATATAAAAAACAGCTGTTTTCTAAATATAGAACATTTTATTTACTTTCTGAGATCACGGAAAGAAAAATCCCGGGAGAGCGGGAAATATATTAAAGGATACGCTTTCTCTGCTCTTCCTGTTACCGCAGCTGCGACAAGAGTTCTTAAACCAAGGGAGTCTAAGTCCAGTCGAAAGCTCATCTAGCACACAATGCTTAGTTGTTACTGAAAAAGAATCTTAATAAAATACAATTATGTTTTTAGTGCAATTTGTCCCACTGTTCTTTTCGATTAGTTGGTTGGTTGGTGGTTTTTGTGTGTGGTGTTAGAGCATGATTTTGTTGGTTGCTTGGGATTTGTATTCATTTTTTTAACTTTTGTATCTGATTTGTATTTTTTACGTGTTTTTTTTTTAATATTTTTTTTTTACTCCCCAGATTAAGCATTTAACATATAGAGAACGTTAAGACAATCAGTTTGATTTGAGCCGTGTTAATAAACGTATCTTTAAGATGCGAGACAATAACAAAATAATAATAAAGAAAGAAAACATAATAACAACAACAATAAAAGCGACCAAAACGACAATAAACAACAACAAAAGTGAATAATAAAATTTGTATTTAAAAGAAAAATAACAGCAAAAACACATGGTTCTGTTTTGAAAATTAAAAATAAAACTAAAAAATATTAAAACGAACATTCTTAACGAGTTAGTTTTTTTTTTAATATAATTGTGACTCTAAGATACGGATGGATACAAATTAAAAGTATCTTACGAATTAATCTACTTAAAAATAGTATAATTCAAACGAATTTATTATATTAAAATTAAGGAAATAAGTGCCAAAAATTATTGTTTTTTAAATAATTAAGAAATATTGAAATAAATGCAAAAAAAAGAAAGGTGTTCTGAAGAATGTGTAAATAAAATATAAAAAAAAGTTATAAATATTTATTTTTAAGATACGAATATTGTATACATAAAGTGTTACTCATATATTTTTAATGTTTAAAGTATAAACAAAAATAAATTATAATAAAACAAAGTCTATTTTTTTGCTCTTATGACCTTGACAGCAAACTCGGTTAGAGAAATAGATTTAAAATCTTAAAATAAAAAATATAAAAGTAATAAAAGCCATAATTAAAGTTTTTTGAAAAATAAAGAAAAAAAATCAAACAGTTTTATATACAAAATTAAGTACAAAATAACAAATTTTTATTTAATTGTTTTTACAATTAAGGAACCCAATTGCGAGTTTTTTTATACAGTCATCGCAGTGTTCAGCTATAAAATCTAAAATTTGCATAGACGAGAGAGAGAGAGAAAGACAAACATACACTCTATCTACTGTGAAATGAAATCATTTTAATATTAAAAAAAAATTATATTTAATATCGGTTTAATAGAGGGCGTATTTTAGCCTTTATCGCTCATCGCTCTCCCCCTCTTTGTTACTTTTTTTCTACAATTCTTCCATAAAGTGCCATATTAATTTTTAAGCTTAAGAATAAAAATTTAATTAAAAATTTTAAGGTTTTTTTTTTGTAATTTTAATTTAAAAAAAGAATCTGTAATAAAAATACTGTTTGTCACACTAATGGAGTAACACGCAAATTCATTGTCATTTTATTGTTTTTTTTTTATTAAAAAAAATCATTAAAAATTTGAATGAAATGTTTGCTCCCCGTAATTCATCTCCTGTTGCCATGTATGGCAAAGAGGATGTTGCTGCTTATGAGGTAAATTAAATTTAAAAAAGCATTAGAGTTTGAATTAAAATTAAATTATTTTCAATAACTAATAATTTATTTAAAGAAAAATTACACTTAAATTAGTTAAAAAAAAACAGTTTTTTTTTTACATGAAGTTCTGAAATATCGGGTGTTTTTTTGCGATTGCACAAGCTTAAATCATAATCAAACAAAGAAATATATTTCTAATATCATCAAAAGGGCTTTGTTGGATAGAAAATTTTATGACATTATTGTTTAAATATGATTTCGGCCATGGCTGGCGCATAATCTGGAAACTTATCGCAACGGCCGTATTTCGTCAATAACTGAAACTCCTGTAGGGCTGATTAGCAAATTTATTAAGAGGGCTAACTTGTCGGATAACTGACCGGGCTGCCGGAGAAAGTTTATGGGTATCATAATGAGCTTTATGAGACTAAGTGTGCCGGAATATGTCTGGCAGCCCCCTTTAACCTAACCTAACCTATCCTTGGGTTTTATAACAGCTTCCAAGTTTCATTTATTTCTACAATAAATTTTTGTTATTTTAGTATATATAATGCAATTTTGCACTCTTATTGAGATCAAAGCTGCATTGCGTACTATGAGCTGCTAAAACTCGATGATTGGAGCAGACGCAATTACTTCGTTTGAACAGTGCAGTATGAGCAAAACGGCTGGAATATGAAGACAGACAGATAAAGTTTTTTATTGTATGGCAACGCTCGGTCTGACGTTGCAAAAGTTGCCAGACAATTGTTAGAAACGATTAAATACCGCACCCGCCGTGTTCTCCAAACTTTGCTCCTTTGGACTGTTGGTTGTTTCGACGTATACAATATTTTTTGACATGTCACCGAATCACTTCCGTTGAAGCAATATTAAAATCGGCTTTAAAGTGGATCTCCTTCAGAAGACGAACGGGATTCAGTCATTGGCTCAGTGGTGGGAAAGATGTAAACAGTGATTTGATAAATTTTTATTTTGATAAATTTGTTAATTCACTTTCTTTTATGAGCTAAAAATCGGACCGCATTAATTTGTACTCACAATGCGTAAATTTCATTATTTTTGTTGTAAACAAGCTAAGAAAACTTAAAAAAAAACTCGCCCGGGTGGCATACCCAGTGGGTTGCCAGCCATGATTTAAATCACACGATCTTAGTGGCCAATTAATTGGGCCATTACGTGAGCTTGTTTAAGTAAATCAATTATAGAGAGCGCTGTTGGAGTTATATGTCAGCTAATTGAGGTACGGGGGGTGGCGTGGTGTAGTGCCTAGAGCGTTAGTTTTGAGTGTTTAATAAGAAGACTTCAACCTCTCTCCAAACAAATCCATCTAAAGAAGTCTCCCTGCTTGAAATTCCAGCGTATCACTGGCTATGACGGCAAACGTGAGACGAATGATGAATGAGAAGATAACGCCACCTACTGTGAAAATATTACAATGCTTAGTAACGATTAGCAGCACCAAGTAGTAAGGATCTTCACCACTACACACAATCGTATGGAGGTGAGCTACAGTAGATTAATAGTCTACTTAGCTTGAAAATCAACTTGATTATTGAAACTCAAGACAAAGTAATGGATGCTTTATGGAAAGTCAATATGATTCCTAAAGAAGTGATGGAGAAAAAACAAATTGAAGACATGTTTTTAAAGACATGTCGACTAATGACTTCGCCAGTTCATAAAACACACAATACAGTACATTTATGTGAAATTAATGGTGTTGCAACGGAAGTCTGTGGATTATCCTTACTCTAAATGGGAACGTAAATAAGTACGTACCCATTCAACCAAGAATGAGCTTCATCGGAGAACAAACTTTTGAATTTTTTGACAAACGTTACCATAAAAAATAAAAATAAAAAATTTCAACAATTTGTATGCGTTGTTCTAGTGTAAGTCTATCCATAATGAAATATCAAACCAAATTAAACAAAAAGCAACTATCAGCTGTTAAATATAGCAGTGTCGCTAACTCAAAGTTATAGAAGTCTAAAAAAATACCCAATACTTTCTAAATTCCATAATTAAACAATAACATAACAAAAATGTTCTACAAATAGTTTAAAGCGAGTCAAAGCTATAGACTGATTGAATCTACTTGTAATAAACTAAAGCCTAGAAAGCGATTAAATCTTCTAAAAGCCCCATATGTTCCAACTATGATTAATGGTTTCTCTAAATGTCGGTAAATGAACCAATTTAAGTCTGTCTAATTGTAATTTTTTTGTAATGTTGAATACTTCCAAGAACAAAAGTGTTCCACCAACGGGGGAGTTCTATTACGTGTACGCTATATACCGATAGAAGCTACTAGTGATATAATTAAGGCACATACAGTTGTCATTAGTTGGGCCTAAAGTTGTCATTACCCTCGATAAATTTTTTATTATAAATTACAGTGTATACGGTGAGGACACACAACAAAAATAACAACAACCATACAACAAGTTTTACTACAGGGTATGCAATTTTACTACGCAGTATGCATATGAGATAGAAAATGTTAACACATAATATAACTACCTGTCTCTTTTTATGAAACTCTGAAATTTAAATTTTGCTTTCATTTTATTGTTGATGACATTTCGATGTAGTAAAAGTATGTAGTAATGTTGTAAACAGCTGATTTCCTCTTTATTAGCTGCCATTTGTGTTCTCATACTGGTTTTATTGCAAAATATTTATTTTTTTGACTGAAGAGGACATTTTTCCTTGTGAGTGGATTGTACTGGCTTATCCGTATAGTGATTTCTAAACCGCCGGCCTTGCAAGACTGTCAGTTGTATGTCATCTGTAGCCTGATTTATTTAGTGAAAGGTTTGCCATTTACGAATATGAATCGTTTAACAACCGAAGAATGCGTACTAATGGTTAAAACTTACTATAAAGTGTTGATTCAAACAGTGTTGATTCGAATATAATTTTCTTCAGCGATTAAGCTCATTTTTCTCTCGGTAGTTACGTCAACAAGCACAATTGTCGCCTATGTGACTAGTAGAACCCAAAAGCGATTGTGGAAAAGCCATTGCATCCGAAAAAAGTGACTGTTCGGTGTACTTTATGGCCAAAGATATTATTGAGGCGTATTTTTTTTTAAATGATGGTGAAATAACCGTTACCATCAATTCAGAGCGCTATGGCCACTATAGTTGGTATATAACGGCAAGATCTAAGCATTATAATGAAATAAACATTTTATCGAAATCACAGCATAATGCGTGTTTTCCTTCACGTTACTTTCGTAATCGAGAAGTTAATAATCCTTTATTTATTTTACGTGAGTGATATATCGGATGATTTTTTAAGAGCTTTCGAATTTGATTAAAAAAACTCATACAATTTAAAGAAATGTATGAAATCTTTATTGAAAATGAAAATCTGAAATCTTTATTTGAGTGGATAGAACGATCTCTATAATTCAATCCTTAAAGACGATTTCATAGTAATGTTGACCGCAGCTACGCCTCAAATGGTTCATACGGTGGGTTCAATTTTGTCATCTATAACTTTATCGCTAATTGATGATTAACCTTCAAATTCGTAGCGTTGTTCAAGTGTCAACCTATTTATGATGATTTGTAAGAGTATATACACTGATCCAAAGTAATAAAAAGAGATCACAGTATGACAGTTCAGTTGTTAACCTTTAGAAAAACACTCATACATACAATCAACCTTGCATGTAAGAAATAATTGTCATATAGATAGTCCGACTTAAGCGATTAGATTGATAGCTTTGTTTTAAACAAACTAATTCTATGAAATAGCACAGTATTACTGTTAAACTAAGATTTTAACAAAAGATCAGATGAACGATGGCTCTAAAATAATTCATAAGTCGGATATGCCGTTTTTGTTTGGCACTAATTGTGGAAAATCAGTAAATATCATTTAACATTGAAAATGATTGACGGTAAGGGCCATTTCTAAAATTTCGTTATGCAATTAACCGTGTTTTACGTACTCTCCCGCCATTATGCAAGTTTGTAACAAACCGTCTGCCTTCAGAGGGCTTCATCATTGAAGACACCCGAGCTATAATTTAGGCATTCACAGGCTACCTGGCTTACAGGACTATCTCTGCTAATACGTAAACTCAAACCCAAAGTATGATAAGTCACTGAAAGTATAAACGATTTCGCTCTGTACGAACTAAACAGATAGTCTTTGACTTTTAGATTATTTTTCTTAATTTTGCTTGTTGGCACAGCCATACTAATAATGATTATTAAAATTTATTGAATTATAATATCAATATAAATTGTGAATAATCTCGATATGTTATATAACTTACTATGACAAACAGTGAAGTAGAGTCGAAAGGAGTCTTTAGAACTCCATATTGGTATTAAATCCAGTTTGAATAGTATTTAATTGCCAAGAAATCTGTTTTTATTGACAGCTAGGGTATACGCAGAAAAGTGGAATATTATTCAAACTATTTTTCTATCACTGGTACTGCGGCAGCAGTCCTTAAAGGTAAGTTCAATGTCCAGTTATTGCTAAAAGCAATAGCGCATAGTGCGTTTTTCATTAAAGAAGTACCACATTAATTATCTACTCTACATCTGTCCAGATTACACCATCTATTTTCAACATTTTGAAGAAAGGTACTAATTTAAATAGAACTCTGCGGAATTGCGCCAAAAACAGCGTTGGTTATATATGTATGTTTAATCAATATACAGAAGTGGGCAAAAGTAAGCACATGTTTAAGGATTGAACTCAAAAGTTTTTGTAAAAAAATAAATACGTAATCAAATAAAAATACTTTACACATATATTCATTGTTAACAGTCCAATCAAAAAGTCCAACGGATGACACATAGATGGCGTTACTAGAATTTTGTGCATATGATTTTTATTTAGTACTAATCTTCAAACCATATGTATATAAGATTGCCAGAAATCTGACTATTGATTCGTGAGTTATAGCATTTTGTGTGAAGCAACTTCTGTTATTGCAAAACAAAAATGGGAAAAGTGAATGTCGAGTCTGGATAAAGCATAGCTTTTTGATTAAAAAATACAGTGGAAACCCAACAATGGCTTGAAAAACATCATCGAGACAAATGGCAGAGAAGTGGTTTGCTGAATTTAAACGTGGTCACATCGGCACAAATGACGCAGAGCGCACTTGACGCCCAAATGAAGCTGTTATTCCAGAAAACATCAAAAAAATTCACAAATTGGTTATGAACGATAGTAAATTAAAGATGCACGAGCTAGCTGACATTGTAAAGATATCAGATGGTAGGGTTTATAACATTTTGGGTATGTGAAAGCTCTGTTCAAAGTTGGTGCCGCGTAAGCTCACAAATCGTGCCACAAATCGATGAAAACGCTGTCAACATTGTATAAATTGGGCTTCGAATAGCTTACCGACCCATCGTATTCTTCAGATTTAAGCCCCGGCGACTTTTTCCTGTTTCCAGATCTCAAGAGAATGTTTGCCGGACAGGAATTTAAGTCTAATGATGAAGTAATCGCTGAAACTCAGTTTGGAACGTTTGTATTTTTGTATTATAATAAAAGAAAGACATACTGACCCTTAAGTACCAAAGTTAAGTACGAAGTTAATCGTTTTTTTTTCAATCATATGTTTTATAAACATTTACTACCACAACAAACGCTTAATTATTAATTAATCAAATTCTGAACTCGAAATTAGTTTTCTGTATCAAATCCAACGAAATAATGTGACTATTTTTAAACCTGAAAGATTTTCCAGAAATACTATGCGAGTAAAGTACATGGTTGATAGTAAAATCTTAATTTTTTTTTTTTTTTTTTTTTTTGGTATCAGATTACCTCATAAAGTGTGGGAATCGTTGAATTGAAATCTCTCGTTTTATGTGAAAAAAAAGTTTTATAATAAAATCTTATATTTTTCGCTTCACAAATAAGTGCAATTTTTATTACAGATTTTAAGTTTTGGTCTGGTCTTTGTTTAAAACAAATTTGAACTCAACTCGTATTATTATACAATAAAGTCTTTTGTCTTTATTATCTTTTGAATATTGAAAATGTTGTTGACTTCCCCTAATTTGTTATCTTTAAATCTTAATTATGTTTGAAAAAAACTTTTTAGCATAAAATAAAATTAAAGAAAAACGAACATAAAGACAGGGCAGACAAACGTTTTAGTTTTTAAAACATTTCCCAGACACTTATTTCTACTAAAAAAGTATTAAAAAAAGTATTAGAATGTTTGAATCAGTTTTTTTTTTTCAATTATCATCTTTCAACTAAAAACTAGCTTATGAAAATTAATAAAGAAGTAGATATGAAATGAATGTCTGAAAATGTTACATTTATTCTATTTTCCCTTTTCTATTACATATCGTATTTGAAATATGCTTAAGAAGCCGACATGTATGTAAATGCGAGTGTGAGTATTAAATTTGATTTGAACTTAAATTTCAAATATTTAGATCTACACATTCTATGGCTTAAGTTTCATTGTAAATGTAAGTGTCTGAAGAGAATGTTTCAAATTGTCATGTTTTATAAAGAAAAGAAAAATTCGAGCAGATAGCTGGTCAGCCAGTAAAAAGAAGATAAGTTATTTGGTAACATAACTTTATTTGTAGAACATAAGTATTTATAGTTTCACTTTAAAATACTGTAGAAGTTACATTAAACTACATACATGAAAGTTAAAAAAATTCAAAAAGTATACCGATATATAGTAAATATCAGAGTAGTTGTTAAATTTTTAATGCATATTATATTCCAGTTTATATATTAAAAACTTGCGAACAGTCGTCTAATGTTCTTTAGCAGAAAGCACTATACTGGATTTTCTCACATCCGTCGTTATAACCTTTATTGCCATTCGGTTGTCGGTAAACATGATGCTTGGACTTCCGGCTAAAAGTCGATATTGTGGTCAGGGTAAAAGATTCGAGTCTCTGAGTTTTAAATATGGATACCCAGTGCTGTTTTCTTTCTCGTTTCAGTTCAGATTCGTATAGCAATCTGTGTCGATCGATAGATTCGATCGGATTCCGTCGTTCGTGTATATCCTTCATTCAGGATGGACTGTTTTTGTGCCCTATAGCAGCCTCTCTTCAGTTCCATCAAAACCATTAAATGCTCCGCAGCAAGTGCCGTTTCTCATTTAACATTAATGTCCGTTGAAAGAACATTAGCGAAATGTTCCTCATTGCCCCATATATTCGGAAATAAATTCTCTGTACGCCCTGTAGTAACATATTGATACACTTTTTATCCTCTGAAGTCCACTGGACTATAGCCGCATACAGTAGAATGGGTCTAACTAGGCTGCTATAGACGCAGTGTGTCATATCCATTTGGAGCCTATGGGTCTCCTAGATAGTTTCAATTTACGATGTTACAGTTCCCGTTCAAGAATAACACGCAAGTACTTAATTTTGTTGACTACTACTATACTCTTACCAAAGAAACGAGGTTCGACATAAATGAAAACCTTCGTTTTTCTCATAAAGAAACAAATTTCTGTCTTTGTAGTATTCATACTTAGATCCCTTGGCTGTACCACATCTTAGCCCTTCTACACAGTGCGTTTGGATCTTTGCTCATTAAAAGTATTACAACCTCGCCTGTATGAGAGACTGGTTCAAATGACCTCTCAGTTAGTTAGAGACGTGGTAACCCAAATCAGTGCCGACAGAATTTCACCCTGTGTTATTCCTTGACTTAGCTTTCTCTCTCCATTTCACAACTTACCACCCTATTTCCTAGTATATGTTCGATCCAATCAGTAAGCGCTTTTCAACATGAAAGTGTTCTCTTCTTATATGTGTCCTTACGTTGCTAAAGGCTTCTCTAATGTCTATACAGCCTGTCAATGCGCATTCTCCTTTATTAATGGATTTTTTTATAGTGTATCACCCCTTTTAAAACGGTCTAAACTGATCTCCACCCAATGTAGGCATGTTGCCGAAATCGTAATTATTCACGTTACACTCTTCTCTTAACCATGCTATCGACTAATAAGCTACGATTTATTTCCATAACGTTGGTAATTCTATAAATCAGGTATTAGCTTTGAAATAGTTAGCCAGCTCTTCTTGCGTTGAACGAAGATTCTTAGATTCTTAGATTCTTATGCAAATAACTGTATAAATTGAATGAGTATTATAAAATACTGTCTTACTTGGACAAGTACATTATTTATTGTTTTCTTTACTTATTCTTCTTAATGCTATAATCGTCTTAATGTATCTTATGCCATGAAAGCCTGTACCGCAAATGTTTAAACTTTAACAATAAAGCCAAAGCATAGATATTAATTGCCTGCATTGCTGCATTCATTTCTCTCAACCACAATGAATACTGCTTTATACTGTGATGATATTTACTAAATACAGAAATTCAATGAGAGGTATAGAAAAGCCTTATTCAACAGTATTTCGTTCCCTTAAACATGAATGCTCATTAACACTATTCACTGCACAGCATAGCAACAAACTCAAGACAGTGCACTCATTCTTCTTTGCTTGGTTATTTCAAGCATTAACGATACAAAGCATAGACAATACAAAGCACCCTCTTAATAAGCCCCACAATAACAGTTTTTTTTATCGCTTTCTTATGTTTTTTTTTTCTGTTTAGTTTTAAAAAAATATTAATAAATCGTTACAACAGAGTAAATGCACATTGTGTACTCAAAGCAAATGAAAAGCTGAAACATTCATAATTTATCAAAGAGATATACACACTTCCGCACACAATAAAATGATGAATGAGTTCACAACAATGAATGATTCATTTTAAAGTGAATGCACAATTTTGCCTCTTATTGACGTACATGCAGGTCTCTAATAGATATCACTTTGAGACTATTTAACGACTTTAGTGATGAAACCGATTTAATTGATAGAGTTATAAGCAGTGGCAAACCCGAGCATAGTCGTGTTAGTGAAAATATTCAGATAGTCAGAAAGCAAAAATTAGTAATCAAAAATTATGCTGTTAGCGATACGCAATACACAAAAGGAACAAACAAGTTCGAATGTGTTAAAAGCTGTATACGTTTGTATCTGGAGTATTTTGGGTATTGAAAAAGTGTATTCTATGTGATAAGTTCTAGTCAGGGGGAGAAAATAACAATACTTTCACTTTTACCTTTTTATTTATTTTCACAATTTACCTTATTATAGAAAATATACTGGCTACAGCGTAAACGCACAAAATATCGACTTAAAACTTTTGATAAGTCACGGCCTTTTCGGTTATACTTGGTTAAAGACATTTTAACTTCATCATCAAATATAATGCTGAATTTTCATATCCCCTCCCTTAGTTGTTGTTCTCTCATAGATACGCTAATTCACTGTGAGATATTACGAAGAAATTCAATGATAAAGAAATATTAAAAAGAAACATCTTTTTAAATTAACATTTTTATTTATTTGTATTTAAATTAGAAAAGATATAAAAAAAATTTAAATAAAATTCATTCAAATATAAAATGAATTGTTCCAGTTATTTCACATGACTCAACGGTAGTGTTTTGTTTTTTCTTTTATTTTTTAATGAAACCGTTAAACATATTTGTATGCATGTATGTATTTATTAAAAAAAAAAACGGTCAACTAAATTTTAGTTTTAAGCTAAAGTATGTCAAATCGATTTGTTTAATAAAAACTAATATTTTTTGAAGACTTTTTTATGTTAAGAATTTTTATAGTTTTATTAGCTAAGCTCTGGTTAGGCTTGCTCAGATCATTCCTTGAAACCTTTAATATTTATTTAATGAACATTATAAAAATAAAAAAATACAAATAAAATTATTTTCTCTTTTCTTTTTTCTTTACAGGTATGTTACCTTTTTTTCGATTAACATTAATAATTAATTTAGAGCCGATATACTATATGTATACACATTGTAAGTTTTTATATTTTAAACTTTATTTATGTCACGTCTTATAATACATGACGCCCTTTAAAAATATTCTCTGAAGAATATTAATGAATTGATTTGACTGACATCAATTTTCTAAAGGCTAAAAAAGTGACTTTTTGTGAATTCATAAAATTGAAAAAATTCTTTAAAACATTTTAAATAAAAAAAATAAGAATTTAGTTTTACAAAATATTAAATATTAACTGCCATATTTTCATAGATTTAAAATGAGTTTGAAATACATTTTATTTCAAATTTTTTATGAAAAACTTTATATTTTTATGAACATGGAGGTAAATATTTTTTACATGCAAACATAGAACTCTAAAAAATATTTGGTGTGTATAAACAGTCCACGGAGGTTCGATTTGAAAATGTTTGAAACACCTCTAAAATCTGGAGTTACGGGCAAAAAAATTGGTATTTTGTATCCTAATGCACTTATAAGACTAACTTAAGCTATGCTAAAGCTCTGTTCAGATGTTTGTCAGATCTAACAATTTGCTGGTAATGACCAGACAATATACAGTAGACCAATAAAGTCTCCATGCGCCCCTTAAAACTGGACTTTACACGGAACTATAAAGTACTCACATTCAAAAAATTTATAAGGATCTACGCGAAAAATAAAAAGGAAATATACCAACTTTTTTCTGAAATGTTCCTTAGTCATGAAAAATAAGAAAAGAAATCAGGACACAGAAAAGTCTACACATACTGCAAAGTTTGGTAACGAATTTTCGTCAAGAACATTTTTAATAATTTTTTTTTGTTAACTACTATTTTATAGAGTCATCCTTGCTCATATAAATAACATTTTATTGAAGGCTCAACTCTTTTTTTTTTTGGGTTTCACTAGAAATATTGTGCCATTCTTCAGCAGTAGCTTTCTTTTAGCCCTGTTTGTTTTTTCCACTTTTTGGGTACACGTCAGTTCAATTTATTTGATAAATTTTCTATGGGGCTTATTTCATGGTACTGAGAAGGGCAATTTAGCTGTTTGGAAACGTTTTATAACAACTCTACTCCTTTATAAAGCTTGCTGCATTTAGAAATCGATGAGGACCTGCTTTATTTAATTACCGTCGTTCTCCTTTCTAAAGCGGTAGGAAACAATATACTTCTATTGCCATATACGAGGGCGGATTGATATTGAAGCTACCTAAGTAGGAAAAAAATTTTTTTTTTAAAAACCATTCATTTCTCAACATAGTCTCCTTTTAGTTCAAAACACTTAGTAAGACGATTTTCCAACTTGTTTATACCGTCTGAATAATACGATTTTGGGAACTCCTCAAAATACGCATTAGTTTCGGTAATCACTTCTTCGTTTGAGATGAATCTTTTTCCTGCGAGCCATTTTTTCAAGTTTGGAAACAGGAAAATGTTACTAGGGGCTAAATCTGGACTATAAGGTGGATGATCAACCAATTCGAAGTGGATTTCTCGTAGTTTTAGCATCGTATCTAATGCTGTGTGAACCGGTGTGTTGTCTTGAAGAAAGAGCACTTTTTTCTTGTTTAAATATGGTCGTTTTTCTCGATTGCATCAACCAATTGATCCAACAATCCCTTTTCAAGATAATCGATGAGCAATATTCTGTGTGCATCCCAAAATACAGTGGCCATAACCTTGCCAGCCGATTTCGCTGTCTTCGCCTTCTTCGGAGCACTTCCACCAGCTTTCACCCATTGCTTCGATTGATTTTTGGTTTCAGGTGTGTAGTGGTGGACCCAAGTTTCATCAACAGTTATTAATCTACGCCAAAAATCAGCAGGATTATGCTTTATCATGTCAAAACACCGCTGCGAAGTGATCTGTCGAACTCGTTTTTGTTCAACACTGAGCAAACGCGGCACCCATCTTGCCGATAGCTTTTTCATATGCAAATGTTCATGCAAAACATTGAACACACGTTCATATGATATGTTTACCATTTCAGCAATCTACGGATTTTGACCAGGCGATCATTCATAACGATATCGAGGATTTTCTTGACACTTTCTTCAGTAACCAAACACTTTCTTGTTCGGCCCCGTTTAAATTCGGCAATCCAATATTTTACCATATAATCTGACGGAGCAGATTCGCTCTAATGTTTATCAACTTTTCTTTTGTCTCTTTCGCCGTTTTGCCTTTCAAATTATAGTGTTTAATCACTACACGAAATTCACTTTTTTCCATTTTCCAAGAAACACAAAAGTTGCTTACTTCAAACGACTACAACAAATAAACTAATCGATGAATTTGGCTAAAATTTTACCAGCTGACGTTTGACAGAACGTAATTTCTAAGAAAGAAAAAGTTTTTGCGCTAGGTAGCTTCAATGTCAATCCGCCCTCGTATGTATTCAATGTATGGCAGATTTCGGCAAAAAGCTGCTCTCCTCTTCTGTTTCCACACGTACGTAGTCACACGCATAGGCAGCAATAAACAAAGAGAAGTCAAGAGAAAACAAATGGAAAACACAGTGCGAAGTAGCCTTAGTGGGAGACTCTAATTACTACCATAATTCGAAAATGCATTATTATTAGTTTGCTGAACGCTGGTGTAGAGTATAAGAATCATACATGTGCTTAAAATTTAAAAATAAAATAATAAAAGTCACGCTTTTACCGGAAATCAGTCGATACTTAATTTGTCAACAGACTCCCAAAGATGTCTAATAAAAAGCAACATATTATTTGTATTTCTCAAATGTTTATTAACAAGTTCCTTACTGTGCTCTTTGCAATTTCAATTAATTTATTTGAAAATTATTATAATTTTATGTAAATTTTCTTTTTGTTTGTTATTTTTAACTTAACAAAAATAAAAATAATTTTTATATTTAATTTTAGAAAAAAGAAGACAAACAAACATAGTAAAAAAAACTATAGTTTTAGGCCGCTAATTAGTAACAGTTTTAGAATAAATTAAAATGTTAAAAATATTTTTTATTTCTTAAAACAAAGTACGTATAAGAAAATATAAAATGAAATCATTTTACAAATATTTCAAGCTCGTTCTGTCTCATTCTGTTATGTTGTGTTGTGTATGGTTAATGACAAAAAGATTAATTATAATCGATAAACCGCAACAAAAATAAAATATTTTTTGTATCAGAAATAAGTTATCGAGACCACAATAAATTGTTGAAGACTTTTTTTTATATTTAAATATGAAGTCATAGTTGATCATGTTTGTTTATAATTTAAATAAAAGCAGTTCTTTACTTAAGAGTACAGTGAACGAACGTTGTCTTGAGAGAATGCATTCTGTTTAATCTCGAAACCAGATATAGTTGTCGATAAGAGAGTGTTTTAAACATTAAAAAAATAACTTTAACCTTCATAACGTCTTCGGGTCAACTTTGATCCATTTTTGCAGAAAAATTATTGATTTTCTGAAAAAGATTGGTTTTTATTTTTGATATGTTTTGACTTTTATCTTATTTCTAATCCTTTCAAATCCGAACAGGAAAATTAAATTTTTGGAAAAAAATATTTTTTACAAATAAATTATTTGGCTTAAATTTAACCCTGAGTTAAAAGCTTGAATTTCTGTTATCCTAAACAACACAATATGCTACAATTCGCAAGTGCTAGATTTGGAAAAAGTATAAGGATGGTGATCGACATCTTTCGGATAAGCTTGCATACATACGCATAGCCAGCTAAATATTGCATACAATTTTAAGTGCTTTGCTATTTTACTAAAATTGGGTGGCAACTTAAAAGTTTAAATTTAAGAATGCAATGAAAAAAACCGATTTGAAATTTTTTTGTTGTGAAGCAATTGTACTACACAACATATGTTAGAGATAAATTTTATGTCGTTCATCTGGCTGCCGCGGCTGGCTTCACAGTATACCATTCGATAGCATCAATTTACGGGCCGTATCTCGGCAATGGCATCGGGAATGTTGGCCATCAAATGCTCAGTTGTCTCTGGTTCAACGGCATAACACACGCCTTTAACGGCGCCCCGCAGAAAATAGTCCAACGGTGTTAAAACGCAGCTTCTTGGTAGCCAACTGACATCACCATTTCAGCTAATTAAACGGCCATCAAACGTTTGACGCAATAAATCGATTGTGGCATGAGATGTGTGGCAAGTTGCACCACCCTGTTGATACCAAACATCTTTCATATCAATACCATGAAGAGCGGGCACAAAAAATCGGTTATCATGGTACGATAGGTGTCTCCATTGACCGTAACGGTTGCTAAATATGAAATATGAGAATTCAACAATCGTAGCGCGCTGCTCAATTGTGCATCTATCCATGATTGAATTTGTCAAACACTGAAACAAAAAAATGTCGAATTAAATAGCACAAAAACTTGACGTTAAGTTGTGACTCATAATTAATATCGTGCTCTATGGTTGGACCACGATGTCTGTATATGTACATTAAAAAGAGAATTTTTGGGTGATCCTGCATATTTTTAGAGTCTAGCACCGCTACTGTCCCGTAAATAGGGCCGCTAGTTCTCTTAATTTTGCTCCGATTGTTCGGCGAGTGTCTTACCTACCCTACCACAGCGGTGGTAGGGTAGGCTTACCTAAAAACTAGTAATGCTGTTTATTTCTGAAAGTATTTAATTTAGAAAAAATCTTTCGTAAATTTATTAGCATTTATATGCACTAAGATTTACACTAAAAAATAAAAATATATTACTTTACCTCAACTTTTTTACAAAAATGAACAAAAACAATCTAGGTGGTCAAATATAGGTCTGAAAAACAAAGGCAACACATTAATATTTCGTTGATAAACATTTATTTTTTAGAACTTTGACACGTCTGCGCGGCTTGGAATCAATGAGGCTATTAAGTACTGACACCGTGATATATTTCCATTCACCTTCTAGATTTTCAAAGAATTCGTTTTGATTTATGAATCGTGTTTCTGAGAACTCTCTGACTAACCCCGACGTGTGTTTCAGGCCATTATCCGTTGGAACACCCTTCAAAGTGGCATATTCCATTCAGCATATGCAATCGTTTTCGCCTCTAAAATGATTTTGTGCAATAAATGATTACGCCATTAATTTTGTGAAGGGGTCCCCCATTTGCTAAAAATCAAGTCCGCACCATAACGTTGCTTCCCCATGCTTAAAACTAATTTCACAATTGCGTGAGTCAAGAGTTCTACAGAGTTTTATACTTCTATACTATACCCCAAAATATTCGCTATTAAATTGGATTTTGACTCGTCACTAAACGGAGCAGTTTTCCATTTCTGTACGCGACAATCCCTGTTTGCTTTTGCAAAACTTAGTCTTAAAAACAAAATATTGATCTGTACAGAAGTAAGAAGTGTCACCGTTTCTCTCTCTTGTCAGCATAGATAGTTATTCTGCAATAGTTTTTGATAGTTGGTCCTAAGTTTTTTCTAAATAGACTAGTTTCTTGGCTTATAAAGGGTCCGCCATCTAACGTTTTTTTTCAACTACGCTTCGCTAAGTGGGCCTGCGATCGACTTACAGAAGATGCCGATTTTGCCAAAAAAAATCATCTTTTCAGATGAAGCTCATTTTGATCTTGGCGGGTATATAAACAAGCAAAATTGTCGCATTTGGGGCACAGAAAACCCGCACTCATACATTGAAAAGCAAATACACCCAAGTCACTGTTTGGTGCGGATTTTGGTCCAGAGGCTTAACTGGGCCATTTTTGTTCGAAAATGAGCAAGGAGTGGCCGTTACAGTCAAAGGCGATCGTTATCGGGCTATGTTGAATGAATTTTTGTTCACAAAAATTGAAGAGGAGGATATTAGCAACATTTGGTTTCAACAGGACGGCGCTACGTGCTGCACAGCCGAAGCTACACTCGATGTTTTGCACCCTGTTTTTGAAGATCGCATTATCAGCCGCAGAGCTGATGTCGTTTGGCCACCTCGGAGCTGCAATTTGACGCCGTTGAACTATTATTTGTGGTGCTTAAAAATTGAACGATCGTGTAGGCTACTGCATGGCCAGCCGAGGCAGCCATTTGAATGAAATTATTTTCCATTATTAACCGGAAGGATTGTACTTTCAAATAAAAAAAGAAATTTGAGAAAATATTCAGTAGTTTTTTTTATGGCATTTTCAAAAAAAAAAAAAAAAAAATATTTGGTGGACCCTTTATATAAGATCACAAAAACCAATTAATAAATTACGCTATGCGACAAAAAAGAATAAAGTTGATGTACTTGGGAAGTGATACTATTTTTCGAATAGGTGCTATCTAAAACAAAAGGAGCCTGTTTTTGAAATTTTCGAAACACCTCCAAAACCTTGAGTTACGGGCAAAAAAAATATTGATATTCTGTTCCTTTCCTCTGCATTATATAGGTGTGTCCTAAGTTAAAATTGTATTTTATTTTATTTTTAATGTTTTCAACAACTTTTCTAAATGCAAATTTTGATTTTCAAAAAACTAAAAAATTAAACAAATAAAATTCCCCCTTTCCCGTATCACTTACATATTTTATCAGCCACGCCCATGATCATGACATTTAAAATGTTTCGCTTTTCAAAGAGCTAAAATTGTATTACGACAACAAAAATTGCGTTAAAAAACAATTTCAAATTCATTTCGTATTCTAAAATGTTATAAAAGATCTTAAGAAGTCACAGAGTATTGCTTTAAGATTTTTAACATTTCAAATTTAGCATTTCATATTTCTTTTCTTCTTCTTCTATGTGTACATTCATACATATAATTCATATGTAGAGTACGTGATTTTACAAAAAATAAAAATAATAAAAAATAAAAAAAATAAAAAAATTATGTTTTAAAGAAAATGTTTATCTATTTGTTTTGTGTTTAGAATAGTATGCAACAAAACTAAGCTGCACAATATACCGCCACTAATGGATTGTTGTTTGGCTGACTGACTGCAGTAGTAGTGTAGCAGCAAGCAGGCGTACTAGAAAGCAGTCAATTCATACATAGTTTCTATGATTCTTGGCGGGTTGTGTAAGGTTGTTGGTTAGTTGGATGACACTACAAATATTTACCAAAGCTGGGCATGTTATGCCAACCAGTCATTTAGACAGTTACCGAACAAAGAACGATGAGCCAACGACTCCAACAATATCTAGCCAATATGCCACATACGATAAACTTATGCATACGATGAATAATTGCGTATTCTTGTTGTTGTTGCTGTTGTTGTGGCATAATACTAAATTAAGAAAGAAATCGAAAAGAAATTTTTTATTCATATAAAGCATTTGATGCGTCTTTAGAATATTAAGCACTTGTTCTTGAGTTTTTTTTAGGTTTTTATTTTGTATTTATTGCTGTAGCTTCTTTAGCTTTTAGATATTTTTAAAGAATATTATAAAGTCAAAGTCTTGGAAGGAGGAGTTTTCTTAAACATTACTCTGTTCTTCGACATTAACAATTATAATCGAAAGATAAAAATAGAAAGAAATTCCGCTTTGATTACAAAGGGCAAAGTCATATGTGAACACTGCAGTAAGTGCAGGGTGGCCTTAAAATGTTTTGTAAACACTGTGATGACAGCAGGTTGTTTTATCTTGAATTAAAATGAATGCAGAATTTATTAAATTTCTAATAATAAAGATAAATAATTTATATTTAAGGATTAAAGTACTCTACAGTACTAAAATTGTGTATACCTGTGCCCTTCTGATAAAACCTTATAAATTTGTATCATCATCTTCATGTAAGTTTTCCAAAAATGCTATTAAATTTAATTGAATCTAAGGATTTAGCGCATTTTTATATATTGTTTCGAAAATAAAAATGCCTAAAAAGAAGATACACCACATCAGTGCACTTAAAACTGTATTGTGGGATTTAGTCTCTTGGTTTGTGTCAAGGCTGTCAATGTGTCACCCTGGTAATTCTATACTTGATTGTGTATTTGACAGCGTTACCAATTCGGCCATCTTTGTGTAAAACGATCTTACTTATGAATAGAGTATTTAAGGCGATTTAAGACTTTTCCAAAACTTTTTAAACTGTTGGGAATCAGGTATATAAGGAACGCTTATATAGTTATAGTCTGGTAGTCATTGTGAAAAGATGAACTTAGAGTTGTGTATTGAGAACTCAAACGTTTTAAAAAGGTTAAAACGTAGCAATATAAAAAGGTAACTTTCTGAAAATTTTTTAAAAATATATTTTTTTTATTTTTATTATTAGTCCACATATTATAATCTCCAGGTTTAATTGAGTCTGACTGGTAGTTGCCCGAAGTACAGCTAACTTGGCGCATTAGGTCGTGTTGTGCTACCACTATCGCACTAAAGTATTTCTTAAAGTACATCTCTGGTTACTTCTATAAGTCCGCTCAATCAATTTTGTATGGACTATAGCCCAATCACTCAATGAATAACTATGCTTGTCCTAATATCATCTCTGACCAAGCAAGTATATCCTTAAGTCATTAAATTCCGTGCAATAACATAGAAGATATTCCGTGGGCTCCTTCTCTTCATAGTTACAGCTTTTGAAGAAATCATTATATGGAAATATCAGCCTGCGGACATGTCTACTAGGCAGGGTTGGCAAAAACCCGAGTTTTTTGAGTAAAACCATACCCAGCAGGTTTTATTGGGTCTTTTGATGGGTTTTTTTGGGTTTTATAACTGCTTTCGAATTTCGTTCAAGTCGGCAGTATTTTTTGTTTTTTAGTACAATTACGCTTTTTTTTAGTATTTACAATGCAATTTTACACTCTTAGTGCGATCAAGGCATCATTGTGTACTATGAGCTACTAAAAATCAGTGATTAAAACAGACTGTAATTACTTTGTTTAAACCGCGCATTATGAGAAAACTGCCGTAATATAAAGAGAGACAGACAGATAAAGTTTTCCCTTTGCATGACAACGTTCGGTCTCACGTCGCCAAAGTTGCCAAACAATTGTTGGAAACGATCAAATGCCACACCCGCCGTAATCGTTGATCTTTCTGAATATTGTCCGCTTCGACGGAAGGAATGTAAAATAAGCTTTAAAGTTTATCACTTAAATAGACTAGAATTTGGCTCAGAGTAATTTAATAAATTTTACTTTGCTAAGTTTTTAGCCTAAAAAAACGGACCAAATAAAATTATACTCCCAATACGTAAAATTTAATTATTTCTGTTGTAAATAAACTACGAAACCCTCGCGGATTTTTTTTTTTTTAATATAATACCTAATAAAACCCTTGTGGATTTAATTGGGTTACCCAGTGAGTTGGCTACCCTGCTACTAGGGGTTCAACGACTGGTTATATCCCCTATGAGTTTCTTTCCTGTTTGTTTATTAGCCCATAGAGTCAGTTCCAGCGATATTAGCTGAAGTCATTTATTCATATCCTTTGGTTTTACCAAATCCCTTTAGAGTCACCACAGGAACCTCATCACCTAAGTCGAAACAGCAGGACACTCACAAAGTATGTTCAGACAACTCGACATATATAGTGAGAAAGCTAAATCAATCAATCTCAACATTTCCATAAATACGCTGATGGACCAAGACCAATGACTTTGGTAGGGATTCAAGATTTGAAAGAGGTAAAAAGAGTACATTTAAAAGAAAAAAGAGCGCAAATGCTAAAAAAGAAAACATTTTTTGTGTCGAACTGAACTGATTTCACCAGTCATCCGAGGTGGCCAAACGACATCAGCTCTGCGGGCGAAAAACATCGAGTGTAGCTTCGGCTTTGTGGCACGTAGCGCCGTCCTGTTGAAACCAAATGTTGCTAATATCCTCCTCTTCAATTTTAGTGAACAAAAATTCGTTCAATATGGCCCGATAACGATCGCCTTGACTGTAACAGCCACTCCTTGCTCATTTTCGAAGAAAAATTGCCAATTATGCCTCTGGACCAAAATCCGCAGCAAACAGTGACTCGTCTTTGGTGTATCAGCTTTTCAATGTATGTGTGCGGGTTTCTGTGCCTCAAATGCGACAATTTTGCTTTGATCTTGCCTCCAAGATCAAAATGAACTTCATCTGAACACATCGCACACATTCTGCAACATTACCATGATTTTCAAAGTAATGTCGCATTATTTCCCAGCGTTGTTCAAGCGTATACACAACCATATTCGTTCAGCGGAAGGATAAAACTAATTATCTGTCAAATCAGACATGAGCTAAGTGTTACCATTCACGAAATAACTAACTAATCACTAGTTGAAAAAAAAAAAACGTTAGATGGCGGACCCGATATTTTTTTTCCGTCACCTTCCATTTTTTCCAGAATAATATTAGAGTGAGTTATCATGAATTCATACAATATCTGAATCCAACAAAACTTCATAGTTAGATGCATATTCCATTGTGGACATCTAAGCAAATAATTTCGAATTAATCTTCACGCAGTAAAAAAATTGTATTATTATAAAGGGTCGTCCGCTGTGGTATGGTAGAGGTTCAATACCAGGCCAGACCATCTAAAAACAAAAAGAAACAGCGGTATTATAACATTAGCTAGTAACTGGTTATGAGTATTACTTACTATTGAAAACTTCTCTAATACATTTGCCGTTCGGAACCGTCGTTAAAATCGGGCGCAGCTCATTGTTCCTTCATGGAATGTTATGGGAATTAATATATAAAGGGTCGTCCAATCAAAACGCACGATTTTAATTGTAAATGAAATAAAAAGTTTTCAGATAATTATCTTAATATTTTTTTATTATGATAGAAGGATCTATGACAATTATGTGTGAAATATCCCCAAATAAAGAAGTCCAACAGTGTCAAATCACATGATCGTAGCAACCAATTAACATCGCCATGACATCGTTCACAGTGTGGTAAATGGCACCATCCTGTTGGAACCACATATCGTCCAGGTCCATATCCTCAATTTCAGGTCACCATTCGCAACCTCATTTCCGAAGAAGTACGATCCGATGACGCCGCCAGCCCATAATCCGCACCTAACAGTCGCTCTTGGTGGATGCATCGGCTTTTCAACAATTACTCGTAGATTCTCAATTGCCGATATGCGGCAATTCTGCCTTTACGAACCCACTGAGGTGAAATTGTGCCTTGTGTTGACGAGGCTTGAAATTGTCAGTAGGCTTCTACTCTAGAGTCAACTGAACCTTGTAAGCGTGTAAATTCAAATCTTTATTCAATTGTTGTTCTGTAACACTATAGCGAACAACAGCAATATTTTCGCAGAACGAACTGGGCGAGCATGGACAGACCCGATTTGCTGAAATTTGTGCACAATTCTCCCGATTGTAGGCACATTATGTTGACCAAAATTATCACGAAGTGCAAAAAATGCATTTTGATTTGAAAGCCCATTTTCGTAAAAGGCTTTAACAATCTTAACGCACTGCTTAATTGTGTACCATTGCATAGTTGAATTTGTCAAACACTGAAACAAAGAAATGTCAAATTAAGTTGGGCAAAAAACTTGACGTTGAGGTGTAACTCACAATTAACATCGTGCATTATGGTTGGACCACTATTTATATGTATATGTACATCAAAAGGAGTGCTTTTGCATTTTTTTAGAGTACATTTTGTAAAAAACAGAGTCTAGCAATCCTAATATCTCGTAAATATACTCATTGGTACTTTTAAGTTCGATCCGATTGAGTAGTAACAGGCTTCTTTCTCTGTCGAAAGAAAAAGAAGACAAACTTCTTTGCATGTCTCATACCGGAAACTCACCTCTAAAGTCAAGAGAGTATACTAAAAAATGGTTTAGACCTAATAAAATTCCGTGAAGCTACTCTGTACGTGAAACTGTTAGATCTTTTACTGCTAGAATGGAGCCCATGATGCAGAACTCAAATTGCGTAACGCTGTTGTGAACGACAAGTGCATTGAGAGATATCATCATCATATCATGATAAACAAAAGCCCTATAGACCACTTGACTATCTGACATCACATAAATACCCAAACCATTTAATTTTCTCAACAGGTACACAGATAAAGGGGCATAGTAAACATTGTACGACTGTCAGGACATAATGGAGTGTTATAGGAAACAAAAACTGGAATTAAGTGACGATTGAAACCAGGGAGGCACCAATGGTAAAACCGAAAAGTAAAAAGGTACTCGAAACAATAAAATCCTAACGTTACTTATCTCAACGCCAAAGCCATAACCGTAATCAGTTATCTGTTACCAACTTTATAAGCAACACTCTATTTAATTAGTGGTGACATACCATAACGCCCTAACCACAACCGTAACCGTAGATGGCAATTGAATTTTGATTTTCTGCCATAAGCAGCTGACTGATGGATAAAATGTGCTTTTGTTTTGACTACAGTTAAGGCTATTGTGGTACATAAAGTCAGCTTTATTTAAACCTTTAAATGTCTATGCCCCATTTTAGAATAGAGAATAAGTGGGGAGGACTACTTTTTGAGTTTGAGGGAACCCCTTGAATTCAGTTTCGTTTTACCTATGATTCGTAGCCAGGGCTTATTTAAGCAGACTTGGTTTTTTGTGTAGTAGTAATAGTAGTAGTATTTTGGTTATTTTTTTAATTGTAGTAGATTCTAATCAATTAATTTATTTTAAATTATCAAACTTGGGGTAGAAATAAACGTACACTGCATCTTATTTGAAAAAAGAATTTTATTCCAAATTCTGTTTATCATTGAGCAGACAAATCAATCATGTTTTCAACACTTCAAAGCCCACAATCAAGAAAAGAAGGTTGATACAATTTGACGCTCTACATTTTGGCATTTTAAATTAAAATAATTTCGCGAAAAACAACCAACAAATTTGCTTGTTATGCTACTTTTAAAAACATTGCTTCAACGAAAATTACTTTTAAAACAAAACCGGCAAATTGTCAAAAAAGTATTACAAAAAATAAAATAAAACCCACATTCAAAATCTCAAAACAGCGATTAAAATTCTTGATTGTTTCAAATGATATCAATGCTAATCCATCAAAAAAAAAGTCTCAAAGAAAAACTAGAAAACGAGAATTTCAATTTAAACAGAATTTAGTTGAAGGCATACAAAACGGCGGATGCTGCCAACATGTCTGCAGTTTTTTTAAAAGACAAAAAATGGCTGGTGTTGGTTTTTATTAAATTGGTTTTTTTTTATTAAATTGAATTTTAAGTAAAACGCAATAAAATATGCCTTAAATTCAATTCATTGATTCCTATGTAAGCAACATACAGTCTTTTTCGTTTATTCATTCATACACAGTTACCCTGATGTGGCAAATCAAGTGTAAATGGTGTTGAATACTACTTAATGTGGGTTGCACCGAATGCTTTTTGTTTTCTCTATGAATACATGTACAACAAAACGTAATTTACAACAAAAACAATATTTTTAAATATTAATTTTTAATTTTATTGTTTTTTGTCTCCGTAAACGAAAATCATCTTGTCAAGTGCCAACTACGAAGTAAACAACAAGATAACACTGCCAATGAATATTTTTTTTATTCTCGTGTTTATGTTTAAAAAAGAATTTCAATAATTTTGTTTTTAATTTTTTGTATTTAAATAATGCTCATAAATAAACCATTAAAATATTTAAATGGAAAAAAAAACTTTTAAAAGTTTACCTTTTATGGGGTGGCAGATGTCTTAAAATCGAAAAATTTATGTGTGAGTGTAACAGATCGAAACTGTTAATGAAATCAAGGTCATTTACGGTTTTAATATTGAGACTCGGCTTAATAATAAACAGACATTTTTCGGTTATTTAAAGGAATTATTTATGTAAACAAATATAAATAAATTTTAAATTTAAAAAAAAAAACGGTTTTTAAATTAATTTTTTTGTAAATATCAGTGAAATTAATAAACTTTTATTTGAAACAAACCAAAAATGTATTAGTGTAAAAAGTTGAAATATACGAGAGTAGTTTGATAATTGCCTGACTTTATTGATAAAAGATTTTTTGTACAAAAAAAAAAAAAAAATGTCTTACTGCTCAACTTCATCTCCTTTAATCCAATACATTTAGTTCAGTTCAAATATTAACATATCTCGCGGCCCTTAAAGTTGATTTACCAAAATCTCTTACTATCTAGTAGGGAGATCGGACGGTTATTATTCGACCGGTTTTAACCGGTTTTTTTGGTTTTGTCGAATACGGTTTTTTCAAAATCTTCATTTTCGAATATCGAATAAACCGGTTAATTTAACACGAATAACCGGTTAATTCAAATAAGTATAATATTTATATGTTTGTATATTTTTTTATTGATAATATGCTCATCGTTTGACTATTTGTATAAATTTGATTATTTTTGTATATAACATATACTATTTTCACATATTTTTCATAAATTGCTAAAAAAAAAAAAATAAATAAGTGTGCACAGACCTAATTATTTTACTCAAATACGCAATAGCCGGTATTCCGGCGCTCTACACTTTATACGCATTAATAGAGAGCCGATCTATCGACGGTTCGAGTTTGACGACAGAAAGCTAACTTTGATTGGTCGGAAAATATTCTAAGATAGAAACAGTCTAGCAACAGGCAATCTAAACAAACTCCTTGCTTTCATTAAAGCGACGGTGTGCCTGATGTTGGCTAATTATAAGTTGTGAGGAATTTTGGTACAACAGTTGACACATAGTAGCACAACGGGATATACTTTCTAGACCTAAGTGAGCTGAGCCACAGACAGCTCCCAATTAAACCTAATTCAAGCCAAGATCAAAAATAATTTATGGCTAATGTCAAATAAAAATTATATTAAAACTTTAAGTGCAACATTTTCTTATTATAAAAGAAAAAAACCATTTAAGGGCTTAGGGCAAAATATGTATCACTTAAATGGTTTTTTATGTTATAGTAAGTCAGTGTATAGTATTATTCATAAAAAATGTTACCCTCATAAAGTGCGAAAGTGCTGCACTTTTTCCCCTAAAAAAATCACATGGTGAGAATGGCATATGAAAATCAATGAAATTTTTAGAAAATCAATAAACCAATTATTTTATGTGCATATTAGTTGTACGAAAAATATAAATAGCAGCTCCCGCATTTATATAAGATTAATAAAACGTATACTTTATTATATTTTTATTTACTTTTCACAATATCCTATTGTAGAAATTCACATTCAATCAGAAAAAAAAAACAATAAAAAATTAGCGATAATTTGCGGCAGCAACAATATCTTTACAAATATGTATTTCCATACCTAACGAACGACCTTTTTAACACGCCTTCACTATGAGAATCTTACACAAAAAAAATATATATGTTTTAAATAAATAACTCTGACTTGAATATTTTGCAAAATATAATAAAAGAAAAACACAAATTAAATGAATGAAACTTAAATTCAATTTACCTCAAGTCATACATTAAAAAAAAATATTTTTAGTTGTGGGCGTTTTTTATTTCACTCGCCATTTCTCGCCACTGAGATGTCACAAAAGTTTCATTTCAAAAATATTTTATTTTTAATTTATTTTTTCTCTTAAAGTTAATAAATTATTTAATTTATTTTAAATTGCTAAATGTTGCTTTTGTTATTTTCGTAGTAAATTTAAGATGATCTCACAAAGTCTGATTTTAGCAAACATTCTGGGTATTATCGTATCTCGTATTTCCAATCTTGGGCTTCTATTCATAAAAAGTCATTTGCATTTTTTGTTATTCAACATTCTTATGTTCAAAAGATTATATTGCAAGTATTTGTGTTATTTTTTTTTGTTTGTATATTTTTGCTATTTTTATTTTAATTTTATTATAAAAACAAACAAGCAAACAAACAAATTTCAAATATGATGCAAACATTTGCTGTTTTTGTCATTAAATATAAATTATTCGACAGTAAAAAATGTTTAAATTTTATAAAAAACGCATTAGGGGTATTCACAGATTCGATATACACACAATAAGAATAATATGTAATTAGCGAACTAAGTAAATATTTTAAAGTACCCTACATTACAATCTAATTTTGTTAGGATCACTTAAAGGCCATTTGGATAAAGCCTATTTTCCTATTTAATCTTATTTTTTGTTATTTGTTTTTTTTTTTATTAAAAAACTAAATATTCAAATTACACAAAATTAAATAACGGGAGTAACTGAAGAGATTTTTTCTGTGCCAAGCTTAATCCATGTTACTGCAAGTCCCCATTACATAGAGCGCTCATATAGAAACTTGTTGCTTTTTTCGATTTATATCGAAGAGAGATCGCATTAACGAGTGGTAATGTGTGGAACTTTCTTCTTTTTCCAACTTTCCTATTTTTTTTTTTTTCAATATTCTTCTGATCGCTAGTGAAAAGGCGAAATATGCATAAGACACTCACAAATGAACTAGGGAATCTTAAAAACAGGGTCGGTTTTAATGCGAGCAAGACGCAACGTTGTTTTTTGCCACAAAGGTGGCGATGTTGGCGTCGAGCCGTCTTTTACTATAAGTAATGTGAATACTTTGGAGGCAAATATTTCTGACGTTTTTTGACGTTGAGAATTTACTATAACGTCCGTTAAAACGATTATATCTAAAGAAGCAACCTTTGTTGAAACAGTTAAGGAGTGAAAGTGCTAATGGTAAGCTATCCAACTCTAATGAATAATTAGAGTATCGTCTCTTGAATAAAGATGAAAAAAATGGACCATAGTGTTCAAGAGGCCCGTAGGCAGAATTTTAGGGTTTAAATCTATTGGCCAACGGGGCCGTATCTACTTTATTTTACGGTGCCACCGTTTGATGGACAATATGCAACTATCTGTGTTATTATAAGCTGTCGGACAGAGTGTGCAGACAGTTACATAGCTGTCCTGATTACCATTGCACTCTGCTACACTTCAACCAAAACTCTAAGCTTGTCAGATGGCCTAGGTTTCGCTTTATTTACAAGAATTTTTACAGCTTCTCTAGAATCAAGAAAAAAATATGGTTTTTCAAGATTTTTTAAAGACCAAATTTAACCCAAAATTAAATTTGAAACGGGCTTTATAAAATAAATATGTGCCGTTTTGATCGATAAGCTTTTGCCATGTTTGAGATAAAGCCATTAATTCCATTAGTGTAGTGCAACGTGTGGGTTTTCTGACCGAAAACTGATCCAAATACGTTTTGTAGGCGTCTACGGAATTTAAATTTACACCCTTAAGAGTGTTCTACATAGATTGAAGCAAATGTGAATCTGAAGGTTTAATGTCTGTGCTTATGTAGATTCATTAAAACTTCCCAGCTCAGCTCTCTCAGTTTCTGACGAGACAACACCTTCTCTGTTGATCAATATTGGCCGTTTTAGTTGAATTGCTTGCTTCAATCTTGTTAATATTTGACATTAAATAACAATCGTTTGGCCAGATTGTAGAAGCTCGTAATGAACAATTCCCTTCAAATCCTGCCAGACATTAGTACTCCATATCTTGCTATATGATCTTACCCGTTTCATACATGCTGTTTTTCGCACATTATTGCCGTACGTAATCTACTTTTCATCGCCCGTAATCAGTCGGACGTATAAAACAAGCTATAGTGTTGCCTGCTAGAATTTGTAAACGAAGTTTCTAAACACTAATATTTTTAATTGTCAAGAATATTTTTCAAATTCAAGATTTTTTTGTATACGTCAAGATATATGCCAAGAATTTAACTGGTTTCCAATCGACTTTCTATGAGAGCAGAGGACTAAGCTGGCGGGAGTAAGGCTAAATGCAGTCAATTCCTGCCACAATTTGGACTATGGACATGCTGCAATAATAAAGAGCCCTACTCGCGTTCGAGTCGACTATATGGGTCCTAATAATTTTCTTGAAAGGGAATTTGACTTTGAGTTTCTAACTGGAGGCTTCAGATCTTACAAACCAGAGGTCTTTAGCAACGGTCTTAACGTCTATCTTTGCTCATGAATGTCAATGGTTTTTTATGAATATTTCCGATGATAGGAAATCGGAAATGTACTATAACGGTATGCCTATAGTCTTGGCATTTCCTTGTAGGGGTCATCTGCATTTGTAGGGGTCTTTCACTAAATAAAATCAGACAGGCTTAATTCGTATTAGACTGATCTTGATCAAACTCTGTTTGATAGATAAGTTGTTTGTTACGTCTTTAAATAAACTATTTCTCATATGTAGCGTCAACACTTTCACTATGTTTGAGCTGGTCTAGTATAGATATGTATATAAACCAATTCCAAATTTGCACAGTGGTGTAAAGTATAAGAAAACGGCTACATTGCACAACACTTGGTTTTGGTTTGATTTTTACTTTATTTTATCAATGGCACATAAATTTAATCCTCTTAAATATTTCTCATTGAAAATCAACCTGTAAATACTTATTAAATATTCACAATTAGTTTTTGTTGTTTTGTATTTTTTTTATTTTAATTAATTTTTTTTAATTGTAAATCATCAATTAATCGACCAATTGTCAATACAAAAATCGCAGGTGTGTTACATTTTTTATTCAATGAACACAAATTAGAAAATTAAAGATTCGTAAAGGAAGTAAATGCGCAGTTATTATTCAAAATAATTTTTATTTTTTCGATAAAATATTATTTATGTATTTTATTCGGGTATTGATTTTAGCAAGTTCTAAACTGATACTTAATTATTTGAATTTAAAAACAAGAACGAAAATAATGTTTTCCGTTTAATTTATCGATAAATCTTTAAAAATATAAAAATATTTAAGTAAAAATATTAGTTAGAAAGACATAGACACACGAGATATACTGTATTATTTGTAGATCGACTGGCTTCACGACAGTAGCTAAGGTTACACGTGTATTCATTTCATTGAAGTTGATCGGTTCTGACAGTTGGTGATAGGTTATTGCTAATGCTTAAATTTGTATACCTCATTGAACTTAATTGTGGGAAGAAGTCTTCATGGACGTTCGATTTAAATTTATAGACATATGTTGCAAGTAATAGAAATATTTCTGGATGAATGTTCCACAACTGAAAGGTGCGATTGAACAATGAATTCTTCCTATAATGCGTTGTGTGTTTCACTGGACAAGAATATGAGATTATTGGAAATTCATTTTTTTATTTCGTCAGAACACGTTCCGTTATCGATAGAGCAATGAAATACACGCTACATTGCGACGATGCTCTAACGAATCTATAGATATTGTTACTCTACTGCCATTAATGACCACCTTTGTCCTCTCCTGTACTCGAACGACTATTCCAAATTAAAATTGAAGCACCGGCCTAAACAGCGAACTGTATTCCATTTAAAGTTGGATATAGGGCTGTTAAATCATAGGAAGGTTAGATCGTGTTGTGGATTACATTACACCATTGTAAAAAAGTGCTTGTATGCTTCTTTCGATATTTGAAAAATATGTTCATTCCATCGAAAGTCACATCGAATTATCATACCCAGAACATCAAAATATTCTGACTACTCAATATCTACATCATTAATAGTCACAGACGACACCACAAACAACACTAGGTCTGTTTCAAAAAAAAAAAAAAAAAAAACACTGGGTCCTGCGTTCTAACAATAATACATTTTTTACTGGAAGTCAACAATATTTGACGAGTAAAGTTCAACTATTTATTTATCTGAGAACATCTATTCTGAATAGGAATACCTGGAAAAAGTCATAGGAGGGGAACACAAAACGTTCCCATTTTTTTTACGGGTGGGTCAAAGCTGGAGTGTGTTTCAGGCAAAGATGACTGCTATTTGTGAGTTTACTGACTTACTGAGGGATAGTGTTACAACGGCCAGGAAAATCTGTATTGCCCACTAAGTTGCTTAGTATTTCTTATATGGGTACCAGGTCATAGTGACATTTCAGGCAAATGTTCGGTGGATGAGCTAGCGGGGGAGAGGTTTAGTATACAGATCTCTACGTGCCGTCTGCATATAAGTGAAGGCAAGCTCCGACTTCTAGACTTTCCGGTCGAGAGTGGATAAGAAGAGGTTTAGGCAGCTGCTTAACTTTCTGATAGGTAATAGGAGCACTTACGGGTCACTGCCTTTATATTGCTCCATAGGGCCTCCGCCCTATCATATGTGTGAAGATAAATACGAATATGATATTTTTCTGTTAAGTTCACAGAGACTGTTATGTTAACATTACTTCCACAATCGTGGATTATAAAATATAATTTGGTATAAAAATAACCAACACAAGGCAAAGGATTGTAAAAATTAAAAAAATATAATTAGAGAGATACAGTAACAATAACAAATGAATTTTATTTCTTGCAGCTGGTAATTACATTTAAAACAATCGTCCACAAAATATGAAAAATCGGACCTAAGGTGCAATTGTGGGGAAATCAGACCTGGTGGGCTTTATAGCCAAGGTATCAAGGCTTCAGTGACAGTTTTCCTTTTTGGGCTGCAAAGTACCAGATCGGAGATATATAGACCGTAGCTAACTTTTATTTTTCATTTTTACCGTATATATATGTCGTTCATGAAAAATCGGACCTAAGATGCAATTGTGGGGGAATCGGACCTGGTGGGATTTATAGCCAAGGTATCAAGGCTTTAGGGACAGTTTTCCTTTTTGGGCTGCAAAGTACCAGATCGGAGATATATAGACCGTAGCTAACTTTTATTTTTCATTTTTACCGTATATATATGTCGTTCATGAAAAATCGAACCTAAGATGCAATTGTTGGGGGAATCGGACCTGGTGGGCTTTATAGCCAAGGTATCAAGGCTTCAGGGACAGTTTTCCTTTTTGGGATTTAACAGAAAAATTTCATATTCGTATTTATCTTCACATATATTCTGTTAACTTACACAAGTTTTTGTTATGTTAAGAAAAACATATTTAACTTTCGTATTTAACTTCACACACATCGCCCTATCTAGGTGCTATTTGGAGAAAGGTGAGAAGGCCACAGAACATCTTCGTTAGGAATGCCTGGCGTTGGCAGGACTTAGGTTCAGGATATTCGCTGGGCATATATGTATTAGGGTTGATCAGAAAGTTCACAGATTAGGCGAAATGGTTAGATAACTTATCAGTGGCTGTCGGCGGAAACTATAGTTATCACAATGGTATCTATCAACCATGAGTGTGCTGGACGTTTATCTGGCGGCCCCTCTTAACCTAGCCTAACCTAAGTCCAACTTATACTAAATTTAGTTCAGTTCTTTTACATTTTAATTTTGATAGCGATTAACGGTATTAACTAACTAATCGAGGGTAAAAAATTATTTTGGATATTATAAGAAAATAACAGCGAAATCTTGGGTAGGTAGCCATCTAGATTAGATTTTCTAAATTAGATTTTTTCTAAATCTGTAAAGGTCTCAAATACATTTTCATGTTGCAATGCAAATTTTAACTTAAAAATCAAAAAAATCAAATTCTAGTAATTTTTAAATTCATAGCTTTTTAGCATTATTCAAATGGAACCTGGTTCCGTAAAAAATACGGACGATTAAAGGTTGTTAGCCCAATACTGGCAAATAAATAAATGTGTGTTATATTATATTCCCAACAGCTCACTCTTATTTAAGCAAAAAATGGGTATACATACTCGTATGTCTTAAAATGTTAAGTAGTACAGAAATGTTTATCCATAGAGTGTATCTTAAACACAAGTCAGAGATTTTATTTTAATTTTAAAATAAATTCAAACTTTTGAAGTGAAGTAAAGCAAACATTTTTAATAAACATTTTGAACATTTCAAATAAATAAATAAATTTAATAAAAACATCATAGATATTTACTATGATTTTGGTATTAATATGTGTAATAATTAGATCTAAAATATTTAATTTATCTTTCATTAAAACATTATGTCGGTTAAACAATACGAATACGAAGTAAAATGTTTTTCCACTGAATGATTTTTAAGACAATGCGATATAGAAAAAATATTTCATTTTATTTAAAGATTTTTGCAACACATTTGTTATATTTAACGAACAAAGAGAAATAAGGAAAAAAAATTAATTAAATTAAATTAGTTTTCCAACACTTCTTGTAATGTGAGTAAAATCATTTTTTTTATTTTTATTTTAAATGCTCCGGTATTCCATTTCAATGTACTTTAAACATATTTTTTATATTCCGTATTAAATATTTATGAAGTTTTTTAAGGCAATGGAAGCTTTTTTATGAGATGAGTTTAAAAATAAAAAACTTAAAATATTTTTCAAAGTCAAGTTTAACTTTGACAATGACCATTTGAAATACAATATAACTAAATGGTATTAAAATTACCATAAGTATTTTTTAATTTTAAGTAGTTTAGTCATGCATACATACATATATAATATACATAATACTGACATTATGGCATCAATATCAGTTGTTATAAGAGTTATTTATGAAAAATTTTAGTTGAAATAAAGTATTTCTAAACGAATTTAATGTAAATTGTAATTATTTAAATATACAGGCTGTCCGCTGGGAAGGTATACTATTTTGTTTTGCCGCCATTTTGGTAAACATTAGTCTTGTCACTTCATATTTGGCAGTCGTGAAGTAGAGACGTGACAAATTTATTATGAAAAAATATTCAGTAAACCAACGTGTTTTAATCGTTAAAACATTTTACCAAAATCAAATCAATCATCGATTTTATGTTTATAAACAGAAAACAGGATAGTCGGTTCTGGGCAATGGAAAACCCTCAAATTATTCATCAGTCACCTTTGCCTCCATTAAAAGTCACAGTCTGGTGTGCAATTTGGTCAGGAGGAATCAATGGACCTTACTTTGAAACTGAAAACGGCGTAACCACAACTGCATGCTTTGGGCTTGACTAATAAAGGGTCCGCCATCTAACGTTTTTTTCAACTAGTGCTTATTTCTTGAATGGTAACACTTAGCTCATGTCTGATTTGACAGATAATTAGTTTTGTTCTTCCGCTGAACGAATATGGTTGTAAATACGCTTGAACAGCGTTGGGAATCTGGGCCTGCGATCGACTTACAGAAGATGCCAATTTTGCCAATAAAGTCATCTTTTCAGATGAAGCTCATTTTGATCTTGGCGGGTATGTAAACAAGCAAAATTATCGCATTTGGGGCACAGAAAACCCGCACGCATACATTGAAAAGCCGATACACGCAAGTTTGGTGCGGATTTTGGTCCAGAGGCATAAGTGGACCATTTTTCTTCGAAAATGAGCAAGGAGTGGCCATTACAGTCAATGGCGATCGTTATCGGGCCATGTTGACCGAATTTTTGTTCAAAAAAATTGAAGAGAAGGATATTAGCAACATTTGGTTTCAACAGGACGGCGCTACATGCCACACAGCCGAATCTACACTCGATGTTTTGCGCCCTGTTTTTGAAGATCACATTATCAGCCGCAGAGCTGATGTCGTTTGGCCACCTCGGAGCTGCGATTTGACACGGTTGGACTATTATTTGTGGGGTGCCGTCAAAGATAAGTGTTACGCCAACAAGCCAGAGACAATTGACGCTTTAAAGGACAATATTCGTGAAGCCATTGGTGAAATACAGCTGCACACAATCGATAATGTGCTTAAAAATTGGACCGATCGTGTAGGCTACTGCATGGCCAGCCGAGGCAGCCATTTGAATGGAATTATTTTCCATTATTAACCGGAAGGATTGTACCTTCAAATAAAAAAAGAAATTTGAGAAAATATTCAGTAGTTTTTTTTTAAACAAAAGACGGTGCCACATCGCATACAGCCAGGTTTACAATGGAACTACTGCAAGACCTCTTTCCACAACAAATTATTTCAAGAAATGGTGATGTTGATTGGCCTCCACGGTCGCCTGATTTGACTGCACCACACTTCTGTTTGTGGGGATATCTGAAAAGCAAGTTTTATGCAATCAAACCGGAAACGCTGGAGCCACTCAAACAAAATATTCGTGATGAAATTAATGAAATACCGCGTGAAATGTGTGAGAATTTAATGAAAAATGTGCTCAAAAGGGCTCGCATATGTGAAGCTAACAGAGGCGGGCATTTATTTGATATTGTATTCCATACATAATTGCCGACATTAAATAAAACATTTATCAATATAAGACCCATTCTCTTTCATATAATCAAAAATTATATACAAACAAAGTATATAGTATACCTTCCCGGCGGAAACCCTGTACAAATATTTATTAATCAAAGTTAATAGGTATAAAACCTTTACAATATTTTGAATATAACCCCTTAAACCTAAGAGAGCATAAAGTATCTTTTAAAAAAGTATTTTGACGATTAGCACAAGTCAACCAGAAAAGTTGTATAATTTTATGACTTTTTGTATTTTTGGGAAAATAATTTCCAACGCTGCACTGCTGCCCTTGACTGTTACATATGACTAGCTAAAACCCGGCGTGTTTCGCTATCCCCATCTTAATTATTATCTGAAATGCTGTCTTAGTTAGCTTTTTTCGCTTTTTCCCCATTTTGTCCCCTCCCGTTCAAAATCCAATGATTTTTACCTTCCACAAAGACAGTGTATGTTCATAGATAGCTTTTATTCTATGTGATCTCCATAATTCTAGCTTTTTGGCTGATGTTGATAGATAACGAAGCATTAATAATTGTCGTTTTCCACATATACAATATCCTATATGGATGGAAGATGTCACGCTCACTTATCAAATCTCGCCCAGTTATTGACTGATGATGTGTATTGTTCACGACGATGTTTGAATCTAATTAGAAACTTCTACTATTGCCATTCTCAAGATATACAAAAATTAATATTTTCCTTGTACGGAAGGTACCACGCTCACTTATCCAATTTACCCCATTTTATGTCTGATGATTTGTATTGACTATGAAATCATTCAGACAACATTCAGAAGCTTTGGCTTTAACTGTTCTCAAGAAATAATGAATTTAATATTTAGCTTGTGTAGGAGGTACCATGTCTACTTGTCTAATTCCGCACGCTTTTTGACTGATGATTTGCATTGACTATGAATTCGTTCACACCAAATACTGAAACTTTAGCTTGTAACGTTCTCAAGATATAATGAAACCAATACTTAGTTTATATGGGAAGTAGCAAGTCCCCTGCCCAAGTCCGCCCACTTTTTTCTGATCATTTGTATTGGCTATGAAACTTTAGCTTTAACCACATGAATTTTTATATATGTATATATTAACTTACACAAAGTTTAAATGCTGTAAAAAATTCGTTCGAGTAAAACTTATGCAATACAAAAGGGCTTCACTCTAACGTGAATAAGTCGTGAACCAATGGACCTTCAAAAACGACATATATATAAAAACCTAGGTATTAAATACACCTTTCGGTAGGCGCATTTCAAGGAACATCAATTACAACGCATTTTATAGTCCTCTTTTATAAGTATATATGGACTAGATACTGTTGAATTTTTAAACTGTGTTTACTAGTTTGATAGTTCCGGAAAAATTCCATCTGAGACCTAGAAGAGGTTTGGCATCAATTTTAATCATTTAACTATACGACATTTGCAAAAAAAGTCGAAAATCATTATTGTGATTTACTAAGTACACTTTAAGGTCATGACTGATTGTCAGATTTAGTCGTTCGATATGTCAAAAATTGTATGTGTGTTCAGAAAGCGTGATGGTGTGGACAAAAGTGACACATATGTATGCAAAGAATTTTTGACAACTGTTTTCCGATTTGAATTTTTTTTTTTTTTTTTAATAAAAAAATAATATTTTCTGTGAGATCAGAGCTACTTTTTGTGAAGCATATGTTTTTGCAGCTTTTTTGTATGACAGTGTGGCCTTCAATCACACATTTTGTTTCGATTTCTTATGTAGGACAGTAAACTATCAGATTTTTTGTAAGATAGTTAGACATGGCCTTTAGTGATAGTCGAAATCTCTATTTTTCAATAGCATCTGTATTAAACGAAATATCCATAAAGCGAAAAGCAAAAAGAATAAAGGAAAAAACTAGTTAATTTCGTGCCAGCCCAACAACAAAATCAAATTTATGAATAAGTTTACAATTTTTTGTGTGAATATACAATATCAAAATGACCACTTCGATGAAGTTTTTGGCAATGTTCAGTTTTAAGCTAAACGAGTTGTTAAGGCATCTTATTATTCGGAATGAGAATAAGATCAAGAAACTCCAAAAAGCAAAGAACAATTAAAACAGAAGTTTCCTTTAAATGAAAGATGGAGGTAAATGTAAGTTATAATCTTTTAATCGAAAACCGGTCTCAATCGATCCTGTAATGTGACGTTACATGAATGGCCCTAATAATCACTTTAAACATACCGCTCTGATGCTTGTAATTGAATAAAACACGCGACTAAAGCATAAAGAAAAAGTTAAAAATAAGAATTAGCAAGTAAAACACTATGTTATAATTCTCATCGAGTTAATATTAGATGCTTCGTTCGGTTACAAATTGTCAGTAGATGGCTCTAAAATGTAATATTTTTGGTAATGTAATATTATCGCATCAGGTAACAGGTGAAGGGCTTTGATAGAAGATATTTTTAAAAACGCAGTATTCTATGAAAGTTAACTCTTTGACGACGATAAATTGTTTGGCAAAATAAAGTTGCAAAAAAAAAACATAAATTTCTGACCTTTAGATGCCCTTAAGCATAATTTAGACAACAAAATCTCAATTTGAACTCGAATATCTAAGAATTCATAAGCTTCTTATGGAACAATGCCGATTAGTTCAAAACCCATTGCAAGATATATCTGTAAAGTCGAAAACACCAGTCGGACATGTATAGTATATCCCGTTCGTCGTTAAATTCTTAACTGCGTTTAAAAATGAGTGAAAATTCGGAACATTACAGTCAAATTTTCCTATTCTACTATAGAAAATATTAGAATTATAGGTGTTGCGAATATTCGCAATTACTTTCACATTTGCAGACTATACGCTAATTTTAGATATTTGCTTTCGTTAAAATTTTTCTGACAACTTTTTTTTATAAAAACAAAAATAATATCAAGTGTCAACACAAAGAAAATGATTTAAAGCAATTATCAAAAATTCACACACACATACATACATAACGGCTATTTGGTATTCAGTGTAAAAAATAATGCGTGACATATGGCAAAAATGCTCAGTAAGTAAAAATACTACCAAACGAACAGAGCGGGTAAATCATTGAAATTTATTATAAAAATTCGTGCTGGAATATAGGTTGTGGAAAGGAGGATATAGGAAATAGCGTTAATAGACATTTGATTTGAACTTATTCATATCGTGAACAACTTTTGAGAGAAGATCTCTATAAAGCGTTATGCGATTCATTGGACCATTAACTATAAACAAAGAAATTTACTATTAGAGCAAAACGGGTACTGCAACAACATTACAGATGCCATTGGGGTGAAAAAGTATACTAAAATTAGAGCTCATGGGGAACCACCTACGACATAGCAGCGGGCAACATTGACAAAATATCCTTTAAAAAGTAGATGACAGGCATTCACTTTTACAAATTTTCTGTGCTTTGTTTGTTTTTATTATCAAAACCATAGCCGTTATTTGTATGTTATAGAAATAAGACCAAAAAATTATATATTCTTGTATATTTAAAGTATTTTGTAAGTATTCGCTTCGCATTCGCAAAAAAAAAAAAATAATTTACTATTCGCATGCACTAAACTGGCATTCGCAATAAAATTTGTGAAGTTTACGGAGACGATGCTGTAATTACAAAAACACCAGGGATTCTGCACAGCCTTCGTTTCCTGAGGCGAGATCGTGAAGCATGTCATGCATCCAATCAAGTCGAATGTAAGATCTTTATCCGTTTCATGAATTTTAAAGAATTATGGCATCAATTTGTTAGTGCATGTTTTGCGCATAACAGCATTTTTTCATATTTCAGTTTTAAAAGCATGTTTTCGAAATTTTTTCGTATTTAAAGAGCATTTTAAACCTTTTTAGCGCATATTTGGATTTGTTGTGCTCTAAATAATTTTACAACAAAAACAAATTGTTTGTTTACAATTCTGACCTTATTTTATTATCTGTTTATTTATTTATTTATTTATCTGTCAATTAAAATTATTTGCACCATCTAAGTTTCAATTATGTTTATTACCGATTAAACAGTTTTTTGGAAGAATGTACAAACTATAAAGTGCGATCAGAATGCTTTTAACATACAAAATATTGTTACGTTTTAACCTTTTTAAAACGTTTGAGTTCTTTTAAAATGCGCCAAAAATTAAATTAACACCACTTTGTTGTTGTTTTACAGTTTTTATTTTCTCTTTTTATCTTTATACAGTTTATCTTAATAGCGCGACTTATTAGCTTGCACTTGATATTCGTTTATACAACACTTTTCTTTACGACTTTATTTTATGACAGCAAAACGATAACTATCTAAGTTAAGGCGCCACTTTTTATATACAATTTAAATTACTTCCGAATGTTCTTGTTCTTGCTACAACATTCGAATTATTTCCGCTAATTCAAATGTAACATACAAAGATGGTCGAATTGGCAGTGCAGTCAAATACACAAATAGGTTCGGTATTGGCAGGGTGACACCAAAATACCAAAATCGCACAATACATTCTTAAAGGTGCTTATGTCTGTTCTTTTTAGGCATTTTCATTTTCGTAACTATATGTTTGTATGTCAAAAATATTTACCAAAAATTCTTAAATAACTGACGCAAACGTATAAAAGACCAATATTTATGGATTTCAGTATATGAAACAACTAATGCCACTGGATAAAATATCACAAATGTTATTTTAGATGTTCTCCATTGTGACAGAGCCAAAATTCTTAATTCTTAGTTGTTTTGGACAAAACCAATCAATTCCACTATTTCCTGTCGATTCGTTAAAAGACATTGGACGTAAAATTAGGCTTGACTTTGCTTTTTGTGACAGGCATTGCTCCGTATACGTAAAAGCTGTCAAATCCATTAAGATGTCTTACCCTAAACTAACTCATGTAACTTGCGTTGCTCATGCACTGCCTTATGGACTGCATTGTGTTCTTAAAAGATCCAAATGGAGTTGAAATTTTAAAAGAAATGTCTCCGGACCTTCCATTGCCGCCCAAACCAGTCAAAACTCTTTGGAGAACTTGGCTTGCGACTATCAATTACTACGCTTACAACTATGAATAGTATTCAGAATTTCTTAGCGGATTAAAAAGAGCGCAAATAGCTAAAGATTAACAAGAAAATGTAATGTAAAAAAGTTAACCGATTTTTATTGCTGCAAACTTCGGTGTCATTGAAAAATTACTTAAAAAACTGCAACAGTATGCCATATTAACTGATAGGGTTCAGAATATTAGGAAGATGGCAGATTGTAATACAAAACGTAATATTAAAACAAAGGACTTGATGTAGTAAAATTTTTATGTCAACATCTAACAAATGATCTTAGCGCATCTTCTTTAAATCGAGTTTTTAAATATGACCTTAAGGAATCGTTATCCTTAAAACATGCTCCCATAACATCAGTATATATATTGACAATTTTAATTAATAAAAGTTTGCTTATATTTAATAGATATTTGAAAATTTAAGCTATTTAACCAAAAATTTTAAGTATGTATTTAGATCTCCTTAAAAATGTGAGTAAAAATTTGGTTTTTATTCTGTTGTATTGTTAAGAATGTTTTTGTTTTTTGTTTTTTTTAAGAGCATATTTTTAAATATTTAAATCATATTTTCGAAATTTTACCACATATTTTATGCACATAAAACACTTTTTAAGAGCATGTTTCTGGTTTCCCATCTTACCACCATTTAAGAAATCATCATTAATTCACATATTAAAGCACCAGGTCACGAGTATAATACCTTAATATTTTAAGAAGCAAACCTTTGTTCTGTAGCTGACAAAACTGACTTTGGGACTTTCCGAATTCAAAGTTATGGCTAGATAGTAGGGAGATCGATTATTCGACTTTTTTCAAAAACCGGTTTTCGAATAATGCGAAAAGTAGCTCTTTCAAAAAACCGGTTTTCGGTTAATAATAATTCAATTAACCGGTTCTTTTATTTAAATAAAATTGTTCCCAATTTTTGAAGCCAAGAGCTGCACCAAATCATTTAAAAATAAGCAGAAGCTGACGGAGAGCTTAAAATTAAAGTGGAAATCAATACTAACAATAATTCTAACAAATCTCATAAAAACTATGCCAAAACGGTGTGCGGAGGCCATAGAAAACAAAGTTTATAAAGTAATAAAATAAATAAAATGCTTAAGTTTCGAACAGCCACTCAAGGAGCTAAATTCGTTTTTGTTGTACAGAATGGATAGAATGGAATTAAAGGTTTGTTATTATAATTATAATTTAATTTTACTTTCAATAAATCTTTTAGTAATATACGAGTCCTTAATGGTCTCGACAAGAACATTTGCTTAGATTTCGAGCACTACTGTATGTAAATTTATGCACCACGTATTTAGTAGTGTATATGTGGGTAAGAACCCACCTTTCAACCAAGAAATCGTCGGTTCAATACCAGGCCACACTATATGACAATTTTCAACAGCCATATCACCTCACAACATTACTAGCGACTGGTAATGTCTATCTACGCTGTGAAAAACTTCACTAACTAATACATCTGCCGTTCAGAACCGGCGTTTGTAGGTTTGTGGCCTTTCAATGTGTCTAGTTGATCATTTTCCATATATAAAAATCAATATATATTTACAGAAGATGGGAAAAGGTTATTTTTTCGATCTACCATGGTTTTCACTTTCTTTGTGCGACGTTCTAGCTTATATATATACTTTTTGGATAAGAAATCATTGTATTTTTCAACATAGTCTCTTTTGAAATCGTTACACTTTGTGCAACATTTTAAAAAAAATGTTATCCTTTCCAAAAAATAAATTTTTTCCATGTCATTTAAAAAGGTACTTGCTTGTTAGATTACACGAGCCTTTTTTTCAGGTTTGGACACAAGAAATAGTCACTCGGGGCTAAATCCGGAGCATAGTGCGGATGACTGGATATGTGTGCACCCTTGCACTGACATGGTGAAAAATAACTTTTTGTTGGCCAAATGCAGTTCCAAATTCTTGATTTACCACAAGTAAGAAACTTACTGTTTTGACAGTTGTTTGGTCTCTGGTGTGTTGTGGTGGATTCATGTTTCATCCACGGCTACGAAGAGTGGCAAAAATTTTTTGATATTGCGGTTGAATAACGCCAAATACTCCGTTTGTGCTCGCTTGTGGGCAAATGCGGCACCCATCGTGAAGAAATCTTTGGCACACCCAAGTATATATTGAACATTAAAATCACTGACCTATGTCAGATGCCTATGGCTCTTATAGTTTTAATCTCCGTTCAGCCAACACTTCAATTGTTTCGGGTGTAGCAACCTTAACTGACCGTCTTCAAATCACTTTTGCCATTGTAATTGATGGTGTAGAGTTACATAGAATTTATCAAACTTAGCCTTAGCTTAAGTGATGGTCTTTTCCGCAAAAATAATGCTTAATCAAAAATTCACTTTTTACTTATTCTCTCTAATCGCGCTGTAATCGGTTATCAATGTCTATTAAACACAAACTAAATGACGTAGCTTATTCAAAATTTGGCAGGAGTCAACTGGCAGAAGTCTGTCAGTCGATTGACGGCTGTCCTCTCAGTTAAGAGACGCGAAATTAAAAAATTCATGGTTTCATTGACCCGACCTCGTAAATAAATTTCAATAACTACACTGTGCTCGAATTTGACACTTTTTTGCCGACAAGCAGTGCACCCGGCGGGCAAACCTAATTCGAATACGCTGAGTCCAGTAATGCTAACGGTTTCTTTATATTAGCTTGTTTTCGAGATATACCGTTATTTCGAAAATGAAGAAGGTTATACAACATTACCTTTTGGTAATGCTAATACTTTTTTTCTAATCTGCGCAGTCGTTCTAGAAATATAAATTTTTTTGCCGGAAGAACAGTGGGATCACATTACTACATAAGTACGTACGTATGAGTGATATTTCGTACGTATGAGATAGACGTGTAATTATATAGCTCAAGAACATTTAAGCACAGTATTAATGTTCTTTAACAAAACTATCCTTCAGTTCGGACTTAGTGAAATAGCAACAAGCAATTGGTAATCACTATTGAGTAGATGAACAACTGACTGGACAGGAAAAAATTGTATATATAAAATGCTAATAAGTGTCTACATCTACCACTTTTTTAAACCAAACTTCGATAAAATGCTCATAAGTCCTGAAATCAGGGACGGTATCCCTTCAATCCAAGGCAATGACATATTGGTATGTAGGGTGTCATATGATCAAACTTGATCGTCTTTACTTTTCGTATATGTTTTAATTTGATTATAATTAAATCGGTTTTTTAAAAACCTTTTTTCCACTAATTACCACAAATTATCTATAATTATCGGAAGTTTGTCATTAATCATTAAACGTTCTTTTATAACTTAGTCATATTTGTACAATAAAAATTAATTTTTATTCTTAAATTTTCAATTATTCGTTTACTTTTTATTTTACTCTCTTTTAAAAGAAAACCTGTTTTAAATACGTTTTTGCAAAACGAGCCGTAAATGTTGAAAAACTAAATAAAAATGTGCCAATTCTGGCCATAAGAAAATCGCGTTAATAGTTTAATGATCAAATAAAACAAAATACTAATTATATGCGTAAAATTCGAAATTTATTCGTTAAAAATAAAAACTGTTAATTTTTTATGTCTTGTTTATTGTGTGCTAATTATTGTCTTAAGTTATTTTTTTAAGATTTCAGTTCGGGTTCTATAGTAACTATTATAGTAATTATATGTTATACCATATGTGCAAAAAAGCAAAAAATTCTATTTATACCTGTTGTACTGATACTGCTATGTCTACATACGCAAAAAATTTTTTGCATAAAATACGAATATTTTTAATAAATTTATTCTATAAACGGTATTGACTTACTTTTTCTCTTTTTTTTGCGAAGCATATGAATTCACAATTTAAATAATTTATGAACTGAAATTAAAATATTTCTGAAATAAATAAAATTGTTTTATTAAATATCGTTAAAGGTGTGTCATGTGTCTACTGTAGCATATACATAATTTTGAATAAAAAGCTGTTCGAAATGATTGTGGAGAGATAATTTGTACAATAGCAAAACTGCTTGAATATATTCATACTAAACATTAAAGCCTTAACTTCCAGTCTACCCCTTTACAGACTCGGTTATTGTCTTTGAAAACTTAATCTCCGATTTTAATCAAATGGGAATTTGTATTTTGAACTGACGAATTTGCAATATAATTAAGGAATTATAATCGTACAACTTTTACGTCTAAACACGTTTGAAACTTGTAGATCAAATAAGAAATCTGAAGTTGAGGTATTATATTCTGATACCACCTTTATTAAATTTCTTATGCAAGTTTTAAAAATAAATATATTACGTTTTCTTAGCATTTTTATTAAAATGTTAATATTTGTTATTATTATTATTATTTTTTCTAATTTATTTGTATCATTTTTCAAAATCAGATTAAAAGTAATAAATTTTGTAAAAATCATGAACATCAACCTTTCAAGTATTTTTTTTAAATTTTTATTATTATTTTTACGGGCGATAAAATTACATTATAATTATAAATAAAACAAGTCAATTGAAGTCGCTTCACACTGATATGAGAGTCTACAAAATAAGTTATTTGCATCATATTAAATAATACAACATATACAGTGACGAACTAAATTATTGGCACAGTAAGCTTTTTCAACTTCTTGGTGATTTATTGGTCTCATTAGAGAGATTTTGAATAAACCAATGCATTTACTAAATGGAATGATAAATTTCCTACAAACTTCTCTATGTTTCATTCCAATACTTTTTTATATTATTTATTAATAAAAAATAGAAAAAAATCAAATTTAACTGAACAAAATTATTGGCACAAAAAGTTACATTCTTAAAATTACATAAATCTGCCGCCTTTTTTTTTGATAAAAGCCATTTAGTTCACTTATTAATTGAACAGTTCTCATATATCAGAGTAAAAAAGTCATTATGGCTTAAATTAAACCAAAGTTAATAGTTTTGTTCAAAAACGTGTAACAAGTAAAAGAAATCAACAGAATCTTAGCGAAAAATTATTCTATAACTGCGCAATCCAGACAGATCTTACGTTGAGATTGAGTAAATTGTGGCTAGAAGTCGGATTACAAATCAAAACATTGTGCAGTATTTCAAACGAGTCTAAACCTTCGAAAGTATACGGCATACAAGCCGGTGTAAGCTTTCAGCAGCCGTTATAGCTGCCAGATAGTCAGAAAAGTCAAAGTGCTTCTGAAAATAATCTCAACACAGCACACATCTTTCCAGAGATTAGACAATAGGTTAGGTAATATTTATATAGCCATTACGGTTATTACACTGGACCATTAAAAAGTTTAAATTTAAAAATGCAATAAAAGAAAACGGTTTGAAATTTTGTCAATTTTATTTTTCTGTTGTAAAGTACAATTTTTCTGATTAGAAGTGAAATGCGAGTATTATTTCATTCATATGGCTGCCGCTGCTGGCCTCAAAGTACCCCATTCGATCGTACCAGTTTTCGAGTGTGTGGGGTTCGTATCTCGGTAATGGCATCACGAATGTTGGCCTTCAAATGTCGAATTGTCTCTGCTTTGTCGACATAACATTTGACTTTAACGGCGCTCCACAGAAAATATTTCAAAGGTGTCAAATCGCAGCTCTTTGGCTGCCAGCTGATATCACCATTGCGGCTAATTAAACGGCCGTCAAACGTTTGACGCAATAAATCGAATGTGGAATGAGATGTGTTGCAAGTTGCACCATTCTGTTGAAAGCAAACATCGTTTACATCAATACCATTAAGAGCGGGAACAAAAAATGGTTTTTCATGGTGCGATGGATTTCTTTATTGATCGTAATGGTTGTGCCGTCATTTCCAAAGAAATATGGGCCAATCATGCCTCCGATCCTCAATCAGCACCAAACAGTAACTCGTAATGAGTGCATTGACTTCTGTAATACCACGTTTGGTTTTTCTGAGCCCCCATACGGCAGTTTTGCTTATTAAAGTAACCATCAAGATGAAAATGAGCTTTATCCGAAAAGATTTTATTGATTTTTGTTTGCAATTTCCGAACAATTGTCTTTGTTTACGAAATATATGTCCAATAAATCCCAATGTTGCTTAATGTGATCTCACAATTCTTTTGCCAAAAAATATTTATATTTCTAAAACGACTGCGCAGATTAAAAATGGTTTTGGCCATACTTAAAGGTAGTTTATTGCAGATTTTCGTTTTATTCAGTTTATTATACAGACTAAACCGTTTTTTGAAATAGAGGAATATAAAATGTACAATCTCCTTCACTTTCGAAATAAAGGCACATCTCGAAAACAATAGCTAATGTCGAAAAATAATTAGCATTGCTGGTTTCAGCGTACTCGAATTAGATTTACCCGCCGGGTGCCCCGCTTGTCATCCGCATATACCTAGTATACCGACTATGATAGTGCAGTGCTTTAAAAAGTAAAATCAATTATTAAACGTATTATTGCAATAACTATTAATTACAGGTTGATTATATGATAAATGTACGGGTGCAATAAAAATAAAACTGAATGAAACGTCAAAATTCAAGATTAAAAAAAAAATAAAATTATTTTATGATGAGATCAAATATTCACTCGTCGACACACATGATTTCATTTTGTTTACAAATATAAAAAAAAATAATTACAATAATTATTTTGTTTTTTTTTTAAGTTTATAATAAATATAAATTTACCTTGATCTTGAACCATCAAGCTAATACCATGTAATTTGAAACAAATTTGATGAAACGTTTCAATAGTTGTTCCACATTAATTGCTACTTAAAAATGATGTCATTGACTTAATGTAGAGGGAGGGCGTAAAATTGTTGTAAAAAATAAAATAAAATTGTTTAAAAAAAATAAGAAATAATATTAAATATAATATATTATATTGTAACTAAATTTGTGCAAACAGGTAGTTGTCGAGTGTTTAATTATTGTCACAATTTATAAAGATTTTATTGAATATTTGTGATTTAAAACAAAGAATTGTCGACGTTTGTTTTGTTTTAAAAAATATTTTAATAACTTTTCCTTTTTGGTATCAAGTGGGCTGTTCTTTAATTTCTTTATTTTATCTTGATTATGTAAATTTTTTTTATTAATTATTATCTATAATATGGTTATAATCTTGTGAATTATAGGAAACCTATAAACTTTTTGTTATAATTGGCATTAAGTGAAGGCCATTAAATATAAAAACATCTAAATAGTTGTTTGCTGCCATAATAAATTAAACATTGTTAAATAAAAACTTTATATTGCCTTTATTTTTATATTTTTGAAAGTTATTTAATTTGATGGCTTTTTTTTAATAGAAAAAATTTGACTTTTCAAGCTTTTTAATAATGAAACTCTATGTACAGTCAGCGTCAAAAAGGTATGTACATGGTTTTATTTCAGTCTTTAAAAATGAGATGAATTTAAGCATTTTAAGTTTTTTTAAACTGTATTAAATGCCTTACAAAATTTTTAAAAACGACAACAACATTCTTACAAAACTGAAGTTATACGACTAAAACGAAAGGTACTCTTTTTTTACGCGTCAAAAACAAGTGTACAAGCTAAAAACTATGCGAAAAAATAAATTGAAGTAGAAATACCTATAAATTAATATTATTTTTCCATGTACTACTCGTACAAGAATCTGTTTTTGTAATTTCGAAAATACCTCCAAAATCTTGAGTTATGAATAAAAAAAACCGAGTTTTCGTATCTTCATGCACATATAAGCTTAACTGAGCTAAATGTAAACCGATTTCAGGATGAAGCTTTGTATTCAAACAGGTCATGAAAAAATCATGTGATTCTTTTAAAATTGTTAACTCTTTTAAAAAACACAGTTTCAAAGTAATAAAAAAAAACATCAGTTTGCTAACAATTGTGTGATTTTTTTTTTAACTGCATTTTTTGTGCATTCACTTTAAAATAAAAAAACATTGTTGTGATCTCTCATTCATCTTTTGATGTGTGTTGATGTGTGTATATCTCTTTGATAAATTATTAATGCTTCCGTTGTTCTCTGTATTCAGTCATTTGCGTTTGAGTGAATCATGAGTACACTGAATCAAAACAACAGTGAACTTCACTGTACACAGTGTGCATTCGTTGTGTTGTAACGATTTATTATTATTTTTTAACCAAAACAGAAAGAAAAACAAACATAAGAAAGTTATACAAAAAAATAAAACAAGTGTCTTGAAGTTATGTAATAACATTTTTTTGTATGGTTTTGAAAAGGGTGCTCTCTATGTACTCGGATGTGTTTAATGCTTGAAACGACAAGAAAAGAAGAATGAATGCAGTTGTTTTTAATGAATTCAGTTTTTTTTTTTTTTTTTTTTTTGTAATACCTGGTTTTGACTTACTATACACTGTCCTGATTTTATTGCTATGTTGTGTAGTGAACAGTGTGAGTGAGCATTCATGTTTAAGAGAATGAAATATTGTTAAATAAATTTTTTCTTTCTCTCATTGAATTCGTGTATTTGGTGTATGTTATGCAGTAAATACCATCACAGTATTAAGCTGTAGTTGAAAGAAATGAATGCAGTAATGTAGGCATCTACTACATTACAAAAAATCTTAATAACTCATAATTCATAACTTAATAATTCATAACTAAACATATTTTCTTAATTAATTCATAAATAGTGGGGTACCCATATAAAATAGTGCGCAAAAAAGAATCAAAACTTGAAAAATGTGGAAAAAAATTTATGAAAAATGTGATTGCTTGAGAAATACATCCAGATTCTTCAACGCAACATAAAAGTCATATAAAGGGTCCTCCAAATAATTTTTTTTTTAAATGCTATAAAAAAAACTACTGAATGTTTTCTCAAATTTCTTTTTTTATTTGAAAGTACAATCCTTCGGGTTAATAATGGAAAATAATTTCATTCAAATGGCTGCCTCGGCTGGCCATGGAGTAGCCTACACGGTCGGTCCAATTTTTAAGCACATTATCGATTGTGTGCAGCTGTATTTCACCAATGGCTTCACGAGTATTGTCCTTTAAAGCGTCAATTGTCTCTGGCTTGTTGGCGTAACACTTATCTTTGACGGCACCCCACAAATAATAGTCCAACGGTGTCAAATTGCAGCTCCGAGGTGGCCAAACGACATCAGCTCTGCGGCTGATAATGCGATCTTCAAAAACAGGGGTTGAAACCAAATGTTGCTAATATCCTCCTCTTCAATTTTTGTGAACAAAAATTCGTTCAACATGGCCGGATAACGATCGCCATTGACTGTAACGGCCACTCCTTGCTCATTTTCGAAGAAAAATGGCCCAATTATGCCTCTGGAACAAAATCCGCACCAAACAGTGACTCGTCTTGGGTGTATTGAAAAGCCGCAATGTATGCGTGCGGGTTTTACTGTGCCCCAAATGCGACAATTTTGCTTGTTTACACACCCGTCAAGATCAAAATGAGCTTCATCTGAACACATCGCACACATTCTATTTCCCAGCGTTCTAGCGTATACACAACCATATTCGTTCAGCTGAAGGATAAAACTAATTATCTGTCAAATCAGACATGAGCTAAGTGTTACCATTCACGAAATAAGCACTAGTTGAAAAAAAACGTTAGATGGCGGACCCTTTATTATATTCAAGAGCCTGTTTCTCCTCTTTCCAATTTCGAAAAGAAACTGAAAACTGGTTAACATTCAGCTAAGTTATGAACTTATTATTGATAGTTAGTCGATAGCGCCTATCAAAAAACTGTTATAATTTCAAATTTCGTTCTTTTTTTCGTAATATAACAATATAACAATAGAAATATATATTTTAAATTCATCGATTTAATAGCAGAGCAAACTGTATAGTAGTTCTCAGAAAGTTTCAAGTGTCTAGGAATGTTGTATACAAATAAAACTGCAATTAAAATACAAAAAGGTACAGTGTACCCGGGCACTGTCATACACATAAGGGTTAATGAACAATAATCAATTAAGACCGTTTCACGGATATATAATTAAATGGGAAGTGCGTCTCTTTAGAGGATCCTTTAAGTTAAATTTAAAAAATTACGCTTAGGAATGGCTGTTCTAAAAAAGGAAATTGATATACATTTTTTAAAGCATCTTAACTGACCTTTTCTATTTAATTTTTGTTGATTTTTTTTATAATTTAACAACTTGTCATGATTATTATGTCTCAATTATCGTGATAATATTTAGTAAGAAACCCACTAAATCACGATTTCAAAAGTTTCAAAATCCAAAAATTAAATAATTATTAATACATCAGTCATCTCGCAGCATCTAAAAAAATAATTATAATCTTGGGAAGAGCAGGCTAAAAAAAAAAAAAACATTAAAAAACAATTTTCGTTTTTTTGTTTTTTAATTTTCCTCATCATCATCATATTCATCAAGACGGTTTTTTTTACAAATTATTGGGTTTGTTTTTTTCATATTACAGCGGGATTTATTGTTTCTTTTCCTCAGGTTTTTTTTTTTTTGTTTTGTTATTGTTTTTTGGTATATGATTTAAGTCTTGACTTCTTGACGAACTATTTGTCTGTATGTCTGCCAGTTAAAAATCTGTTTTTGTTGTTTCTATTAACCTCAATTGTTGGTACGAGTACCAGTACCAGTACCACATCGCATTATGCCATGAATAATAGTTTTAATGTGATTTTGTATTTTGGTTTTAGCCTTTTCTTTTTTCTTTCTTTTAAACGAAAATATTTGACAGCAGCACTTACATATATAGACTTACATATATTACACACTTCTTAATATGTTTGTACATACATATTTACATATATATACATACATGTATACTATCTGTATGCATGTATGTATGTATATTACATGTCTATACATATTTTTCATTTTAATGGTTATTGACCGTAAGGTGTTAAAAAGTAATAGTAATAAAGGAAAACTTTGTACATTTTTTACGTGCATACTTTGTAAATTATTGTATACATTGTTTACATACATAATTTTACTTAAACATATTACATGCGCAAGTGCATGTGTGTATGCATTTATACAATAACAAATGTGTGCTAACATATTCAAGACATTTACTTTACATTACGAAAAGTATATTAAAAAAATTTTTTTTTCCTAAAATTACTTCTTTTGTTGAAAAACAAAAAATTTAAATATAAAAAAATAAAGTTATAATTTTTCTAACCATATAGTAGTCAACCTATAACCACATATGCATACCGATAACTGCACTAGTTAAAATGTCGACAATTCTTTTATGAGCAAGTAAAAAGATTCGTTAGAGCCAACAGTTCTAGTTTACTTCTAGTGACATTGTCAACAAACGCATCAATGTACTAGTGCATGTTTGGTTCAACTGTCTCCATATGATTGCAAAAAACTAACTCTTCAATAGTGCTGAACATTATTGGTGTATTTCCAATAAAAAGCCGAAGTTAAATGTCAATAGATGATTAGATTGGTTGTAGTACACCCGGTCAGTAGTACTACTGACAATGTCACTACTAAAGCCCTTATATTTCATTATTAACATTTTCTACAGGAAACTAATTTGATTCCTTGTGAAGAAGTTTTTTTCTGCAAAAACGCGTTTAATGTCTGAAGATAAAATATCCACTATAACTTATATTTTGATGTACGTTTACCTGAAAAACTCCACTATATTAATTGTTCTTTGGTTACAAAGTTCCTACAATTAATCTTTTTATCTTACTTACGAAGTATTACAAAAGCTAGTACGAATTATTCCTAAGCACATGGTGTCAGATTCCATGACAGTGCTTATAGTCGTGCGGAAGCAGTTTTGTCAGTTAGCTGTTTCACATCGAAATATTCATGCAAAATGTTATATTAAGTTACGAAAATTTCGGTGCGACAAAAAAAAATACCTGGCAAGTGATACTATTTTCCTGATAGGCGTTGACGAGCAGAACATGATTTTTTTTTTTTTTTAAATTTTCGAAACACCTCCAAACTCTCATGTTACGGACCTTCATGGACTGATGAGCTAATAACTTAGCTGAATATTACCCGATTTTAAGTTTCTTTTCGGATTTGGAAAGGAGAGCATATTACCTTTTAAATGATGTATACGTCGTTTAAGTAACCTTGAAGAATCTAGGTGTATTTTTCAAGCAAACTATTTTACTAGGAACCTTACTGTTTATGAATTAATAAAGGAATTGTGTTATGAATAAAATGAGACTTAAGGTTTCGGAAGCCGTTGGAAATTCACGGAGTTATTAAATTTTCTAGCACATCAACTCATGAAAAAATCACAATTTTAATAAAAATTTTAAACTTTTTTCAAAATACAAGTTCAAAGTAATAAAAACTCATCATTTTGCTGAAAATTTTATGAATTTTCCAGAAGTTGCATTACGAAAAAGCTTAAGTAAGAAATTTAAAATCGGGTAATATTCAGCTAATTTATTAGCTTAAAAGTCCATGAAGGCCTGAAACACCTGTTTTTTTTACCCATAACTCGATTTTGAAGGTGTTTTGAGAATTCCGAAAACAGCGACAGCGCTTAAAAGAAAAGTAGTATGATTTCCCAGATATTACAACTCCGTTCAATCATTTTTGTGACTGTGTTGTCTGTAGATATCTCTAAAATGTTAAATATATGTCTGATCATATTAATTACACCAGGCAACTTTGTAGCTTGTTTGAAGGGTGACATTTTATACTCAACGTTATTAGAAGACTTTATTAAAATCGCATTATTCTGTGAAAAGTTATCTACATTTAAAAATAAATGAAAATTCGGAAATGACTAAAACGTAACGATATCTAATCATTTGATTACGGGCAATGAAAAGTGGATCACGTACGACAATAATGTGCGAAAAAGATCGTGACAAAGCCAGGGTTGACACCACGAACGGTAACGCTGTATGTCTTGTGAGATTGATAACAGCTTCTGCATGTTAGTCAAACGATTGATTCTGATTTCTTCTGTTAACACTTAACGAGATTGAAGCAAGAAATGCAATTAATATGTCCAGAGCTGACCAACATAAAAGGTATTTCGTGTACTCATGACAACGCCACACCACACATCTTTGGTGACCGGGCAGAAATTATCACTTGTTTCAATCTCTGCCAGAACTCTTTTTAATGAAGCAAATTTAAATTCTCTAGAGATCTCAAAATGCAACTAGATCGTTTATTCGTTAAGAAATATCCGATGTGCTACACTGAGAAAATAATGACTACCCCAAAAATGATAAAAGAATATGTATCGATACGTATTTGATGTATCAAGTTTATTATTATCATCCTGACTAGGCACTCTTGCTCCCCTTAGAAGGATGTTTGTGCGCCTTCCGGTCTACAGTTTGTTTAGCAAATCTGTTGTCTTCCTAACGAACACCAACAGATCTGAAGCACAAATGGTGGGTATGTCAGCAAATAAGACCATAACCTCCCCAAACATCTCCATCTAAACTTATCAAAAGCTCCACATTTACACAATATGGTAAATGTTCCGCCGTCTCTGATGCCTGAAATCACAGTTAAAAAACATGCACATCCGTGATCGCCATCCTCTTCAAATGCGCTCTTAATCCATCCGATCTGTCATACTTCAGAACGACGTCCAAATTGCGAACTGATCGCCGCCCGAGAGTGGTTAGATTGAGAACACTAGTAAGCGGTGCACACAGTAAGGTTTCGGACCAATAAAGGCGTTTCAAATTTAAGAAAAATGTACATCATCTTTAGCCAATTATGTAAACGAACTTTCTCGAACACCCAATATTAAGCTGTTTGAGAAATTTCTCCGTTATAATGTAACTACTGTCTGCTTCTTTATAGGAAATATAACACTTTTTCTACTCTATGTTCGTATAGATCCCCTTATTTTAAGATTACATCCTTTCAGTTCAAAGACCTTTAAAACTTGTATCCTTAGGCTTAAATGAGAGAGTCTTTGTTCATTCGATTAAAAAATTTATTTTAAATTAATCATTGTATTGGCTAAATGGTCTCTACAAGAACTATGTTAGTATTGGCAAATTATATTGAAAATAAAATTGGTAGTAGTTTTGCTTCTTATTTAATTTTTTCAAACTCGTAATATGATTTAAAGATTTTCTTTTTATATTTTCCATTCGAGTTTTAAACTAAAAAACTTACATTTCCTTAAGACCATAATCGCATTATTGAAAAGTTTTTCAATCAATAGTTTAAAAAAAATTGTTCTTAAAAAAAAAAAAATCAAATTCTCAACGTTTACTTGCCTTTGGCATAGAAAATCAGTAAATAAAAAATAAAAAATAAAAAAATTGTGTATAAGTAAAAAATGCAAAAAAAAAGACAAAAATATTGTGTAATGCATAAAACATGAATCGATATTGACATTAGAAATAATATTTTTATTTTATTTTTATTTTTAATAGTTAAACGTGTTAACAGCTTGTTTTTTGAGCACTTTGTTACCCTCCCTGCCTGTATGAAAACCAAACAAAAAATACAAAATATTTTAAATCAGACAAATCAATAGCAAATACAACAAATCAATATGTATTTATAAGCGTTTATTTGCTAACAAAACGAAAAACAAAATTTTTTTTATAATTTTAATATGCAAATTGTGTCAATATGAGTATAAATGAACAGCAGAAGTAACAGCAGCAACAACAGCAATGAAGAACTAACACTTCAAATTAAAACTTTAAAAAAAATTAAAACAAAAACTACAAGTACTGGAGACAAGTACCCGTAATAGATAGTCAGTCTGGGCTTTAATTTTTATTTGTATGGCAAACATGAATTATTAGTACCCTTTTAAATATCAATAGAAAATTTACTGTGTTTATGCCCCTCTTTACAGTGTCATATTGACGTCCGTTTTTTTCTTTTTTTTTTTTTAACTTGTTGTCAATTAGACATTTCCTTATCGAAAGTTGTAAAATTGACAAGAGAATATTTTGGTTTTTACACACATGTTTTTTTAATTTATAAATTAATACTTCAAAGTACATACGAGTATATGATTAAAAATTTATGTATTTATGAGAATATTGTTTCAGATTTATATGATAAAATTTAAACAAATTTGTAAATTAGGCAAATAAATGTATTCGCCATTCTGCACTACAATCTAAACGCTACACAGTATATCATCTACCTTCCAAAACATCAATGCTATGTTCCCACGACGTACAGTGCGTCGATCCCATAGAGCGAATGGACAAAAATAGAATAGAGTTGGCGTAAATAAATGAAATTTCATCCAAACTATTGCTAGGACAAAATATAGATATGTTCGCAATTTTAACAAAATATGACAGCGGACACGTGCACCGCCTACATACAGTACTGTTCAAAAAAATAAATTCATCATGATCTAACATTTTTGAGACCAACAAAACATTAGAAAAACGCGATTACCAATTTTTTTTTTATTTTGGTAAACTTATAACATAAATGACAAAAAAAAACAACTTCAAAATATCGAAACTAAAAAACTATGCAAAGGGTCCGCCATCTAACGTTTTTTTTTCAGCTAGTGCTTATTTTGTGAATGGTAACACTTAGCTCATGTCTGATTTGACAGATAATTAGTTTTATCCTTCCGCTGAACGAATATGGTTGTGTATACGCTTGAACAACGCTGGGAATCTGGGCCTACAATCGACTTACAGAAGATGCCGATTTTGCCAAAAAAAAATCATCTTTTCAGATGAAGCTCATTTTGATCTTGGCGGCTATGTAAACAAGCAAATTTTTCGCATTTGGGGCACAGAAAACCCGCACGCATACATTGAAAAGCCGATACACCCAAGACGAGTCCCTGTTTGGTGCGGATTTTGGTCCAGAGGCATAATTGGCCATTTTTCTTCGAGCAAGGAGTGGTCGTTACAGTCAATGGCGATCGTTATCGGGCCATGTTGAACGAATTTTTGTTCGCAAAAATTGAAGAAGAGGATATTAGCAACATTTGGTTTCAACAGAACGGCGCTACGTGCCGCACAGCCGAAGCTATACTCAATGTTTTGCGCTCTGTTTTTGAAGATCGCATTATCAGCCGCAGAGCTGATGTCGTTTGGCCACCTCGGAGCTGCGATTTGATACCGTTGGACTATTATTTGTGGGGTGCTGTCAAAGATAAGTGTTACGCCAACAAGCCAGAGACAATTGACCCTTTAAAGGACAATATTCTTTAAGCCATTGGTGAAATACAGCTGCACACAATCGATAATGTGCTTAAAAATTGGACTGATCGTGTAGGCTACTGCATGGCCAGCCGAGGCAGCCATTTGAATGAAATTATTTTCCATTATTAACCGAAAGTATTGTACTTTCAAATAAAAAAAGAAATTTGAGAACATATTCAGTAGTTTTTTTTATAGCATTTTCAAGAATAAAAATTATTTGGCGGACCCTATATTTATCAATATTGTTCAAATAAGCAATTTTTTCCTGTTCAAAAAAATAGATTCGCTAAATTTGGTGTTCAAAAAAAATATTTTTAGTAAATAAACTAAATAATCTTTTTAGTTACAGCTTATTTACTTCCGTACTTGGTGTAATAACCCTTATTTTTAATGACTGCTTAGCACCGTTTTGGCATAGAGTCAACAAGTCTCCGACATGTTTCTATGGGAATATTTTTCTACGCTTCTTTCACTAACCCCACAACTGTTCTTTAGTTGAAGGGGTTTTTCGTCGGAGAGCTGCTTTGCCAATTTCCCATAGATTTCAATAGGATTTAAGTCCGGCGATTGTGCCTCGAAACCTCGATGTGATTATTCTGAAACCAATCTTTTGCTCGCTTCGATGGGTGTTTCAACAAGACAACGACCCGAAATACACATCGATGCGGCATTTCCCATTCGGCGTAAGGCATCATGACGTCGTTTAGTATATTCGTATATAGAGGCCTTATGCCTTGTTAAGAAATATTCTCATACTAATAGACATACTTCCTAAATCATGTTTAATGTTTTTTATTGTATATTGCTGAAGGAGTTCAGTGTTCGGGGGTCTTCTTACAGTCAAACTGCTTCTGTCAGAGTAAAACAAATTAACTTTAGTTTCGTCTGACCTTAAGTCATTAAACGATTTGCCATACTTGTTCTCTTCCAAGTCATCGTCAAGCAGGGTTGGCAAAAAAAACCCCAACCCTCCGGGTTTTATTGGGTTTTTTGATGAGTTTTTTTTTTTTGGGTTTAATTTGTTTATATAATTGCATCCAAATTTCGTTCAAGTCGACAATATTTTTTATTTGTTAGTGCAATTACGTTGTACAACATTGTGCACTATGAGCCGCTAAAACTCGATGATCAGAGAAGACTACAATTAGTTCGTTTGAACATTCTGTATGTGAAAAACGGCTGGAATATTAAGATAGACATGATTAAGTTATTCTTTTGTATTACAACACTCAGTCTAACTTCGCAAAAGTAGCCAATTATTAGAAACGATCATTTGCCGCTCCCGCCATATTCTCCAAACATTGCTCCTTCTGTCCCTTGGGTATTTCTAAGGATACAATATCTTTTGGCATTCTGCCGAATCACTTCTTTTGAAGAAATATAAAATCAGCTTCAAAGTGGATCGCCTCAAAAGACGAGATGTTTTTCTGATACGGGATTTGTAAATAGGCTCAGAAGTGGGAAAAGATGTAAGCAGTGATTTGATCAATTTATATTTTGATGAATTTGTTAATTCATTATTATCTTTGAGCTAAAAAAAGCAAACTGAATTAATTTTACTCCCAATACGCAAATTTTAGTTATTTTTGTTGCAAATAAACTACGAAAACCGTTAAATAAAAAACCACACCGGGTTTTTTTAAATATAAAAAATAACCCAATAAAACCCGGGTGGGTTTAATTGGGTTACAAACCCTAGTGGGCTGCAAACCCTGTCGTCAAGTCACGCCTTTACGTCAATCACCTTGTGGAATTCAATTCTGCGCTGCGTATGGGATCTTATCATAAGGCTTGTGCAGTGTATGTTCTATCCTTGAGTATTTTCTTGCCATTATTTGAATATTGTCGAGTTATTCTCCATAGCACATCCATTGCGATCGTTCTCGGTCACCATATTTGCATTATGTTTGGTCTACAACAGATCACGAACGACTGCAGCTTCGCTTGTATTCCAGCAGTTCCGAGTTTTGGAGCCCGTGTGAATGTTATTAGAACGCCATGTATTTCAGCCATGTATTTAGCCTTGTAATCGCATCACGAGCTTCTCTTATGCGGTATATTTCGATGTTGAGCTTTCTAACATCAGAGTCGATATGGATTTCAAATAATTTGTTATGTAACATTTTTTATTTAATCTTTTTCTTTAAATTAAGTATCTATATAACCACATAAGTACGTATTTTTTCTTACTTTAAAACTTTTATTTACTCTTTCTTTTTCTCTTTGTTTTTCAGATAAAACTTAAAAAAGTTTTAGGCCTCACAGTATGCAGCAATGCAGCATTGGATTGTTCACCCATCAGTGGCCTACTGGCCTATCCAGCCGGGTAAGTTTTTCTTCTTCTATTTTTCTTTTATTCACAACAACAAATGTCCTTCGCACTCTATAAACTTTGATAACGATTCATTTGTTAGTTGTGGTGATGCCTAAAGCATTTCCATTAGGAAATATCCATTTTCAAATTGTTTTTTGTTTTAGTTCAGCATTTTTCTGGTTAAAAACTCAGGTATATTTTTTTGAGGTAAATACTTGAAATGGATGAAAACAATTTATTGTGTTTAGTGTTGATCAGAGACGTGGTTTTGGATATTTTAAGTAACGTTTTCAACAGCAAGATCTTTAAATATTCAAATTAATTAATGTTAAGGAAATTAATTTCGAAGAAAAAACGACATGAGATATAAAGGGTTCGACAAGTAATTTTTTTTTTTTTTTTTTTTTTGAAAATGCTATAAAAAAAACTACTGAATATTTCCTCAAATTTCTTTTTTTAGTTGAAAGTACAATCCTTCCGGTTAATAACGGAAAATAATTTCATTCAAATCGCTGCCTCGGCTGGCCATGCAGTAGTCTACACAATCGGTCCAATTTTTAAGCACATTATGGATTGTGTGCAGCTGTATTTCATCAATGGCTTCACGAATATTGTCCTTTAAAGCGTCAACATTTATCTTTGACGGCACCCCACAAATAATAGTCCAACGGTGTTAAATCGCAGCTCCGAGGTGGCCAAACGACATCAGCTCTGCGGTTGATAATGCGATCTTCAAAAACAGGGCGCAAAACATCGAGTGTAGCTTCGGCTGTGTAGCACGTAGCGCCGTCCTGTTGAAACCAAATGTTGCTAATATCCTCCTCTTCAATTTTTGTGAACAAAAATTCGTTCAACATGGCCCGATAACGATCGCCATTGACTGTAACGCCACCCCTTGCTCATTTTCGAAGAAAAATGGCCCAGTTATGCTTCTGGACCAAAATCCGCACCAAACAGTGACTCGTCTTGGGTGTATCGGCTTTTCAATGCATGCGTGCGGGTTTTCTGTCCCCAAATGCAAAAATTTTGCTTGTTTACATACCCGCCAAGATCAAAATGAGCTTCATCTGAAAAGATGATTTTTTTGGCAAAATCGGCATCTTCTGTAAGTCGATCGCAGGCCCATATTCCCAGCGTTGTTCAAGCGTATACACAACCATATTCGTTCAGCGGAAAGATAAAACTAATTATCTGTCAAATCAGACATAAGCTAAGTGCTACCATTCACGAAATAAGCACTAGTTGAAAAAAAAACGTTAGATGGCGGACCCTTTAGTTTAGAAAGAGGTGAAACATTTTTAGACAAGGAACAGTCTAATTAAAATTACAAATTAAATCGCCGTTCTTAGCTTTTAAATCGATCTGAATCTTTAGATAAAATGAAATATTGGTACTACTAATTTAGATTTATCCATAGGCGAAATGCATTAACACAGCTCTATATCATAGTGGATTGCTAACTTAAGTCTATCCGTAGTCGAAATGCATACAGTAACAAAGGCCTCAATCATAGTGCATATAAACTAATAGCGTAGACAGACGACAGCCGTAGTTTGCATTAAAACTCATTTAATGCAAATTAATATTTTACTCTGACAGATGGCAGTTTTTGCATTTAGTGCTTACTAAACAGCTGTTTGTTTGTCAACATTTTTTTTTTGCAGTAATATCTAAATCAAATAGATAGAAGACAGAAAGTATGATTAACAGCTATGCTCTTGGCGAAAAATCTCTATTTCTTTGAAGAAAAAGATCAAATTACTTGTGCAAAAACTGCTCTATAATCCATTTGAACCCATTTTATTTTTTTAATTAAACATTTTTTCACAATAGTAAATTTGCCAACAGCTGATTGATTATCCACTGCGTTGACTTATTCAAAAAGCTAAATTCAGTATAAATTTACTCTGGTGTTGCGCATTTATATCAAATCTGATACACATTAATATGGGGATAATTCACAAGTTAATTTAAATTAAGAATGCTAATGCAAGTTAACGCTGACGTCTGTCTACTAAGATAACTTTAGGTTACTCTGCTTTTATAGCCCATCCCCTATTTCCGGTTTTTCCTATGTAATAGATGTTTTTATTTTACAGTTACACAAGCTTAAATCATAATCAATGAAACGGCTTTGTTGGATAGAAAATCTTACGTTCAAATATGATTTTGGCCGTGTGGTGGCTGTCACGGCTGCCGCGTACAAAGATATCTGTAACACCAATTTTCACAAACTTTTCGCAGCATATGCTGCCGTATATTGCCAATAACTCTCCGAATGTTGATTTCCAGTTATTCAATTGTCTCTTCCTTATCGACGTGGGTAAGTGATTTTACATAATCCAAAGAAAATAATCCAGTGAGGTTAATGACCGATTAATTGGACCAGTACATTAAATTACTTCTTCATAAAAAGGTTTTTTTAATTAAATCAATTGTAGCGCGTGGCGTGTGGCTCCATCCTCTTGGGATCACATGTCAGCAAGACTAATGCCGACTAATTGATGTACGAAAAAATTTGTAATCATGTTTTTATACCGCTTACTATTGACAGTAACATTCTGACCATCATGTTTTTGAAGATATATGGACCAGTTACTCCGCCAGCCCATAAAGCGCACCAAACAGTAATTTTCTGTAGATATATGTAGATGTAAAATGGTGTTTTGACAAAAGTTTCGGGATTATCCTCACCATAAATGAACAATTCTGCTAATTTACGTACCCATTCAACCAATACTGGGCTTCATCGGAGAACAAAATTTTGAATAGAAATTCAAGTAAGTCTATCCATAATGAAATATTAAGCCAAACTAAACAGAAAGCAATTATCAGCTGTTAAATCGGTTGTCAAATAAAGCAGTGCTACCAAGTCAAAGTTATGAACCTTTAAAAAAAACACCAGATATACATATAATCTATTGGGTTGGGCAATAAGTTCGTGGAATAAGTGAAGAATTGGCCGAAAAAATAATAAAACGATTTTCAATCATCTTCTTTCAATGGATTATGATGAAAAATAGGAAGCCTGTGTACCTTACAAGCTTAAAGAAAAACACCAGGGAATATCACCTTAAAATTACTTCTTTACAACATCGAGCGACATATTTTCGTAAACAAGGCTTTTGTATGTGAAGTGGTAGTGTCTATGCATATGTAAATATTGTATGAAACAAAGGATTGGATGGATCCAAGAAACACGTAAAAGCCGACTCTTGAGCCTGACCTTCATCCAAAGAATACAATGATCTACGTTTAGTGGGGCTGGAAAGGCATGGAGCATTGAGAGATATATGAAAGGAATGTTAGGGTCAACAAGTGAAAGAGGTATTTCAACTGAAAAGTTCCCAGTGACAAGATCGAACCATAGTGCTTTATGGCAACGCCAGGTCAAATGTTACACCGTACTAAACCGCACTTCAAGATCTCAAATGCGACGTCCTTCAGCATCTGCCATATTCTTGCACTTATAGCTTTACAGCTCAGGCTAATTAATCAATAATTTGTGATGTAGTTAGAGTACAACGATTTTCTAAGCGATCGTCAGTATAGATTTGACGAAAATACGGTTGTAACGCTGGATATTTCCAAGGTGTTTGATAAAGTTTGGCATGAGGCTCGCATATCGAAACTTATTGCTTTTATCATTTCTTCTGAGTTATGTCGAGCACTATAAGAGTGGTTATAGATGGGACCTCATCCAATGAGTTCCGGATTAATTCAAAGGTATTGCAAGGCTCTGTTTGTGCTCCCACTCTATTTCTAATATTTCTTAATGAGTGGGGTCATGTGAACAACGTCAATTTTAATGCTCTGAAGCCCCAATGCTATTTTTTTAACGCAGAGGTGTGGTGTCATATGTGTCTATAAGTAATGTAAATATTGTGGAATCAGATGCTCTTGATGTTCTGGACCTAAGAATTCACTACGACGTTGGAACCTATTTCGAGTGTCGAAGGACACGTCGGATTTTTAAGACGGTGTTAGAAATACTTTATCCCATCTAATCTCCTTAATATCCACGAGATATATATCCAACCTAAAATTGAATACAACTCTCATGTATGGGCCGGTGCTTCAAAGTCTATTTCTGAGCTTATCGACCACGTACAGGACAGGGCGAATGTGCTCATTAATGACGGTAGGATAGTCAACTCTATCGGTTCGTTAGATCATCGTCGCAATGTGTCGTGTGTTTCATTGTTCTATTGATACTCTAACGGAATATGTTCTAACGAAATAAATGAATTAATTCCCTATAATCACATATTCTTACGTAGTATCCATATTTCTCGTAAAGCGCATCCCTGTGTAGTTGATTGTCCAGCGAAACCGCACATCGCATTATATAGAGAACTCGTACTTTAGTCGTACTGTGCGTTTGTGCAATAATCTTTCCGCGGAAGTATGTCTTTCCTGCCACTTAGGACTTGAGTAAATTTAAATCGAAAATCAATAAACCTCTTCCAACCTCTTTCCGTCTCACGATCTATTTTCCTGGTACCAGCACAGAGCACTGCATGAGTAGGGGCTTGAGCTTGATGCGATCTTCTGCATATTTCTCGAGAATTGTTGTCTTGTTCGTACAGCGTTAAACACGCTTAAAGTTCTCTTATCCTAATGTTTAAATCATTTTGTTTGGAGTAAACTACGATATGTCATGCAACTATATAATGAATTGAGAAATGTACTATCGTATATATTTCCAAACGCATCACATTTCGATGTCTCTTTAAGATTTTAATTTTATATTTTCGGTTTTATTTTTCTCCTTAAAACTAAAATGTTATTTTCTCCGCCCATGTCGTCTTTGTCTTTTTCGGAATCTACTTTTATGTGAAATACTTTTAAAAATAGAAGACTTTGTTTAGTTTATTTTCTTTTTTGTTTAATTGCTTTTCACCATTAAATACTTTTCCTCTAAACAACGGCAGCAGAAAAAAAAAAGATTTTCACTTTACCGACCAATATATCACCAGTTTGTTGAAATTTCAGTTTCAGCTTTTGTTGTGATTGTTTTGTGGTCCCATTCCACTTTAGTTAGATTCTGTTTTGCTGCCTGAATTTGCCGGTATGTAAACGGTTTTAGTTTGTTTTTGGCATCTTCCAAGCAATTTCATGAATTAAAAGTGTGTTAAAGGTCATTCATTAAACACTTTGTGCACTTTTGCAACGTAAAAAGTACCAGATTCTAAACCCTTTGCCGTTCCTTCTCTATAAACATTGCATTTTAGTTTTTTTGTGCAGTCTCCTCCAGCTCGTTGATAAATTTTTAATTTATAATCTTACCCTACAGACAAGAGATGCAATACATTTTTATTCTTTTTTTTGTAAATTAATAAAATATATTTTATACATAATAAATTAGAGCATCATTTAAATTCGTTGTACTTGTTGTCAAATGTATTGTTTCCTTGTGCGACTTTGGGACTTAAGTTTAATAAGACATTATTTTACTTATTCTCTTACAACAATGTAAAATGTAATTACGATGACTTTAATTAACATTTTAATGGGAGTACCATTATAACAATAATTTATTATACTGACCACAGAATATATATAAATTATTAAAAGAAGATTTTAAACCAATGACTTAGTTTGCGCTCTAAAGTATTGGGTAAGAAAATAAATCTTATCAATTTGAAAATGATTCTGAAAACATACGTTCCAGTATATCTATGATCTTCTGTGCCATAATAAAGCTTATTTTGATACTGGGCATACTCGCTGTATGCTCAAAGATTGTATATCTTTTGGTAAAAATTGTAGTGATCGATTTTAAGCCGATTTTTACCATATATGACACGGTTATGAAAGGTTATCAAAATGAAAAATTTGAATGAAATTTTGTCTTAGCATGGCCTTAGAATGGCATTGTGTAGTGCACAACTTGATTACTTGAAACTGCAACAAAGTAATGGATGTTTTGTGGAAAACCAATATGCTTCCTATAGGAGTGATGGAAGACGGCCCATCGAACTTTTTTATCATCAACATTGTTTACTCTCAATCGTCGACAACTTCGAACCGATCTTTAGTTAATATGGCACAAATGTGTTTGAAAAGAAAGAGTATTGAGACTGTATCATTTGATTCCTTGTACAAAGTCCTTTAATTTCATTGCTAACTAGAAAAACCTACACTATAGCCAAATATTTATAACGTTATGGAATACTTAGACTTTTTTCACACTCTTCTTATATATTTTATAATACATTTTTATTATCCTAAGTTAACCGCTGTGATACGGACCACGCATGTGATACGCATGTCCATCCAAATGTCGACGCTTTTTGTCAGATAGCCTAGGGCAGTTACATCCTTCTCATCCTAGCATAGGGTACAGAAATAGATATTCTTTAATCTACAAGTCATCGAGTAAATGCCGCAGTAATCAGTAATAACGCCCGTTGTCAGCCACAGCTCTGACTTATTCATGGAGAGAATGGAAAATGTCCCACGACTAGAAATAGCCGGCCATGAGGACCTTAATTCCTTATATCCTGGCTCTAAGTACCAGATTTGGTTATCTTTCCCTACGAAGAACCTCTTGAGCTCGCTAATGTAATGACCCTACGGCGGCAGTATGAAATAATCAGTCTATAGTACTGCTGACTCCGAGCCGTAACAAGCCAATTCATCAGCCGTCTCATTCCCAACAACACCACAGTGACCAGGGACCCAGCAAATTCTTACGACCACCTGCAGTCTACCTAAAGCTAATTTGCCGTCTAAAATGACTTAAGACGTAATCAAGCACGATCTGAGTGCCTGGAGAGCCATCTAACTACCTACAAAGATAGTGACCGGTCCCCCAATGCTCCCAACCACATTTTCGAACACTTCCACTACGCTTGTTGCTTAACTTGTAAGAAAATATAAAGACGAGTTGCCCGCATTAGAAGTCAGCACCAGTGCCCTTCTTGTCTTGGAGCCATCCGTATAGAAGGCCAAACCACACTGCAAAGTGTTGCACTCCTTGCACTTGTCCTTGTCGGTTATCACCATTTCAACTCATAGTCAGTATGATGTAAACCCTAACACATCTACTTGTTACAAGTCGTGGTGATTGTCGTCATGTCCATTATCGCTATGATAATAATCGGCTCGATGTTGAATGAACGGTAAGAAACTGCAGTTAAAGCTCTCATAGAGAGACACTTTCGAACGGCGGCGATTTTTCCCCAAGATGGTGTTGGAATTAAAAATAAAAAATCATTCTTTGCATATAATTGTGCATAATCAATTTTCAAGTGTTGCTTTTTCCTAACTACTGTACTATTCCTCCAAACAATCACCAAGTATGTTATTTGACGTCTGAGTTTCCTCAATGCTTGGTTAAAACACTGGTTATCATTCCCGGACTAGTTTTATTTAGACTGATACAAAACTTTACCAAGCAAAAGTTTAGACTTTTTCAAGGCCGTTTCGCCTCTCAATATCCCTTCTTTCACTAATCAGGCTCCTTTAGACTGCTCTTAAAAGCAAAACTTTCAGTGGTAGAATGAATATGTCTGATATGGCATTACAAATTAATGTATTGTATACCAATTATCACATCTAACGTGATGTTTACAATACAATTTTTTTTCGTAAATTGCCCTCTTACTTATAATTCAATCTGCAGTTATGAACCGATAGTTACCCATATACAAATTCATAAGGGAATCACCAAAATTGTAAGCAATTACGCTGTAGATTACTACAAAATCAGGTTGGTCTCTAATTTTTATCGGATGTTTGTCTAAAGTGTTTATTTAATTTTCTATTTTTTTTCTATTTCTAAAACACAATTTAATTGCAGATAACGACACAGTAAATAAAATTAAGAGGAAAAAACGACATTAAAACCATTTACAATTGTGCCATGCGAACGGGGTAATTCGTATAAATAATTCAAACATGCCATGTTAACGGAATAATTTGTATAAGTAATTCAAACAGTGAAAAAGCAATTTAAAGTCTCGTGTAGCACGTTCACACGAGACTTTAAACCAAAGTAATTCATTTGTATATTATAATGTATTTTTAAAATGTATTGGGTATACAAGCTAGTAATGTCGATTTGGACAACATATGACATAACTATCACATATGGTTTGTGTTAATAATAACATGTATGGTATTTTGGATGGTAAACATCTGCCATTATAATTCAATATTCAATAGACGTCAAAGTGTAAACACACTTTTTTCAATCGCTATAATAATGTCGAATTTTGTGCCGAAAAAAGATGTTTTGCGGGGAAGTCTGATAACCTTTGCTTTGAAGAAATCGGCTGCTGAAAGTTATTGATTGTTGGTCGAAGCTTACGGTCAATATGCACCAACTTGAAAAATTTGTGAACGATGGTTTGTGCGTTTCAAAAGTGGTGATTTCGACACAGAAGACATGAAGAGTTCTAGTTAGCCGAAAAAGTTTGAAGATGAGGAATTGGAAGCATTCTTGTTGTCAAACGCAATAAGAACTTGCATTATTATTGGGTGTCACACAACAAGCCATTTCCCTACGTTTAGAAGCATTCTGATTCATTCAAAAGTAAGAAAATTGAGTCCCATATGAATTGAAGCCGAAAGACGTTAAAAGGCGATTTTGCATGTCGAAAATGATGCTTGAACGCTACAAAAAGAAGCCATTTTGTATCGTATTGTTACTGGTGATGAGAAATTGATACATTACGATAACCCCAAGCGCAAAAAGTCATATGTAAAGCCCGGCCAACCAGCCAAATCAACCCCGAAGCTAAAAATTCATGACGCCAAACTAATGCTTTGTATTTGGTGGGATCAGAAGGGTGTTTTTCGTATTATGAGCTGTTAAAATCGGGTCAGACGATCACAGGAGACTTGTACGGACACAATTGATTCAAGGCCATAATCTTTCATCATGATAACGGTCGTTTACATGTTACAAGACCGGTCAAAAACTATGTGGAAAGTAGTAGATGGAAGTTTTGGCTCACCCGTCTTATAGCCCAGACCGTGACTACCATTTGTTTCGTTTGATGCAGTACGCCCTTACTGGAATACGCTTCACTTTAGAACAGGTTATAAAAAAATGGGTTGATTCATCCTTTACCTCAAAACCGGAACAGTTCTCTTAAAACGGAATCCATAAGCTACCAGAAAGATGGGAAAAAGTAGTGGCTAACGATGGACAATACTTTGAATAATGTGTCAATTCATTGTGTTATTATAGTAAATGCATTTTCCAAGTAAAAAAAATCTACTTAACTTGTATATCCGATATTATCAACTTTTAAATTAGTAACTGATAGTTTTTTTATTGCATTTATTACAACATTTTTTTTAACAATTATATTCATTAAAATTACTTTGTTTTGTTATTTGAACTCATCTAAAACATGCAGTCCAATTAGAGATTTTGGGACTATTTTCATTGTTTTGGTCATGACATAAACACAACAATAACAACAGTAAAAAATATAGAAAAAAAAAAATTAACTTCAACAAAAGGATGTAGTCAATATAAGAATAAACAGCCAAAGGATATGAAAAATTAACAACAATTGCTTAAAAAGAATTTATACAAAAAAATTATACTGAGGACTTAAATACAGAAATCATATTTGTATGACATGTTAACAAAAAAAAAGAAGAAAAACACAAAGAAAAACAATTTTTGTGCCCAAAACGTACGTAGAAACCAGAACTATACTCATTACTAAACAGAAAACAATCAAATGGCAATGAGAAGCTCAAAAAGGGCCAAATATTTACCATAAACGAGTAGAGCAGTACAAGTATACATATGTACACACGATATGGCCACATATATGTGTTACATACACTTAAAATACAAATATTTTATGGTGGCATTATACAGATTTTGGTTCAAGTTTTCTAGGCCGGACATCAACACGAAAAAGCAACACAATAAAACAAGGACTTGAAATGTTTGCAGTTAAACTGAACAAAAAAAATTGTTTTCCTTGAATAAGAAATTGTAATTGTATGAGTTATATATACACCCACACACACACACACACACACACAAAGATTAATGCACAGCCAGACATTTTTTCATTCACATGAATGTTTATATCCTTACAACCGCTTTTACCGTTTTTTTTTTTTTAAAGTATTTAACAAGGTTTGAATACTGTGGTGTAAGTGTGATTTTCTTTTTTCTATTTTCTGCTTTTATGGGCGTTGAAAAAAGTTGTGTCTGGTGTGGCTGTCAATTTCAAAACAATTTTAAAGGTGGGTGGTCTGAGAAATAATGAGATTTGCCTAAAAGCTACAGTATATTACTATATACGAGGGCGGATTGATATTGAAGCTACCTAAGTAAGAAAAAAAGCATTTTTTTTCAAAAACCATTAATTTCTCAACATAGTCTCCTTTTAGCTCAATACACTTAGTAAGACGATTTTCCAACTTTTTTATACCATTTGAATAATACGATTTTGGGAACTCCTCAAAATACGCATTAGTTTCGGTAATCATTTCTTCGTTTGAGATGAATCTTTTTCCTGCGAGCCATTTGTTCAAGTTTGGAAACAGGAAAAAGTCACTAGGGACTTAATCTGGACTATAAGGTGGATGATCAACCAATTCGAAGTGAATTTCTCGTAGTTTTAGCATCGTATTTAATGCTGTGTGAACCGGTGCGTTGTCTTGAAGAAAGAGCACTTTTTTCTTGTTTAAATGTGGTCGTTTTTCCTTGAATGCATCAACCAATTGATCCAATAATGCACGATAATACTCTCCTGTGATTGGAGATCCCTTTTCAAGATAATCGATGAGCAATATTCCGTGTGCATCCCAAAATACAGTGGCCATAACCTTGCCAGCCGATTTCGCTGTCTTCGCCTTCTTTGGAGCACTTCCACCAGCTTCCACCCCTTACTTCGATTGATTTTTGGTTTCAGGTGTGTAGTGGTAGACCCACGTTTCATCAACAGTTATTAATCTACGCCAAAAATCAGCAGGATTATGTTTTATCATGTCCAAACACCGCTGTGAAGTGATCTGTCGAACTCGTTTTTGTTCAACACTGAACAAACGCGGCACCCATCTTGCCGATAGCTTTTACATATGCAAATGTTCATGCAAAATGTTGAACATACGTTCATATGATATATTTACCGTTTCAGCAATCACACGGATTTTGACCCGTCGATCATTCATTACGATATCGAGGATTTTCTTAATATTTTCTTCAGTAGCCATCTCTTTTGGCCTTCCTGTAGATGGTATTGCTGCAGTGCTTGTTCGGCCCCGTTTAAATTCAGCAATCCAATATTTTACCATATAATCTGATGGAACAGATAATAGTGTTTAATAATAGTGTTTAATCACTACACGAAATTCACTTTTTTCCATTTTCCAAGAAACACAAAAGTTGCTTACTTCAAACGACTACAACAAATAAACTAATCGATGAATTTGGCTAAAATTTTAACAGCTGACGGTTGACAGAACGTAATTTCTAAGAAAGAAAAAGTTTTTGCGCTAGGTAGCTTCAATGTCAATCCGCCCTCGTATACTATATAGTATTTCAATAATAATTTATTTATATTCAGTCATATGTACTCTAAAGCATTATGTGAAGTACTGTTTTATAGTCTGCCATATTTCATTTAAAATTCTCTTCTTTTGTTAAAAATTTTGAACCACAAAATTTTCATTTCAATTTGATATAGAACTTAAATTTACCTCCTGATTTAATACCCAAAATTTTTCAAAAATGTAAAGTAAAATAAATCAAAAGCATTTTTTTATCCATTTTCCTTTTTGGGAACAAATTTATTTATTTTTTCTCTGTCACTCCTCTTGGGAGCATATGGCTTTCCACAAAGCCTCCATTGCCCTACTTCAGTTTCATCAATTAGTTCATTTCAAGATGTATGCAAAGTGGTGGTGGTGATCCTTACTAAGCATTTCCATTCCACCGTTAGTTGGTATTTTCTCCTGGTCATTCGTGCAATGTTTGTCATCGTCGCCAAAGGCAAAGAATGTAAGGGGCTTGCCTTGGATGGAGATGGATGAAGTCTCTTAATTAAATACTCGAAACTGTAATTAGATTTTTTTTATCATTACTATGTAAGATTACACTATCTTAGTTCTTGGAGTATCGTGCTTTCCAATGTATTTTTGGATAGGTTCCTCTCAGAGATTCGTGTTGCTGATGTTAGTAGGCCAGAATATTCTGCATATAATTTGGAAGCAATTGTTGTAGCTTTTGCCTAATGTTTGTTTTTCCATACTGATTGTAGTCGTATGAATTCTATTCTCGCATTATTGAGCCTATTGCTTATGTTTGTTTCATCACCGCCGTTCCTTGTCACTGTGCTGTCTAGAAAGCATATGTCATCTACGTATTCAACTGGCTTGCCTTGCAGCTTAATATTATGTGTGATAACATTGTTAGTTCTCATAGTTTTAATACCAACATTATGCTCTTAATCTTTCCAAAACTTCTAATTTTGCTTTAATGTGGGAGACTCGCTCGTGATATCATCCAGCACGATAATGAATAGTTGAGTTAATAGAGTGCATCATTCCTTTATGTCTGCGTTGGTATAAAATGAATGACTGATGCTCCCGTTTTGAAAAACTGAGTGTTCGTATTATTTTCAAGAGAAGCCCTTTACTTCTTCTTATTTCCATATGGCAGTTCGTTTGATAGTATCGAAGTCTCTTGAAATCTACGAACAGTGTTTACAGTGCTGAATAACATTTTATGGTATGAAAACGCTTAAATAGTTTCGAATTCAAAATTAAATATAGACAAATCAATGGCTAGTGAGAGTTTAGAACATGCTATACTTTGCTATTACTTCCATTCAAACTCAGAGCTTTTTTTAGAGCAACACATTACGAAAAGTAATGATTTAAGCATTAAACACATAACCGACAACAAGCAGCAGACAGCAAAATCTCAAAAATGGAATACATACGTTTATATGAAAACAATTATTTTAAAGGCAACACAGCAAAAGCCTAGATAACAACCTTAAAATATTTTCTATTTTTTTAGGGAGCAAAACAAAAATTAGTGATACCAATGCAATATAAAATTATAAATAAAAAAACGTAAAAATAGTTTTTTTTTTTACTTCTCACAAAACAACAGTATAAAATTAAAATATTGTATCACACAACATCTATGTTAATATTTAAAAAGTTTTAAACACATAATTTCATTATTTTTTATATTTTTGAGTAATACTTAAAAAAAAAGCCACCACTGAAAAATATTTTTCTATAACAAATATTTTAATGACAAATGAAACAAATGACAATGAAACCTAATTTTATTGCTGCTGCTGCTCTAAAAATATTTATGAAGTCAATAGCATAGCAGCAAATGCTGCCAACAACAACTTGCTTGCTTTCATGCTGCTCGCTGTCGACTATGTGTTTATAGTATAATACAACGTTTTTTAGTTTTTGCCTGAAATTGCCTTAAATTATTATAATTTTTAGTATATCCTGTAACTCCTTCAGCAATATATTTTTAACTTCCGAATTGCTACAAATCCAAAAATTTTCATAAGACTCTTAAAATACGGAAACAGATACAGATCGCATGGAATTAATTCCGAAGTACATGATGGCTAGTTTTGCGTCAAAAAATCAACCACGTGGTGCAATAGCCTTAAATTGTTTTTCTATAGTTTCGAAAATTCGCTATTGATTCTCGTAAACCTGGCATAAGTCAATACTTCTTTTTATTTGAGCAAAAAAATTTATATTTAATCGAACTTAGCCTGTGTGGAGACAGTTGACTAAACAACAAGAATCCTATAGGGAACCGAGATGATAATAGAAAGAAGGTCATACAAAAATTGATTTTAATCTGAATTTCAAGCACATCTATTTATAAAGACTTGGCTGTGTTGAGTTTGTAGAATATAATGAAAATTACGAACGTTTTTTCCTTGCTTTGTATTAATTAAAAAACTCTTGGGAACTACTTTGTAGAGACTAAATTCCTTAATGAAAAATGATGACAAGATACCAACTTTTCAGTGTCTTCTTGTCTTAGTGCCATGTTGAAACGAGATTTTTAAATACTTGATTCGCTGTTTAAACTACTTATATGAATTACCCTGTTCGTATGACATCTTTCTAATTGATTTTGACAGTTCTTCTTCTTGTTTAAATTAAATGTTTCCTTCATTTATGTTTCTAATTTGTTTTTTATGTTTGACTTGTGACATTTTTGGTAATTCTGGAGTAATTAAAACAGAATCACTGACAATTTGAGTGATTCGCTGTAAAAATCCTGTATAGGAGTTATGTAATCCGGCTAATAATTAGGATTGAATTATGAATGAGGGAGCGAACTACGAAATAACGTTGTCGTGTGAATACAGCATAAAGCAGTGCGACTGTATCCTATTATCGACCTAACTTAACCTAAATTGTTGGTCTCTTCTTCATTTAACTAACTTTTAACTTTTGGGCTTTTTTAAAAGTGAAACTATAGTTCTTCAACGTAATACTCCTTATTGACATCTCGTCGAACTATTTACCACTATCAATCAGCTATACGAGTTTGTTAACAAGTGTAAACATATGGTATGTTTGAGACAAGTATACCAACATTAAAAAATACTTACATATATAAAAATCGACTATTGGTATGCAGTGTAATACAAAAAATCACTACAATTTTTTAAACAAACCTGGTATACATGCAGCCATGACATAAAGCCTTTTTGAACTTTAGTTAATGACCAATTTAGCCTCATTTTTTACTATTTTAATAAGCCTTTGTTACGTGTGAATGGGCGTTTTTATATTTTATTCTTTGTTTTTTAAAATAATTTTAATATTCACTTCGTACTTCTACTTCCTTTGTTATTTACGGGCTCACATTTATTTTTTATGGAAAACTATTAAAAAATTTAAATTTTTTCTTTAAACAGTAAATAAAAGTGAAACATGGATAAAAATTCACTGTAAATGTGAACACAAATGAGTTACGAGTTCAAGTATAAATTACAAAAGCCAGGCCACTTATTCACTCGTTCACTACTGTTGTTCGTATAATAATAAGTTATGGATGGCAATTTGTTAAAATGAAATAAGAAATGTTTCCGCTTTTATTTAAATTCACCTTCAGTTTTATTTTTGCATTTTTGTCTTCTAAAAAATAATTTTTCTTTTAATTTAATTGAGCCACCAACATCATCACATCATCACCATCAAGGAAAAAGCACAGGTTGGCTTTTATCGTGAGTATCTTGTACAGGCGGAAAACGTATGTGAATGTGAATGCATCGGAATATTACATAATCGGAGTGAAATGTTGCAATTTATTGTAACAATTTTTTATGCAAATGATTTAACAATTTATGGTAAAAATTTTTCATTAAACCAAACGAAAAAATATAAGAAAAAATGTATGTTTGTTGCACTAAAATGATTATGATGTCAGCGATGATGATAAACATGCATTTATCCAACAGTCATCCAGCCAATCCATCTATCCAACCAATTACTTACGTACATACGTATCTATGTATGATGGCACATAGTCATCCATCTATGAACTTTTCATTTCATGTGTTGGTTACATGAACCAAAAATTGGCTGTAACGAGCGTAAAGAAATGTTTTCTTCGCTTTTTTTAAGCCTAATTTAAATGTATTTTTGAGGAGCAGGGTAGGTACACAGTGTAAATCTAAAGTTTTAAAAAATTCTCAAAAAAAGGAATCGTTTTTATATCTGCATTTTAATTTTTTTTTTTTTTTTTGTAAAAACTCATTCGTGTTCCAACTGTATCTGTTTTCAAATTGAATTTAATGTTCATATATGACACTATAGAACAGATATAAGTTTTAATCTCAACAACAGAAAACATATAGAAGTATATGTATGTATGTCATGATACCCTACAGCAGAATATTTGGAGCACTCACAGTAATTTCTTAAAGTTGAAAAAATGTTAAATATTTCGTTTTTTTGTATGTTAAAATTTAATATACAACTTTAACCAACTGCGCAACAAACTAACAACGAAGTTTCTTTAAAATTAGCTTGGCCTCCTATTTTCAATTTATACAAATAAGTTAAGTTTTTAATTGCAGCCGGCAGAACAGAAAGCAAATTAATTACTTATTGGACACTCTTTAAGTGCCTTTATATAAAGATTCAGTACAGGCACTATTGCAGGATACCGTGCCCCATTAGATATATTATGCCCCTTCCGTTCTATAGTTTGCAGATCTGCTGCCTACCTGATGAACACTAGCAGATCTGTAACCGCAATGCTGGATAAGTCACGCAGTTAGACCCTCTGTTTACCTAAACAGTTCCATCTAAATCTATCAAGAAGCCCACATTTACACAATATGTGTAAATACAGTTTACAAGCATCCACATTTGTAACCGTCCTCCCCTACAGATGCGCTCTTAATCTATAGTGGCCTGTAAGAAACTCCGTTAGGAATTTGAAGTTCGACCTGTCATACTTAAGGACTTCAGAGCGAAGCCCAAATTGCGGACTGATCGCCACCCTAGGGTGAGAAGTCCCTTTTGAACAATCAATGGCCATGAACTCTGCCTGAAAAATACTCAGCTATCCCTCCAGTGGGAGAAAAGTAAAGTTGTAAACAAGTAAGATCGGTATGGTTGTCAAGAAACATCTACTTGTCATTGAGACCTCTACTTCCTTTCCTTAAATTAAACAAAGTGTATAACATCTTGCAAACAATCGCCACGGTTTTTCTGACGCGCTATCAAATTTGCCATTAAACTGCTTTGAACCCTCTTGAATCTCATGTGGATCTCATGTTTTCATGTACCGTCTCAAATTCGACAAGTTTGTTTGCCTGCATATGTACCTCTTCATCCTGAATTTCGCTTCATAGCTGAAAATAATTTTTATTCTGGCTTTCGGATCACGTTGGAATTCCAGGAAATGAAAGAGCAGATGAACTTGATAGAAAACTAGCTTCTATGTCACTAATGGGGACAGAACCTATTAAGATCTGGGAAGATAAGCTTGGAAGGGCATATTTAGCGAAAGGGCGTCGGATGCTTTTCTTAATCCAAACGAATTTGTAGCAGTCTAAACTCGTGCTAGGTAACTGTAACAGGAAGAGTTTAGAGTCTTAGGTAAAATTGTCAAGGAACAGCCTGAGTTTGTTAACCGGACTTTTAACCGGTTATTGCAGACTCAGTGGACATTTGAATAAAATGGGAATATATAGTTTAAAATCCAAGCAACCGAGTCACCAGCGTATATACTTGGTACATGTCTTAATAAGAAGTACTTGGGTGCTTATCAAGTGTTAGGTAGAAAGTTACTTTCGTTTGAACCGATTGACATCCTGAAATTCGTTAGAGCGGCAGAGTTGGACAAGATATTGTAGGAAAGTACTACAAAGATTAAGCAATCGCAGTACTTATATAACTCTGTGTTAATTTTCGTGAATCAGAGTCAATTTCCAACTGTTTATGGTCAGTTTTCAACTGCTCACATATTTATCTGTAATGGTTTAAAACCACGACTCAAGTTGAACTAAGTTGTGGTCTGCAAAATGCTGAGTTCAATGGCAAAATAAACTGAATAAAAGGCAGCCAATTTGACCTTTAACAATAAAGCCCCTATCAACTGTCAAAGTTCGGAACTCTCTAAGGAGTTGACGTAGCCCTTAAGCAAAGGTGTCATATCGAATGATAACAACTTCTCGCGTCTAGTATCTTTCACAACTTTAAGCGTTGCAACACTTTTATGTTATATTATACTGAGTTGTTAAAACCACTACTTGATGCTGAAGAGCTCTGGCCGCAAAACTAAGAAACATATACAGTTTGTCAAATAAATGTTTTCAAAGTTGAAAAAAGTTAAAATCTTATTTTCATTTGAGAATTCCAACAATAAATTCTTAACATGTTTACTTTTTTTTGTACACGGCCCTTTATTGTACCTTTTAAGGACATGGAGATGTCATAACTTTTCAACGAATTTTCTAGCAGATTTGCCTTTAAAACAATGGATACACTCCAATCTTTTGAGACTCTTGTTCCCGGAATGTTTTCATTTAAATATAGAGTCACGTTTGACCAATTGTTTATTGCTGAATACTATGTGATTTCTTAAAACATACAATAATATTTATAAAAATGCCAAACTTTTTCCATAAAAAACCCAAATTCCAAGAAACTCCAATAATTTCTTATCTTTGAAAACATATATTTGACAGCATAAACATCAGGTAAAGATCTTTATGTTGCTGGCCTTTGGGTCATTGTTAAAAATTATGACATCTCGAACTCCTTCAGAGGTACGGTAACGGGATATGTAAAAAAAAACTATTATGCCAAGAATTGGTTGTTGGAATTCTCAAATGAAAATAAGATTTTAACTTTTTTTCTTCTTTGAAAACATTTATTTGACAAACTGTACTTGAAACCGTTGACGGTAAAGGTGTACACTTGTGAAATATGTTCGTTCCAATGGAAATTTGTTTCGGAATCGATTTAAAATATTTGCCGTTTGTAGGGTATTATATGTTTATAATCACATATTTATGAATTTCGTCCTTGATAGAAGTTTGCTTAAGGATCTTTTCCACATACGTTTTATGGGTTTTAATAGTTATTTAAATTGAATATGTTTGCCATAAATATATTTCTTTTTAATGCATGATATAAAATTTTTTACAAATATTAAAAAGTTAAACGTTTGCGTTATATTTATTACCATAAGATTCCAGGGGTCTCTTCTTTGGAAAGGTTATAAAATTTTTATTATCTTGTATGGACTATGGCAATGATTTATTAGAATTGATTTAAAATAATTCCATATAAAATTTATTAATTTTTTTTCTTTGCTTTTATCTTTACAGCTGCACAATTGTTCTATTTAATTCTAAAAGACAGACACAGGCCTATTTGGTCAATACATCCCGCAAAGCATTCACATCCGTGGCGTTTTCACGTTGCGGCCGTTATATTGCCACCGGCGAATGTGGCATTAATCCAGCCATTAAAGTATGGGAGTTAGAGGCTCCCAATGGTAATCTGGAACAGTGTACAGGCGGCAGTGTTATAGCAGAATTTGTTGACCACAAATATGCTGTCACATGTGTGGTAAGTATTCTATGAGTACTTTTAGTTTATCAGAGCAAGTTGAGCATTAATATTCGCCTCTGTTTTAGGCCTTTTCACCAACTGGCAAATATTTAGTGTCGGTGGGTTCACAACATGATATGATTGTCAATGTATTTGATTGGAAGTCAAATTTGAAAATGGCTTCTAATAAAATAAGTTCAAAAGTTTCGGCTGTCAGTTTTGCCGAAGATGGCAGTTATTTTGTGACGGTGGGTAATCGTCATGTTAAGTATTGGTATTTGGAAGGAGGACGTAAATATAAGGACCCTATACCTTTGATGGGTCGTAGTGCCATATTGGGAGATTTACGCGACAACGATTTTTGTGCTGTGGCCTGTGGTAAGGGTGTTACGGCTGAGAGTACATATGCCATTACACGCCAAGGCCATTTGGTTGAGTTTAGTTCAAGACGTTTGCTGGACAAGTGGGTACAGTGTCGTACCACATATGCGAATTGCATAAGCGTAAATGGACAATTTATATTTGTGGGTTGTGCTGAGGCTATAATACGTGTCTTTAATGCTTCCACATTGGAATATGTGACCACACTACCGAGAACACACTATTTGGGTGTGGATGTTGCTCAGGGTCAACATATCAATCATATAATGATGGTACCACCAAATGCAAAACATCCCGATTGTATAGCGATGGCGTATGATGAACAAAGGTCAAAGGTAAGTCGCAGTGTTTGTTTTCACCGTGTAATAGTTTTAATCCCCTTCCATTTCGTTTGTTTTCTAGGTTACCTGTGTTTACAACGATCATTCAATGTACATCTGGGATATGCGAGATATTAAACGCGTTGGCAAATCACATTCCTTCCTTTATCACTCCACCTGTATATGGGGTGTAGAAACTGTGCCATACAATATGGAACGTGAAATATCAACTACTCTGCCTGAAGATTCTTTTGTTACCTGCTCTTCTGATGACACCATACGTGTTTGGGGTCTAGAGGGCTGTAGCAACAATGAGATTTATCGTAAAAATATCTACTCACACGAATTACTAAAAGTCATCTATATTGATGATGATTTGAATTTCATTAAAGATTTGGAAATTGTCAATGATAAAAGTACTCCCGCCCCCAGTTCAAGTTATGACGGACGCAATGGTGTACGTTGCATTAAGATAAGTCCGGAATTACAGCATTTAGCTAGTGGTGATCGTAGTGGAAATATACGCATTTATAATTTAAACAATTTAAAATTGATAACAACCATAGAGGCTCATGAATCGGAAGTTTTGTGTTTGGAATACTCGAATGAGAAAATCGAACGTAAACTGTTGGCTAGCGCCAGCCGTGATCGTTTAATACATGTGTTCGATGTAGCCCAGGATTACAGACTGTTACAGACTTTAGATGATCATTCGTCGTCGATAACATCGATTAAGTTTGTGGGAGTTGGTTTGAATTTCCAAATGATATCGTGTGGTGCTGACAAGTCCATAATGTTTAGAACATTTCAGGTATGCACGAAGTGTATAAAATGGCTTAAAATGTATTTTAATATATTCGCTTATTACAGGGTAACATATTCTTGCGCGGTACTCATACCTCTGGAAAAACAACTCTTTATGACATGGAAGTCGACTCGAATGCCAAACATATTTTAACGGCTTGCCAAGATCGTAATATACGTGTTTATGGCACGCAGAATTCAAAGCATACTAAAACGTTTAAGGGTTCCCATTCTGACGAAGGCAGTCTCATTAAATTGAGTTTGGATCCAAGTGGTATTTATGTGGCCACTTCTTGTACAGACAAGACCTTAGCTGTCTATGACTATTATTCCAACGAATGTATGGCTCGCATGTATGGCCACAGTGAGCTGGTCACGGGCCTTAAATTCACCAACGATTGTCGCCACTTAATATCGGCCAGTGGTGATGGCTGCATTTTCATTTGGCAGGTACCGCACGATATGATTGTTACTATGCAGGCTCGTTTATCACAGCAGAGGTTACGATCAGGTCATGCTCCCATACCTCGACCATTGTCAGCAGCATTAGTAGCACCTGAGGGCATAATTGTAGAATCACCCACACCTGATTTGGATGAAACTATCAAATATTCGATATCACCCAATTTACAGGGCGATATAGTAGCTTTAACTCCAGGTTATAAGTTGTCAGATGTTGGACAATTACCACAATGGGCCAAGAGAAAAGCTGGAACTTCTACTACACCGACAGCTGACAATGAATCTTCTTCTGGTCTTAATATAGCCTCATCTACAAATGCACCTTCGATGACTAACTTAAGCTCTTCTCCCAGCCAGGCAGGTCTAGCCCAAAGACCTAGAAATCGTTGGGCGCAGCGGGGTCAAATTGATGCTGATGTTCTGACGGATATACGTGCCAATTCGGAAAGTCCTCTGGGTAGTGTTTCGACAACAGCTGGCATTGGACCGGTCACACATGTCAGCGGCTTAGGTAATACGCAGACATCAGACTATAATAGCGCTTCCTCAAAGGACATCATGTACAATCAGACATATTTAAGTGAAGACTCATCAATTGATTCAGGTATGGAAACAAGGCGAGAATTGAAATTTATTGGCAGTAATAATACTGGTACCGTACCCACCGTAACAGCAGCCACTTTAGCGGGAGCAAATCGTAGCTCTGCAACACTGGTGGCGGCCGATAAACGTAAGCCAGGTCTACGTTTCGATAACATATCTAATAATGATCATGATGGCGACATTGAGGATATATCGGATGGTGAGAGAACCAGTTCAGAGCATGGCATGTTCTATAATAACATATCACCTAGTACACCTACGTAAGTAATACACTACAAACCATATGGCTTGAGTTAAACGCCTATGTTTTTCAGAGATTTCAAGGTAACGGCCATGAATGAAGAAGAGTTGAGAAAATCTGTGCGACGGCAGAAATTTGAGAAAGCTGGCCTAACCTTAAGTGGTAATGGCTCACATACAGCTAGTACTGGCACGGGTACAGGCACATCGGATACGGAAGATGAAGGCTCAACACCCAGTGCTGATAATGCCGATCGTTCATTGGCTTCAACGCTGGGTGGCAGTTCAGAAAGTATACCACAAACTTCAAGTAGCTTTCTTCAAGCCGCTCTACCCGATGGTCCTGGTAATCTGCTAGAAAGAGGCAGTACTAGTAAGAATAACCTTTTAAATCAGTTCTACAGATAGGTCTATAACTTAACTATCCGATATTCTGTGTGTTTTGTTTTTAATTTAGGTCGCCGCAGTATAAGTGCCAAACATAATAATGAATCAGGTAAACCTGGTACAAACGCCCCGCCTACCATAACCAAATCATATACAAGCACTAAAAAGGAAGAGCTTCTGAAAGTTATTAATGAAGCCAAACAAAAATTGGAAAATGTAAGTGTTACAGCATTAACATTAATAATTGTTTTAATATTTTCAAAAAAATTTGTTTAATTATTTTGTCATTTTTGCACTGTTTCGAATTTCTTATGCATATGTATATGAAAAAATATGTATATATTTTACGAAATGTCTGTCTGTCTGTCGAACGATTTGTCGGGGTCTGTATAAATATAATGTTAAGGGTTCACGTAAAAATGGTGTAAAAAAATTAAATGCCATACCTGAGGTGAGCACTTTTTTCAAGTAGTTTGTTATTCCTGATTTTTATCTTATGATAATACAACAGGCGCGCATTTTTAACTTAAAGCTTAACTAAAATTAATGAAATCATTTTAATAATTCATAAACTACTGATTGTATTTGAATCAGTGGTGTACAAACTAACATACAATTTTCTTATTAGCGCTTAATTTGAAAGCTTTTTCGCATCCTCATCATCATTTAAACTATTTAACTAAATATTCGATAAAAGAATTGCAAGATCTCATCACTTATTGAAATATTATAGCGAATACTAAAACTTGATTATTTGAGACTTAAAGGGCTATAACTGTACTCGTTAATCTTGTCCTTATTATTATTACATATTATTATTATCATTATTATTATTATTAATTCATTTTAATGATCCTTGTGGATCATAGTACTCTTTACGTACTGGTTTTTGGATTCTTTGGCTTCTCTGTGGGTTCCAGATCATAATCGGGATTATTTTTTAGCCATTATCACTCTATCTCCATTTTTATCGCAAAATTTCCCTTATTTTAGGAACTTAGTGTTTTCTTTGTCCTAAGAAAATATTGTTATTGTCTCTATCTAGAATATTCTCAGAATGCTTTCTACTGCGCATTCTGATAAATGCGTGAATGTATCTGACATACCTAATACAGAATTTAACTTTCCCTTGCATGTCGCAATGTTTATGAACCAGGAAACAGATATCGCCTGCTTAATAGAGATCTTTCAGTTTTATGTTAAGTTTATAAGGCACGTTGCTGAGGACAAAGTAGAACAGCAGTGGTGAGAGAATACAAGGCCAACCCATCCTTAACTGTCTAATGATGTGGAAAGTCTGTTAACAAAATTATTTCTGTAATTTGTAGATTCATATTAGGGCATAAAAAAATATTATTTTTTTTCAGCAGAAAATATTGAGGTCCATATATCCGAAAACAGACTTTTAACTCGTCGTTGGTGTAAAGTGATATTGATTTAAAAATTACTAAAATATGTGCGTAGAAACGCTATAAAAGTGGTGAAAATATATCTTAACAACTGTAAGATGTACGTTCAGCTAGAAGAAGTTTGGTCAATTCAATTTCGAAAATTCCAGTGTCAAATAAACGCCTCGTTCTGGTCGGCTAGTCGCTGAACAAGTTTCTGAAATTTTGTTACTGAAGGAGCAAGACCGCTACATAAGCTAGATACAGCGCAGACACTAAAGATTATACACATGACATTTTCAATTCACTAAAAAAGGACTTTTCACAGAAACTCTTATTTCTGGTGCCACATAAACTATATAGAAACTTGATAGACTAGACTAGACTAGACTAGACTAGACTAGACTAGACTAGACTAGACTAGACTTGATAGACCTAATTACTCACTCATTGAACGATGTTGAAGCGTAATGAAATTACAACATTTTCTAAAATAATATCATTACGCTTTCATCGTAAATACGATGACACTAAACTAAAGAATTATATTCAAACGTCGGTAAGAGCCCATAAATAAGTACAAAGTCAGAAAAGTCATAAGGTTGTGTTAAGTATTTGTTAAGATACGAAGCTACAACCCGGCGTAACGATCTCTACTGCTCACATCTCCAATGTTTGAACAAAGTTCAAATAGTTCAACAAGAATTGCCCAACAGAAAAGCTGTGTTTTATCGTGACAATGCCAGGTCACAGAAATCTTTGAAGGCACTCCAAAAATTAATTGCACATTCATTGTACTTTATTGCAAAGCTTTACCATATTCACCATATAGCCTGGATCTTGCACCTTCTGACTACCATTTGTTTCTCTTGATAGTAAAGAAAATATTGACCAACTAAATAGGAGATGGAAATAAGTTGGCCAAGTTTTTCATCGATAAACCACAGATGGACTTATAATACTGCCCGAAAAGACATAAGGTCTACCTCTACTTCTTATGCCTTGTGGATTCCACACAGTATACCTATCTTGTGTAGAACTAGCCACCCATATTTTCTTCTATGGATTTCGATTTTAACGCCCTGTTATATTTCACAATCTCAGGTTGATATTTACCAACCTCCTTAAATTATTTTAACTTACACCCGAAACCGAATTTTTTAGTAAAATGATTAATAAATATAAATTTAAATATTAAAATTTTTTAAAACAAAACAAACAAAAAGAATTAGATTATTGCATCGGCCGGGAATCGAACCCGGGCCGCCCGCGTGGCAGGCGAGCATTCTACCACTGAACCACCGATGCTTGTGGCGAATATGTAGCCTGTCATAGAGTAGTATATTGTGTTTTTGCAATCTACACTGGAAAATCAGTTATAGAGGCGCACACGAAAAGAATGCGCAAACATCATAAACGTAAACCAGCAGCAACAAGTGAGCCAAACAAAAAACAAAACAAAAACTTTAGCATTGATAACAAACAGCATGAAGATGATGAGTTAAATAAACTAAAAATAGCTTCACATTCATTTTTCTCTATTGTAGACAAATTAACCCTCACAAAATCCATTGGAAATATGAACTATATGGGTGACTCCATATATGGGAAATCAACAATTAACGAAATATGTATTTTGCAGATAACGGGTTAATCAGTCTTTCAAAAATAATTATTTCTTTTAATTAATGCGAGACTAATTAAGATATTATTTAAAAATTATATTAAAATGTTTTCTATTAAAATCATTATAGGTGGGTTATCGTTCACTGCGTGGTAGCCACAGTATCGCCGATTTAAGTTCGGCAGGAAATATGGATGGATCACGTTCGGCTTTATCGTCAGCCAATCGTTATGCTAAAGCAGGTAAGTTAAATGCTGAAAATAATTGTAATACATACTTTTAAGCATATAAAAAAATATTCGTGCTAAAGCATATCTTAAGGCTAACTCACATATTTTCTCTTTTACGCTCTCCTTTTCCCCATTTCTTATAAAAACATGCTGGCCAATAATAAATTAATTTGTTTTCTTCTAATGTTAATATTTGTTAAATATCAATTGTTTGCTTATAAAATTACTAATTAAAAAGCTTTAAATCCTAACATTGACAATTCACAGTATATTAGCGCTTCAAAACCATCGATAGAAAAGCCCGTTTATTCTGATCGCTCACCGCCTAATTATTGTGCTCCACATCGACCACCAATACGACTACCAGTCCAAATACAACCGCCACAATCGCATCAGTATTTCTTTAATTGTGCTGCACCGAAATCAAAACTTCAACAAAATTGTCAGGCAATGCGTCAAGTACAACAACATTATCCGCCCTATCCGCATCATGTAGGTGTTCATCAAATACATCCACCGCCGGGTGTACCTTTTATGGGTCCCGTCTCAACTAAGCAGCCAACTAACCAAAATTCATTCTCCAGTTCAACTTTGCCTGCTAACAGCCAAGCCGCTAGGGCTAAACGTAATCCGAATGGCAATAATAGACGTACGCCTAGTATTTTAAAACATTATAAATCGTGTCCCGTATCACCGGTACACGAGGAAGTCGAATGGTCTGCTGACACTAAAAGTATTATAATTACCGAACCCAAACGCCATTCTGTATATGCAGACGATGCTCGCACCATTTTAGATATGATCCAGGCCGATACGGAGAAAATGATAGCTGAGATTACTAAGAAATATGGTGACTTGGATGATATCGGTGTAGATGTTTATGATCATGCCTCTGGAACTAGACATTCCCATATAGTGGCTTCAAAATCGGTACCAGATAATTTGGCTACGCAACGTAGTAATTTACCCATGGCCCAGAGAAGGGATTTGGCATTTACACCCGAGGGCGCTATGAGTCCGCGAAGCGTTAAACAGCCCTACGTTCCTTTGGCACCCAAACATTCTTTTTCAGAATTTTATGTTTATCAAGAAATATATCAATGCGAACGCAAAGTCTCTTTGTCTGATATTTTAAATGAAAATCCAGAACAAATGGCTGAAGCCAGACGCTTAGAAGAGGCCAGATTTTTAGAGACTCAAAGACACTCGTCAGCTTCCTTCTTTTTGACATCTAATAATCCTTTTAATGTCGATCGAAGTCAAGAGTCCTTACTGACAGAAGAGTTCCTTGATGATGCCAGCTATTGCAATAGCATGGAAAGTATTTTATCAGATGAAAGTGACTGCAAGAGTGCTCCTCTAGCAGATATGGTAGATAAGCCCCAGCCACCTATACCACGTCATGCAGGTTTAAGAAATTTCATAATTCATGGTCCCACATCTACAATAGCAGCTGCACAAATGGTTTCAAAATCCTACGGCTCTAGTCCCAATGCCTATGGTAGCTTTGACTATTACATGCAACAGCGCCATCTTCAGCCAGCCCCATCAAATATTTCACCTTATGATAGTTTTGATGTTTCCAGCTATAATTTAGACAAGATTAAGACAAATGAAAAGAAGAAAATTATACCACCAAAACCTATACCAACCTCAAAAACATATCCTAAACTCTCAGAATCTATTACTCCTAAGCAAACGATATGTACTTCTATTAAGGTTTCCGAAGATATACCGACATCAAAGTATAAAAACCAACAGTACAGTTCGGGAGTAAGTAAAAGTATCAGTTCAGATTTTGCCCAACAAAGATGGCAACGAAACTCCAATCCCATGCAGATGGATAAAGAGTCCTATAACGAGAAACTTTTCCAAAAGAAAGTTCTTAAGGAAAAGCCACCCGTACCGGCAAAACCGGAAAATCTTAAATCTACTTTAACTTCTAATGTGGAAGCTGTACAAAAGCTACAGGTAAAAGAGCCTTTAAAGAAATCTTGCTCCTTTGAGGTGGATACCTCTGATATACGCTGTCATTCGCGCACCGCCAGTGTAGTCAGAAAATTCGAACGGAATTTGCAAAAGCTCGAAAAAGAGAAACAAGCCGAATTACAGGCCCAGAAAAAGAAAAATAACGAATTACGGCAAATGAGGCCATCAGTAAGCTCTGGAGCTTTAGCCACCCAAAGTTGTTTAAAAAAAGTATCGAAATTTGACAATACCTCTTCGAGAAGAGCTACCTCCATGAGGCAAAAAGAAAGACCTAAAATTTCAGTACGTTTTAATACTGTGTCTCAAATCAAATACACACCCAGCTCAAAAAGGAACAATGCTAACAACTCATCGCTGACTACCACTTGTCCTCTGAACGATATAAATTTGAATGTATCACCACCACCTTTGGGTTCTAGTCTGCCCAATGATTATGGGGAGAAAACTTTCGAAATGTTTATAACCGAGAATGGTAATGACGAACATGACAACATGACTATGGACAGTTTGAAATTGTATACAAAGCCTACTCTACAGGCTGTAGTCGATGAAATAAAACAGGAACGAGAACGGGATACTAAACATAAAAAAAATCTCACAAATAAGGAAATTACCCAGAAACCGAGCCACGATAGCTCAACCACAAACCAATGTAAAAATATTGCCAAACAAATCGATGTTATTCAGAAACTAATCGAAATGGAGGAACGTAAACTGGAACAAATTAGACAGGCCACTGAATCGCGCATGCGTCCCTTTGAATGCAATACAAAGCAAAGGGGTTATGTGAAATCGCTTACAATGAATTTCGATATGCTGGCCAAGGGCATAGAAAAAGATATAGAAAACGAACAGAGACGTATTTTAGTCGATAGCTCAGATTCGGATCTTTGTGCTTATGCTCGCCATATCAAACGTAACGTTAGTCTTCCCGATGTCTTGGAAAGTACCGAAACGTATAACTTTAATAAGAAACTAATACAACAGGTTCAGCTTGATAGTGATGGCATGGAAGTGGAATTAGCCAAAGAAGTTAAAGCAGATTCGGACACCGATAATGAAGATGAAAAGGAGGATGAAAGTGAAAAGACTTCTTTGGAAAACGTAGAAAGAGTTGCAGGTCTGATATGATACACTGATTGAGAGCACCGTTTTAGTTCAATTCTTTTCTTTTTGTTTTCGTTGGCAATAAGGCACAATTTATATTCAATTAATTTTTTGGAATTTATTTTATACTTTTGTAAGCTCATTAAGGAATCCATACATATTCGCCGTTTGTGTTTTCACTTCATAACTGTTTTTTATTTTTACCTTTACGTTTTCACTTAGTTGTAAATTTTTTTACTTTTCGTTTATCGCTGTAAACGATTCGTTGTGGGGGAGATTATTAAAATGATATTTTCTTTTTTATTATAGGCAATCCTAAAAACATACATCCCATGCCATTAGAGGAATCATCATCTATACGAAGAGCATGTTCCCTAAGTGATTTACATATGGCCAATATGGGAAAAGGTATGTATCATGAATATGGGTGGAACATAATTTTACTATAATTTTAATATAAAAACATTTTTAGGTGGTAAATCAACAAGTTCTTCCCAAAAAACGGGGGCTGCACATCGTAACAGTTCAGCAACCCGAACAACAAGTAAACGTAATAGTCTTCAAACTAAGGGTTCTTCCAGTAATTTAAATGCAAACACATCCCTGGGTGTACTTAATCAAGTAAGTTGTAATCAATACTGAACACATATTGATTTGAAACTTAATTTTATGTTTTTCCTTAGAGTGATTCAGAGAATGAGGCTAACAATCGTGGCCGAACTGGTTCCAATGGACAAAGTAGGACAAATGGTCCCACTGGTAAGCAAATGTTTGAATTATACACATGGTAAAGTGTACTTAAGAATATTAACATACTTTCAGCTTCCAATCGACCCTATAATAATACTAAAGCCAATGGTAATAATAACCGACGCAAAGGGAATTTACAAACTAGTTTTAGTAATGGTTAGTATTTCAATATATTCTTTTTTACGTTAAATAATTTGATTTTATGTTTTAGCACCTCCTCAAGATGATTCAAGCTCTGAAGAAACACAGGGTAGTTCTTCCAATCCTAAACCTATTGTGCCACCACGTCCACGTAATTTATCTTTCGACCATAAGAATAAAGTTTGCAACAGCCCCAATGTGGTCAAACAACGCGGAGTCTATGAATCTGTTGAATTTGCTGATTTAGATAGTAATGGAGATCGTAAGAAATTCAAATAAAATTTCAAAAATGTTGCATAACAACTAAACTTCTTTTTTCTTTAGCAAAATCTCAAGTTCATAATGTTATTAACAAATTATATACAACAACACAAACTGTATTACAATTGCATGCAAATTTACGCAACTGTGAAGATTCTTTAATGTTAAAAGAATTAGAGAATGCTGTGATTATGACACAAAATATGTTAACAAATATTACACAAAATAAGTAAGTTTTTGTTTGATTCTACAAAATATTAAACCAAAAATTTGAAAGTGTTTTATCAAGCTATGTGAACGTGTAGCATAGTGTAAAGATAAAATGAGGAAAATCATTAAAACGATAGTTGTTTTTTTCTCTATGAAATATTTACATATTATTTTGTATATAAATCTTTAGAGATATAATATTTGAAACAAAATTTCTGGGGTCTTACCATATACATTAAGAGATAATAGAATACGTTAATTTTATTAGGAGTCTTTAAATAACTTCTTAAGAATTTAGTGGTCGAATAGACTGTAGAAAAAAATGCAGAAATTTTTATACTGGCACAATTCCCACAATTTTAATAAATTGTTAATTTTCAAAATGTCCACCGTGGGCTTTAAATTCCACTGGCAAATCATCAATAGCAGCTTGCAACTTAATCAATGCAAATTTGACTACATCACGATTCAATGCAGTATTAAGAGAATCAATGGTCGTCGCAGTAAATTAAAGCTTGCAACGTGTTTAGAAGTCAACTTGTTTAGAAATCAGGTTTGCACTGCTAATTTTGCAACAAAAAATGGTGGAGTGGCTTCACAACAACTTCCTAAATGGATTCTTGATAAATTTTGGCCTTTATGTTTACTCTTATATATTGCTTTGAGTGGTTTACCAAATAGGTGCTTAACTCAGTCAATTTCCAACCGACTTAAAAAAATAAAGTATAAATAAATTCAGAATTAATTGTATATAAAGGTATTGGCTTAAGAAATATACACTAACTCCCTATGTTACACCATTTAATAGGTCTGTTCCTCTCTTAAAATCGGTTAATATTTAGCTAAGTTATGAAATTAAAAACCTGGTTTTTACCCGTAATTCAAGATTTTGAAGGTGTTACGAAAATTTCTAAATCAGATTATTGTTATACTCGATAGCTGCTATTAGAGTAATTATATGACTTTCCAGGTATTTCTACGTCAATCTTTTTTGTGGCATAGTGTTCTTGTATACTTTTCTTTCCTTTTTGTTGTAAGAATATTGTTGTTTCTTTTAGAATTTTGTAAAGCTTTAAATAGAGTTTTAAAAAAGTATAAAATGTTTAGATACATCGTATTTTAAAAGACTGACATAAAGACTAAATTCTAGAGAATAAGGTTGTACAGTTTATTTTGACGCTGACAGTATATACATAGTATTCCCTAAAACCTTCATGATTTTCAACTCAAATTAGATTAATAAAAAAAATTAAAGCAAATAATAACTATTACATTGGACTAATATAAATTCCTAAAAATATATTTAAAACGCGAAAGATATAGTTTTGCAAAATTCGAGTTAGAGAATACGAAAAAAAAAACAAAGTAAAACTTATTTTTCAATATTCTAAGACAAATACGATGTTGTATAAAATTACTTTAATTCGCTTATTCCTTTATTTTTTTTTTCAGAAATGATAAAAATAATCAACATCCAAACCATGTCTACTCATCAACTGAACAGGCAAATTTAGAAAATGGTGATTATATGATGATGGTAAACAATTGTGCTGATTTATTAAGCAATTTGCGTATGAAGCACAAACCCGATGACTGTGAGAATAACTCCTAGTATGTAACAAAACAAATATTCTCTTAAAATAAATTAAAATGTTTTCTTTTTGTCCAATCCAAAATAAATTAAACAAGAATTCTGTGAATCTTAAAAGCAAACCAACTTATTATTTATATATTTTCATTTAATTGAAATTAAATCAAACTTTTGTAAAATATTTCAGAAGTAATTATCTGCAAAATAATTTATTTTATATACAATATATATTTAAAATATTATTTAACAAAATTTAATAAAAAAAAACTCTTACGAAAGAATAAAATCAAAGCGAATAAACAAACGATTGAATAGTAAACATATATTTGGCGCTGATATTTATTTATTTATTTATTTTAATTTCCTTATATTTTATATGGAAATTTAAAAAGCAAAAACACAAAATAAAAAGGAAATAGTTTTAATAATTCTCATTGAGTTTATTATGGCATTTGTTTAATTAATTGTTTTAATATAAATATACATAAACATATTTAAACAACCGTAGATTGTTGTAAGTGGGTAAAGATCATAGGAAATAATAAAAATGCATATTTAAAACATTCATTTGTTTTGTTATATTAATTTTGTAAAATTTAGTTTAATTGTTTGGAATTTAAAGGAAACAAAAATCAAAATTTCTAAAACAAATACAAATACGTTTTTTAGCTATTAAGTTTAGTTTAAAATTAAATTAATTTTTTTATTTAGCTTTACATTTTTGTGTAGTTATAAGCACTTATGTTTCAAATAATTTAAAACAAATTGTTAATAATTTTAAAGAAAATATACTGATATATTCAATAATAATTTCTATTATAAGCCTTAGTTTTTCAAAGAAAACAAAAAAAAAAAACATATTTGTTTAGCTCTAATTTTATTTAATTTTCTAATACGTTTTTGTGAAAATATAATAATGCAGCGCCTTATTAGTTAAGCTTTAAAAATAAATTAATTATACACATAAAAAATAAATATGGCCAAATTAATTATTATTATTTTTTATAATAATCATGAAAATTGTGCATTAATATAAACACACACATATGTGGCAAAAATTCTATTCTTCTATTCTATATAAAATAATTAAAATTGTTTTAAAGCTTATATTAGTTCTTCTTTCTTTGAAAATAATCGTTTTTTTATTATTTTAAAACAAAAAATATACTCTTTAAGTGGGAAAATGTAAAAATCAAACTAATTTACCGACTAAAATCCTAAAATAATTAAACAGAGAAATAGCATCAATCTAAAACAACAACAACAAATATTAATGAATACGCATAGTAATCGTATTTCATAAGATTTTAAAATGATATATAATTTCTATATATTTAATATTATTATTAATTAACCAATTCTCTACTACTATAAATTACTACAGCAATACTATATATTATATATAATATTACACCAACAACAACAAATTATACTAATACTAATAATAATTCTAATACTAATTATACTTTAACTAAAAAATTTATTATAATTATAAAAATTAATTTTAAATTGTATCTGAGGAAAACAAAATAAAAACAAAAAATACTAATTTTATCAATGAAAGAAAAAAATGATAAAAAAAATATTTAAAATAATATTTACATTAAAAAATAAAACAAAAATCATATAATAAATAATACATTTTTTGCAAAAAAAGTTTGTTTTTTTTTTCTTACAAAATTATTTTTATAGTTTTGAATTCATGTATTTTTATCAGAGACATAACAGAAAATAGTAATAAGAAATATAAAAAAAAATTAGCCATAATTCTTAAATTGAAATAATGAAATTTTGTTTCTTCGACTAATAGTTAGTTTCAATGGAAATAAGCTACGATTTTCTATGACTATATTCAAAATCAGGCAACATTAAAACAAACAAAAATCGGAAAAAAAATTTATGTACAACGAAAAAAATTTTCTGGGAAATAACTCTTATATAAAAACGTAAATATTATTCATTGATTTATGGGCAACTTTTTCAATCTCAAAAAATTTAATAACAGTTATTACTGGTCTCTGATTATTAAGTATTATTGAAGCGGTCATATCGACCCTTTTGTGCAAAATTATCGTATACTACAAAAACTAAATTTTACAGGAGAGCGTTTTCGAAATTCCTTAGCTTTGGCTGATTATATCAATACCATCGTCTATTATAGATTACAGAAGGGGTTCCTCTGAATAAACTAAAATACCGCAAATTTTTTTAAGTTTCAAGAACATAACTACTATTATCTTAAATAATAGGCTATCTAATCTTAGTTTATTAATAAAATTTCCAAGTCTCAATAACCGATATGTTAACATAAATTGGAAACTTCTTTAATGTCAAAGCTTATATATCAGGATGATATTTTGGCTCACAAAGTCTTATTAATGTTTTTGTTAAGTGAGGTTCTTACGATAATTCAAAAATAACGCCTTAAATCCAAAGCAAGCTATGAACAGAATCTACTGGCATCCTAGTATGGCCCGAAAGTAAAAAGTAATTTTAATTTATGTTGGAAATGCTTAAAAAGTATGCAAACATGGTTATTACAACCTTGTTGTGGTTCAGACCGACACAACTGTCATAATAGAGACTTAGTTTTTAGCTGTTTCTTTACGATCTATGATTAGCAATTACTTAGAGCTACGCTTACTGTCGCTTTCGCCGCACAAAAACCAGTAACTATCTTTTATGCCATTTTCGTAAACTCTAAAATTATAATAGGCATGTTTACGAGAGTAAAACAATGTAATTTTTTCAGCACGTGGTGTATAAGACCTTTTGCATATTAAAACTTGCACATATAAAGGTTGGTTTTATCTTGCCTTCTGCATGGTCTTTCAAAAATAGGATTTTGTTTTCATCTTTGTCCCTAATGTGAGTTATAAATTCTTCAGTATTGAATAATTGTTTTTATTTTTAATAAAATTAATTGTTCATTATTAATTATAAATAACACAAAACTAATTTTACAAATCAAGGAGCACAAGCTTCTCAAACTATCAGCTCTTGCGTTCTAAAGAAAATTTTTTGAAAATTGTCATATACCTATTATTATATGTATACCTACCTAGTCGTTGATTTTTAATATATGTACTTTGCTTTGGGTAAGCGCTTTAAGAATTTCCAAAGAGTTTAAATAACTGCTACCAAAGGGGATCTATTGTCCCTTTACTTTAATCCCTTGTCTTAACGCTCTAAAGGAATTTAAGGCACTCAATAATATATAAAAAGTGCAACAAAACACCAAGGTGGTGAAACCTCTGTCTGCCGAGTGCAGGACAATATCAACGAATGTGCGCGAGACTTAAGAACACATACACAAAAACCACACGCGTTAAACCAATTTTTTTCAAGTGACTCCCAAATTATCCCGCCAAATGTCTGTAAGTCTGCTCTTCTTAGGAGAAGAAGTTTATCTCAGATTCCCCCGTTAGGGATAAAGAAATGTTTGGTTTTATGATGGTCGGCACAATCAAGCCAGTAAGCAGGGAATTCCCCTCCTTCCAGTTCCTAAGGATTTCAGTTTTGTGTGCTTCGTAAGTTCACAGAAGTTTCATTAATTCACAATTGGAAGCAAATTTGCCCCTTGTTTCGGTAGAAAGCTCACCAATTCATTACCCTCATGTCTAGGAAACCAGCCGAATGTAATAGCGTTAAAATTTCCTATCGTGTTAAAAGGTCCAGGCACTCAGATACCATGTTTAAGGTGATTATGGTTGATTGAATGCCTTTAAGACCCGCTTTACTATCAGGATGTGGTTTCTTCTTATCCTTCCAAATAGACATTCTTCAAACATATTTCTATGGCATGAATTTCCGGCTGAAAAGTTATTGGGTAGACAACTACTGGAATCTAATTTCTAAATATTAGCTATCCCTGACGCTATTCTACCATTCTTCACCGTGAACTCACCAGAACACCATATATGAGGTTCCGGCTCGTAGTTGATAGAGCTGAATCTCCAGTCTTCACGATCATTGCTAGTTATCCTGAAGAAAAGTATTCTCGATGACTTCATATCATGACTATAGAAAATGAAACTATATAGACAGTCTCGCAAGGCCATTAAACCTCTCTCAATGTCTACATTTTTCAGCTCTGATATACCCTCTAATTTCAGGGCACTAGCACGAGCTCGATCATTATCGAAAACGGTGGGATTCCTAAAATCACTGCTATTGCACCAAGTCGGAACCGTAGTGTCAACACTATAGCCTGTTTGATAGGCCTTAATAATAACGTGTGTTGAAAATGTACGACAATAATGTACGAAAAGATCGTGGACGAAGCAAGGTGAAGTTTTGTCGACGTTGACAGATTGAGATAGGTAATGCTGTAAGGGAATTGTTCATCATAAGCTTCTACAATCTGGACAAACGATTAATTCTGATCTCTCAATGATCTTCAAAAGTCTCTTAATGGTGTGAACTAAATTCCGTAGAGCCACTAGTTTTTGGTTTTACCCCAAAAATTTCAACAAATGCAAAAAGTCGATCAAATCAGCACATATTCGTTTTAATAAAGCTTGTTTTAAATACAAGAAAATGGTGGTTAATTTTTGGTAACATTTTTAAAATGACTTTTTTGAACGCGTATTTTATAATCTTTTAATTATAAATTTTTTAGATAAGCTGAACTTAAATCGCTTTACGATATTAATTCACTAAAATGTGTATAAGAAAGACTTCAAACAAATGTGTTTAAAAAAATCTGGAAGAAACATTTTTTTTGAGAAGCTGTAAAAATTCTTGTAAATCAAGCGAAATCAAGGCCATCTGGCAACCCTAAGTTTACCCAACCTAGTTTTACTATGCATATCCTTTAGCCATAACATCAAAGATAAACATCTATATTCTCTAACTTTAGTTTCAATAGTATGCAGAGGCTACTGTTCGTAATTTAAAGCTCCTTCAATAAACGCTGTTTTACTTTAAATTTCAATAAAACAAATGGGTGTAAGATATCATCAAGTTTTTTCTTCCTTTCAATGTAAAATTAGCCAAGTTTTGGTCTCAATGCGAAATCGACTGTCAGAGATGATGTTATCAACGGATCATGCGTTCCGTAAGTTTGTGAGCGTTGCAAAGTCGACTGCCACTCCCACGAACAGTGACGATATTTTCAGCAGATCATGTGTTTCGTCGTTTTACGGGTATTCGTTTATTGTTTACTGAATCAGTGGACTATAATTTATCCACCTCACTGCCAATAGTGCTCTCAGTGGGACCATTAAAGCTGCTTTAAAATGAGGGAACATAAAACAATTCGCCATTTACACGTGTTATTAAACGCTATATCCTTTAATGGCAATTTTATTTGAAGACACATTACGAGTATGTATGTATTACATTTGATTCCACTGAGGTATGATAATTTAACAATTAAATATGAACCACCTCACTCTCTGTATTGACAAGCAGATAGGTTTGTATTTTCTTACACCATCTAACTTCTTCTTTATATCAGCTAACTACGACACATATTAAGTTAATTAATTAAACACCATTAAATGTCCTAATGTGAACAATAAACTCAGCGGGACATATTTGACCCCATATTATATGAAAGTACATGTTTAAGCTACTGACAACAACACTTCTATGCAATAATTGTTTAAAAAAGTTTTAAACAACCCCTGTTTTCTATTACAATGAAATTTGGGGGCTAGAAATTTTTATTTCATCAATGCTTTTAATTTTCCTTGAGGGTAAAAAGTAAAATAAACAGTTTAATGGTCAATTAAATGGTCCCCAAATATATACAGTTTGTTTACCATTTACTTAGAATTTTTTTTTTTTTTTGACATTGAGTGCCAAAGTTTGCCTCAAGCTATACTATATGATTAACAAACAATTGGTAAATTAAAAGTTTTAAATTTTGTAGCTTTTATTATAAATATTTTGTATCAAGCAAAGAGAGTATGGAAAAGGTTGTATTTATTGAATATTTTAGTGCCTTCGAAGTTATCGTGATGTAGAAGAAGCAATATACTTGTTAATTAACAAACACTCTGAATTCTTTCGCGGACAAGACGGCAAATGCTGTCAAAATTAATGCAAAATGTAAGGGCATTACGGCATATATCGTCGTTTCAGCCAAACTAAGGATACACAAACGCAAAAGGACAGAGCAAAAATGGAACTGTCCGCGAAAGACAGCAAATGCCGACAAATTTAGTGCAAAATGTAGGGGCATGGCGACATATACCGTAGTTTCGGCCAAGTTAAGGATACACATTCAGCAAAGCTGTCCCACAAAAGGACAGAGCAAAAATGGAACTGTCTGCGAAGGTGTTAACTATTAGCGTTTCGTTTGTAAAATTGTTTGGTAAAATAGTGTATAAATTCCCATAACATTCCATGAAGGAACATGTGGAATTCTCTCAGTCCAATGAGCTGCACCCGATTCTATTTTTAAACTCATTGAAAGGGACCTACAGTTTAACGCCGGCTCCGAATGGCAAATGCATTTAGAGAAGTTATCAATAGTAGTGATGGCTAATGAGGTGATACCGCTGTCGAAAAACTTTTTTCTTTTTTTTAAGATGGTCTGGCCTGGTATTGAACCGACAATATTCTGGTTGGTAGGCGGGTGTCTTACCTACAATAAAGATAAATACAGTACCCTATCTTTGTATTAAATTTTTTTCAAAATTAACACACAAAAATTATGGGCAACAAAGTAAACAATTTTTTCAGAAAAGAAAACACCATCTTATTGTAATTGCCATCTATGAGGCATTTTGTAGTCAAATAAGCATTTTTTTTTTTAAATAAATCTTAAAAAATAGTGTTTTATTAAATACTATGAATTAGTTATGTCTTGCTCTGAATAACAATAAAGTATTCCAACAGTTAACATTAATGGCGCATTTAGTGCACTGCACTGTGGGGCAGGATTGCAACATTTTTGGAATCAATAAGCCGCCGAGTTTAGGTATAAGATATTGATATCTTTAGAAAGGTCATGGTCTTAATATTATGAATCAATCAAAAAAACTATCGTTTTTATTGAAAAATATAAAGAAAAATATAAAATAAAAAAAGGAATTTTGTTTTATTAAAATCAATAAGATAAGGCAAATAATTACCACACATTTATTAATATAAGAATACATTATTATGTATTTATTCGCTATCACTTTTTGTTTCATCACTATCTTCGTCAGTGCCTACGTTTAAAATCACCTTAACAGATTATGAAAGAAACACACATTTTGCTTCCTTAGGCACAACCATTTGTTTTGTCTTGGGAGTCTATCGAGTTACCGTGACCACAGGATCTGAATTTATTAAAGGAAAGTTAAAGATATCTTCTAATCCTACTACATATTCTTGCGTTATGCTCTCTAACTTCTTTAAAAACAGATTCTTGCGCTTCTTCAGATAAAGAACCAACAGGTAATTTTGAATTTTGAACTACTTCCCAACTGTGAATCAACAATTTGTGTAGCGTTAGCGACATTCAATACCAATTATAATTTTTTACGAATTTATTATACATATTGTTACGTTTTAACCTTTTTAAGACGTATGAGTTCTTTTTAATTGCGTCAAAATAAAATAAAACCACGTTGTTGTTGTTTTTCAGTTTTTTTTCTCACTTTATCTTAATACAGTTTACCTTAATATTCGTTTATACAATACTATTATTTACGCCTTTATTTCATGACTGCAAAACGATAACTATGTCGACGTAGGCAAAGCAGTGTCCTTATATACCTAACTGCCTATAGTTTGGAAAGTTCTGGAAATGTCTCAAATGCTCTCATATCCTCTATTTTATATCCGTTAATTTTAAACATGTGAAATTGTGTTACCCAAAGATGGTCGAATTGGCAATGCCGTCAAATACACAAATTAGTACGGCAATACTAGGATAATACACTATTAACTTTTACGCAAATCAATCGACAAAACAGTCCATGATGTGGTGTATTTTCTTTTAGGCATGTTTTATTTTCGTAACAATATATTTATATATTTTTTATAAGGTTGATATTTATCCTGGATATTTTTGCTGAAATTTTGTACTGCCTAAAAAATACTCCAGAAGTATATTCATCATTGTAATTACCACCACCATGCTTTGGCTGATCTACCATATATGTAGTCTAAAAATTTTTTTGAACTCTTTTTGATTTCGTTTTTCATTATCTTCTACCAATTGCTTGGGAAATATACAGATATTCCTCAAGGTTACTTGAACGATATATATATATCGATTCAAAGGTCTGTACTCTTTTTTCCAAATCAACTGATAAGCTTAAAATTGGAATAAGTTGTTCAAAGGTCTGTAATTTTTTTTCCAAATCTACTGATAAGCTTAAAATTGGAATAAGTTGTAAACTTATAAGTTAATGAATGTACGAAAAACCGGTCTTTTATTCGTATCTCAAGATTTTTGAGGTGTTTCAAAAACTTCAAACACAGATTCTTGTTGTACTTGATAGCGCCTATCAGTAAAATAGCATCATATCCCAGGTGTTTATTTGCCGCACCATCTTATTTACTTGCATAAAATAAAACAAAACAAAAATTCTAATAAAGTCTGAAATTTAAAAAAAAAGTGTTCTGGTTGGCAGCGTTAGGCAAAACGAATACTATAGCTGGAAATTACATACTTTGGACTAAATAACCCATATAAAAGTAAGCTTGTGGATTCATGCCGGACAAAAAACCTAAGCCTAGAAAAATGAATTTTTTGATAAGAAAAAATTCTTTTTTTTAAATTGGTCTTACAGCCGTCGCTTTATTTGAATTTATGTAGTTTAAATTAGCGTTAGTATAATGACAGACATATGTGTCTAAACGTAAAAAAAATAATCAAATTGATGACATTCATATTTTTATGTTTTTTTTTAAGTTTGAGGGCTACGCCAAACGCGGAACACTTAAAAAATTGAAATGCAGTTCAACTAAGAAAAGTGTAAGCTAATAAGCCCATATAAATATTTCCTCAATTCTAATTCTTAAAAATGGACTTTTTTCAAAAACATGTTCGGGCTGCCACAACGTGTACTGTTTCAAATTCAAACCGGTGAAAAAAGACTGCGTCCTATCACGCTATTTCCAATCTTTTTGTTTTTAACAATACGGTAAAGAAAAATTGATGCTGCACTTGATATTCAGTAATTCTTTAAAAAACACAATGTAGATTACGCCGATTATATGGGTCTATTAGCACAAAATTTCTCTGATATATATTATTTACATATTGTTAAAACTGGAGAAACTTTCAAAAAATACTGATACAGTTGAGGCAAACAAAACATTTTCATGAATGATGAATAAATCGAAGATATAGAAAAATTCTGATACTTTGTAAACATGCTATCAAAAAGTGCCAGTACTGAGCAGGATATACCATCGGCTTTCCAGGCATTGAATGAAGTATAGCTTTCCAACAGTACCGCGCTTACGGCCCTTTTGTACAGTCGTAGTACTTGGGGTACAACACAATAACATAAAAACGAAATAAAAACATTCATCAATCGGTTGAAAAGACAAGTCCTTAACATTTTCTAAACAAACTAGGTAAGAAATGATCAATTACTCCAGCTTTCAAACTCTCTCTCAATCGATAGCAAATAATGTGCAGGAAATTGTCTTGGATTGGCTAAAAATAATTGGCAGCGAGTGTCAAAAGGCAAGGTCAGACATCGTCCTTAGTCAAACTCACAGGCTATGTAGGGACTACGATTAATTTTGGAGTTGTCGCTGATGTTGAAACTCCTGGTAGGAATCTTTGAGTCAAAGCAGATATGCTTCATAGTAGTAGGGCTCAAATTGAATAGGCACAAGTGTGGATCTACTCTATGGAAACAGATATCAGAAGGCCGTAGAGACTACTTAGTTGAAGCGTGTTCTCTAGACCTTGGGATTGGTAGAGGAGAACGTGGATAGGAATTCTGATGTAACTATCTATGGGCATAACAGTACACAATGTCAGGTCTGGACTAGCAAATAAGTGCAGTAGAGAATTAAGAAGACTAATGGATTCATATAACATTAGACTCTGCCGAATACCGACAATGAAATGGCTGACGGTCTAGCTCGCAGTGGCTCGTAGCTGAACAGATCTTTGGGGTATTTGGGAAATGTACTCTGCCTGGAAAAATGGATTGAACTGCTGGGTTATAGGTCATATACTGGTCATGGTTATAGATAAATAGTTATTCCTTTTGACTAAATGGAGCAATGGTACGCCAGATTTTTGCAAGCTGTGCGAGGTGGTGAAGGAGATAAAGACAGCGGAGCGCTAGCTGTAGCATTGTTCAGAGCTTAAGCGCATAAGGATAAGCTGCTTGGGTGTCTCATACTGTGTGAACTTGATGAGTTAACTGACAAAGTATTTGGATACCTGTTAGGATTTGTATTGGGAATAGGGAATTTACTGACTTAAAAGCAGATCATTTGTGATTGCAGTCTTCCACTGGTTCTCATTTCTTACTATTTATTTATTTGTTTTTCCTTTATCGATCTCTTTATTTTTCTGAACATACATTCATTACGGACCTATCGGTTTCCGAGTGGAAGCGTAATTGTCCAGCCATCCTTCGTAACCTAACCTACTTAAGCTTACCTGAGTGTCAGAAGGCTATTCTTTCCTGGAACCAAATAAGAGCTCTTAATTCCAAACGACAATTAATTCGAAAAGTGAAAGTTTCATAGTTTATGTTTGAAATTCTTTGGGTCGCTATTGATTTTGGCCCTAACCTAACACATAGTATATATGTGTGTATATCCTTATGTGATGTAAATCGAAATTAAGTGAAATTGAATTCGAACGAAACTTCAAACCTAACAATTTCGAAAGAATTTTATTTATTGGCATAGTGAAGCCTATCATAACTTCTTTAATTATCAAATCTTTAAAATAAATTTGGAGATTAAAGTTGTATGTGTTTTTGAAAACATACTTAATTCAATTTCATTCAATTTCGATTTGCATCACATAGGGGACAGTATCGTAGGCTTTATATTTGCGTATCAACTACATTTGTACTGTATTTTATAAAAAATTATATTCCTTTAAAAATACTTGTAGTTTGCACTTTAATTGACTGCTTCTTTCTATTCAAATCAAAACGTAAGATGGAAAATCAGCTTAAAAAATAACAAACTTTGAAGTGCCAAAACCCACACTCCATAATGCAAAACATGAGCACAAATAAATGAAATAAAAAGGGAAATAACAGTAATAATAATGAAATATAGTCAGATAATAATCGTAACGATGCACTTGATTACAAAAATGAAATAATAAAATGATAACGAAGAGAATGTCTAACAAAACGAACAGAAAAAACAGAAAAAATATTTTAATAAGAGGACAACAAATAAGGATGGTAGTAACCAGGCAGTTTATTAAAACAACGTAACTGTTAAATAATCGGTAAAATGGACTTAAATTGTACGATACGCTTAAAAAAACTACGATAGCAGTCAAAATTATGCGGGTTTAAATATTTAAGCTCTGTTTAAACGATTGTCAGCACTAAAAATATTGTCAGAAAAATGTACAGACAATTTTTTACAAACGTGTAAACTTACAATTTTTGTTTTTCAAAATTATCAGATCATTGTCAGATTATCAGCTGATAGAATTTTTAACATGGTGGCAATTTCTCAATTATCTGGCGATTGATAGCAGATTGCCAGGTCTGACAATCGTCTGTATAGAACTTTAGTACTACTCTACACTATAATAGTGTGCTTTTAACAGACCCAAATTATTTCTTTTGCAATTAGGGTGCAAAGTATTTGTACATGAATGAAATAATGATTCAAAGAATGATTGAATGTTTGAATTAAAAAATACGAAATATTACTTGCGTAAGTATGTATGTATTTACATACATACATATCTATTGCGTTTTTTTTAACTATTTTTCAAACTTGAGTTGATTTGAAAAAAATGCGTCTCTTAGATACAGTTCAATTGGTTGCTCTTTAGGGTGTTTTTTAATATTTTTTTTCTTTATTTTTTACTATTTATTCATTTTCTTTTTTTATACACAAAATTATGATTGACGGAGTGAATGAATTTTTATTATGATTGGTGGGTGGTGCTAAGGGTGTTTTAAGTCGTTAAATAGATACTGACTGATAATCCAACAAATCAGTCTTTACAACCCCACAAGTGTATATTTCAATATGTCAAACATTTAGTTATTTTAGCATTTCTTATGTACGCAATATAATTGAAATTGATTTTATTCGCAAAAGCTCCGTAATTTATAGGAATCTAAAGATTTACAAAAAACAGTTTAAAGACAATTTACATTATTTATTTATTAAAATTTAATCATTTGCACGTGTTGTTAAATTTTTTATCCGTCCATGGTGATTTGACAAAACAAGCTGAATAAACTACAGCCAATTCAACAGATGTAGTTTCAACAGTACGGCCGATATCAACTGTCAAAGTTCAGAAGTGCATTTTGAAAGACATTTTATGAGATAAAAAATAATCGTGCAAACTTAAGCAGTAAGGCCGTATCAAATACTTCCCCAACCATTATTAGTTCATTCCGCTCGTTTTTTTTTAATTTATGTATGTAATTTTTATATACATATAAAGGGTCCGCCAAATAATTTATTTTTTTTTTTGCAAATGCTATAAGAAAAACTACTGAATATTTTCTCAAATTTCTTTTTTTATTTGAAAGTACAATCCTTCCGGTTAATAATGGAAAATAATTTCATTCAAATGGCTGCCTCGGCTGGCCATGCAGTAGCCTACACGATCGTCCAATTTTTAAGCACATTATCGATTGTGTGCAGCTGTATTTCACCAATGGCTTCACGAATATTGCCCTTTAAAGCGTCAATTGTCTCTGGCTTGTTGGCGTAATACTTATCTTTGACAGCACTCCACAAATAATAGTCCAACGGTGTCAAATCGCAGCTCTGAGGTGTTCAAACGACATCAGCTCTGCGGCTGATAATGCGATCTTCAAAAACAGGGCGCAAAACATCGAGTGTAGCTTCGGCTGTGTGGCACGTAGCGCCGTCCTGTTGCAACCAAATGTTACTAATATCCTCCTCTTAAATTTTTGTGAACAAAAATTCGTTCAACATGGCCCGATAACGATCGGCATTGACTGTACCGGCCACTCCTTGCTCATTTTCGAAGAAAAATGGCCCAATATGCCTCTGGACCAAAATCCGCACCAAACAGTGACTCGTCTTGGGTGTATCGGCTTTTCAATGTATGCGTGCGGGTTTTCTGTGCCCCAAATGCGACGATTTTGCTTATTTACATACCCGCCAAGATCAAAATGAGCTTCATCTGAAAAGATGATTTTTTTTTTGGCAAAATCAGCATCTTCTGTAAGTCGATCGCAGGCCCACTTAGCGAAGCGTATACACAACCATATTCGTTCAGCGGAAGGATAAAACTAATTATCTGTCAAATCAGACATGAGCTAAGTGTTACCATTCACGAAATAAGCACTAGTTGAAAAAAAACTTTAGATGGCGGGCCCTTTATTTATTTGTACTTTATCTAACATTACTTAAATACTAATTGACATTTTTTAAAGGTAATTCAATGCTTTATTAGGATTTGTAAAAAATAAGGATGAATTCAAGATGAATTAGCTTGGCAGATAATCCTATCTTCCGCTGTGGGTTGTAGAGCAGAAGCCCTTAGCATTTGCTACTCGATCATACTTTCAATATATCATAGACCATTTCGAGTTTTGTGTGCTTAGTTTCATAAAGTTCTTTGGGACTTTCATTATCTTTGGCATTACCGCCTGGTGCTCTGGATAGGTATTGCTGCATCTGATTATGACTTGTTCTGACTGTATCCTTAGCCGCAATATATTCAATGCAGTTCGCTATCCATGCGGCGGCAGCTTGCTGGCATCCAACCCAATAATAATGCTGTTTTAATTTTTCTACAGTCTTTGTAACGCTAAGATGTCCTCCGCTAGGGTCCCTATGAGACTGATTTAAAATTTCACTCATTTTGGACGAAGCAACCACTTTTAAATTGGAAGCCGTTTTGACATCTGCACTCTCCCAGCTTCAATATAAGCACCCATCTATCAGTTTTAAACTATCCCATTGAGCCAAATAAGCCGTTATTAGAGGGTCATCTGCTGATATTACTTTACTGGTAGGCCGTCGGTTTTTTTCTTTAGCCGCTATTATCCTTGCCAGTACTGGTTCTTTTCTCTGAGTCGTTGATCACTTCTCGTTAGTCTCTAGACGTAATTGTCGGATGTTGATAACAGTCTCGTTGGCCTTAACACTTGTTTTATCAGCGGCTATCTTCGAGTTGTATTCACTTTTTCGACTTCGGTAACCAGCTTTACTATTACGTGTAAATCTTTTTATGTCATGGCTTCTATGATGATTATTTCCATTATAGCCATCATCATTTTCATAACGACGTTTATTTATCTGATCTCTCTTTTGTGCTCTTTAACCCATTTTAAGACGCTCCCGCCTTTCGGTAAAACGATTTTTATGAATTTTTTTTGTCTATATCGAGTGTTTTCCCATTTGTCATGTCTCCATGGTGACCAATATCTTGTACTTCTACGCGGTGCCATGTCTTTGAAAGTTTTGGCACCTCACTTTAGCCCTTTGCTCTTTTTCGGCCAAAAGCTGGTCTACCACCTCTTTGATAGCTGTAATTAAATCTTCTTTGGTAGATATAGTTTTCATGCTATATGCTTTATGTTCCTGCGGCCTAGATATCTCTTCAGCGGTCTCCTGCGCTAGTACAACTATTACAGTCTCCGAAAAGCTTAGCTTATGAGCAGCACACACCGCATGCTTATCATCAGAGTCCCTTATGCCATTGATGAACGCTTAGGTCTTAATTTGTTCTACTTATGAGTGGGTTTCCTCTGGATAACTAATCTGCACCAAATTCTCGACCTCCATCTCAAATGCTTGCAGTAACTCGTTAGCTTTTTGTAATCGAGACCTTAATTCCATACGATAAAACTCTCGTTTATGCTCATCACCAAATTTGTGTTGCAGCGTCGCCTTGTAGTTGTTTCTGCTGCTGGCTGGCATGATTTCTAGAATATCAGCTGTAGCACCTTTTAACGCCAAAACTAGTTCTAGAGCTTTCTCTTCATCGTCCCAACCATTTCTACTAGCTACAGTATCGAATTGAAATTTGAACACTGATATGGATAAGCTACCATCAAAGCGAGGTGTTTTTATTCTGATACGCACTGGTTCCGGTCGTTGTCACTGGAGACTGTTGATTTTCTCCTCAATTACAAAAAATTTTTCGACAATAGTTTTCTCTAAACTTAACACTCTTGCCTCGAAACCGTCAACTTTTTAGCTGACCATCTCATATATTTCTTGCAACTTCTCTGTTGTCGCCTTAGAAGTTTCTCGTAGCTCATTAGAAGTTTTCTCAAATTTCCTTTCAATTTGTTCCCGAAAATTCTGGTTTTCAGATTCAGAAGTTTCTTTTACCTGCGCCAAAAACTTTTCTTTATCAACCTGTACTTGGATTTTTTCCATCTTAGCAACTAGCAGCGAATTAACATCTATACTACTTGTTGTTGTAGGGGCAGTCATCTCAGGCTCAATCTCATCACCAAATTCGTGAGTATCGATATATATGTCGCGACGCTGAAATTCCTCTAACAAGCGTTTCAGTAGTTCGGTTTTATTACCGGTTCAAATTTATTTAATTCCCGTGGAGCCTGTGCACTTTTATTTTTGGTATTTTATATATATATATATATATATATATATATATATATATATATATATATATATATATAAAGTAAAATAAATAAATGATATTGAAGCTACCTAAGTAGGAAAAACAAATTTTTTTCAAAAACCATTCATTTCTCAACATAGTCTCCTTTTAGCTAAATACACTTAGTAAGACGATTTTCCAACTTTTTTATACCATCTGATTAATACGATTTTGGGAATTCCTCAAAATACGCATTAGTTTCGGTAATCACTTCTTCGTTTGAGATGAATATTTTTCCTGCGAGCCATTTTTTCAAGTTTTGAAACAGGAAAAAGTCACTAGGGGCTAAATCTGGACTATAAGGTGGATGATCAACCAATTCGAAGTGGATTTCTCGTATTTTTAGCATCGTATCTAATGCTGTGTGAACCGGTGCGTTGTCTCGAAGAAAGAGCACTTTTTTCTTGTTTAAATGTGGTCGTTTCTCCTTGATTGCATCAACCAATTGATCCAATAAACGATAATACTCTCCTGTGATTGTGGATCCCTTGTCAAGATAATCGATGAGCAATATTCCGTGTGCATCCCAAAATACAGTGGCCATAACCTTGCCAGCCGATTTCGCTATCTTCGCCTTCTTCGGAGCACTTCCACCAGCTTCCACTCATTACTTCGATTGATTTTTGGTTTCAGGTGTGTAGTGGTGGACCCACGTTTCATCAAGAGTTATTAATCTACGCCAAAAATCAGAAGGATTATGCTTTATCATGTCCAAACACCGCTGTGAAGTGATCTGTCGAACTCGTTTTTGTTCAACACTGAGCAAACGCGGCACTCATCTTGCCGATAGCTTTTTCATATGCAAATGTTCATGCAAAATGTTGAACACACGTTCACATGATATGTCTACCATTTCAGCAATCTCACGTATTTTGAGCCGGCGGTCATTCATACGATGGTATTGTTGCAGTGCTTGTTCAGCCCCGATTAAATACAGCAATCCAATATTTTACCATATAATCTGACGGAGAAGATTCGCCGTAATGTTTATCAGCATTTCTTTTGTCTCTTTCGCCGTTTTGCCTTTCAAATAATAGTGTTTAATCACTACACGAAATTCACTTTTTTCCATTTTCCAAGAAACACAAAAGTGGCTTACTTCAAACGACTACAACAAATTAACTAATCGATAAATTTGGCTAAAATTTTAACAGCTGACGACAGATCGTAATTTCTAAGAAAGAAAAAGTTTTTATGTTTGTGCAATCAATGTCAATCCGCCTTCGTATTTATATATATATATATATATATATATATATATATATATATATATATATATATATATATATCATTGGTGTCAGAAGTGAGATTGCGTATATATATATATATATATATATATATATATATATATATATACGCAACCTCACTTCTTCATATATATATACATATATACATATATATATATATATATAATAGTATATATATATATATATATATATATATATATATATATATATATATATATATATATACGTATATATTACTTAAAAGTGTAATTGTGTATTAAGTGGAAATTAAATAAGAGTAACAGTAACTTATTTAATTTCCACTTAATACACAATTACACTTTTATTTACGCCTAAACACGATTTTACTTTATGTCTTTTAAATAACAATGAACCGCTAAGCGAGATGTGCCATGGTATCGATGTGAGCAGGTAGACAAAAAAATTGGACAATATTTTACTGCATTCAAAGTTCTCTAAAAAATGCACTCTTTGCTGAAAAACAACCCCATATCATAACTTTACTGTCAGTTTTAGACAGTCTTTACCTTTAAATCTTGTTTCAGAATAACTTGTTTTCTATTACCACCAACGCAAACTTTAAATTTTATTCATCATTAAATTTCACTGAATTCCATTTTCGGTGAGTCTAGGAGTTCAGATTTTCGTCCATTTTAATCTAATTTCTTTTGTAAAAAAAATACCGATAAGGGATCGATAACACATATATGAGAAATGCTCACTGCATGAATTAATAGTGATTGCGGTAATATATTTCTGTCTATTTGAGTAAATTACAGTGGCGTTGTGTATGATGTCATTCTGTGAATAAAAAGCGCTATGAAAAATTATAAATGAAAGTAATTACTTCGTGGTTCTTAGCAGGAATCAGAACGAAACAAGATGCTTTGCTCTCCAATTTTTGTATAGTGAAACATGTCATTTCAATAAACATTCGGGCGCGAATCGTGAACGAGAGAATGTACCTTAATATTTGCTATATTGACCCTGGTGCTGACAAGGAGATGGAGAAATATTGTCCTCCTTTATTATCGGGAGATTTTTTAAGAACTTTCGGATTTGATTTAAAAAAAACCAAAACAATTTAGATAAACGTATGAAATCTTTACTTGAGTCGATAGAACGATCTATATAATTCAATATTTTTGGATAATTTCATGTGAATGTTGATCGCGGCTACGCCTCAAATGGGGCAAACGCTGGGCTTAACTTTTTGGCATACTCTCTTCGACATATCAGCTGGTATCTCACAAACAAATTTTTCAATATAATCATCGCACGGCAGCGCTCGCCATGCACAGTAACGTTTTTGCCTTTATCGTCTTTAAAGAAGTACGATCCCATGATGCTACCGGTCAATAATCCACACCAAACAGTGCATTTTCGAAATGCTTTGCGAGTTCTTGCAATGCTTCTGGCTGCTCTTCACACCAAATAGGGCAATTTTGCTTGACCACGTATCCATTCAACCAGAAATGAGCTTCGTCGTTGAAAAAAGTCGATAAAAAAGTCCATCTTCATCAAACTTGACAGCGTCCATTAACCATAAGTTAGCCGTTGTGGTAGGTCTTGTGGCTTCAATTCTTGCAACAGCTGTATTTTAAAAGGTTTTAAACCCAAATCCTTCCGTATTATTTTTCAAGTAATGGAGTAACAGCGACGCAATTTTTGCGAACGGCGCCGAATTGATAATTCACTGTCATCAACAACACTGGCGGATACATCTGCGTTATTTCTTCTGTCCGCACTCTACGTATACTTGTTGGTTGTTTAATGTCCAATACTGTAAAATTGGTGTGAAATTTAGTCACAAGATTCCGAATGGCCGCCTCAAAAATTCGCCCAAACAGACCATAAAATGGAAGAAGTACATGATGAACTTTCTTAACCGAGAATGAAATTTGATAATAAAATTTAATAATCTGCAAGCGTTGTTCGTTTATAAGTCGACTCATAGTTAAATTATAGACCAAACTTAACATGAGAAAGATTCAAAAAATAAAAGAAATCACCAGATATGTGCAGTGTTGTCACAACTTCGATTGTTTTGTAACAAAATTTCAATAAAAAAGTAACCAAAATTTTAAGTCATAATTTTAATACAAAAAACATTAAAATATCATTTTATATATGGAATTTACAGCAGTGCTGACTGACTATAGACTGGTGAAAACAACTTGGTACAACAACTGATGAGGCATATACTCACATTTTACTTATGGATTAACAAACTTCGCACAATAAAAAGTATCGTTCTCTCATATGATTAGCTTAGAGGTTGTAAAATTTATTTGTGGATAATTTTAGCTCAATAGCTTGATATTTATTCTCACTTAGCCACTGAACGAAATAGTATAAAAACGAAGTTTTATTGCTTTTTTTGCTTGCCAGAGCCGATCTCAACATGCGAAAGATTTTTTATTCAGTTCAGATGTAATGGTCTTCGATATGAAAAAAATAGACCAAAATGTTCGGAGATGATGAATTGATGGCATTACTCTATGAAGATTAATCTCAAACTCAAAAAGATCTTCTAGCTGGAAAAAATTGTAGCGGCTTCCAATCATTACTGGCGATGAAGAGTACATCTATTAGGACAACGCTCGGCCTAATGTTTCGAGATCGCTTAGAACTTTTTAAAAAATAGTTTCAGCCGCTTTATATTCCAGACATTGCCCGTTAGACTACCATTTGCTTCCATCGGAGTACCTTTGACTTTAGAACAGAGTATAAGAAATTGCTTCGATTCGTTCTTGGCCTCAAAAAATGTTCAGTCTTTTGGCACGAAATCCATATCGCTCAGTGTCATAACTCAAAAAAAAAATTTTTTCAGAAGAGCTGTTTTCAATTTCAATTTCCCATTACTTAACATTGAAAGGGGAATAAGCACTTTGCTCCTGTGCTCATAATTTCATACGAATCGCAAAGAATTTTTCACAAAATACATACATCATAATGTTCCGCATATTTTAGAACATTTAACTAAAAAAAGCGCGTTTTTTGTGTTATGACACTGTTGCAATAAATGAGCGATATGTTTCCGGAAGGAACATAGTGTTAAATAAAAATACAACACATCAAACATTGCTTTAAAACAGTATTTTGGGATTTTGGTATATTTTGTGTCACCCTGTTAATTTGGCAGCACTGCCAATTCGACCATCTTTACGTTACATTTGAATTAACGGATATGAAAATAGAAGATGGCCGATATTTGCGGAACCTTACAAACTATACGTAATTAGGTATTTAAGGGGGATGCTTTACCTACAAGTGAGTTAGTTATCGTATGGCTGTCAATAAGTAAAGTTGTGTTAAAGCGGAAATAAAAGTGTTGTATAAACGAATATTAAGTGTTGTATTAAGACAAACAGTATATAAGTTATAATGGAATAAATAAAAACTGTAAAACAACAAAATAAAGCGGTATTTATTTAATTTGAACGCAATTTAAACGAACTCAAACGTTTTAAAAAGGTTAAAACGTAACAATCGCATACTCATAACAAAAAGCCAAAGTTTACCAAAAATCGCGTTTTTAAAGTGATACACTCTGTAAAATCTGGGTGGTAAACGTCAAAATAAATCATTATCTTTATTTTTTACTTCGAGAAAAATGTAACAAAAAGAGTTCACATCTACACTAAAGAAAAAATAACCAAAATTATTTAAAAATAACTAAAACGGCAACACTGATTATGTGTACTGTGCTTAAAAATCCAATATTTGGTCAAATTAAATCATTAAATAATTTTACACAATAAATCATTTTTATTTGATGCCATTTTATATTCAGAATATTTCAGTATTTTTTTGTATTTTTTTTTTTTTTTTGTATTCCAAATTGTTTTTCAATAAAATTGTACAAAATACTTGTACAAATAAACAGATAAAAGTAAGAAACACAAAATAAGATATAAGCGCAAATACAAAAATACCCATACCCAGGCATACATGCATACATACCACCCAAGCCTATGGCATAAGAAAACAGTCCAAAGGGCATTATGAATAATTTATGGGAGTACCCAATCGAAGCAGAAGCCAACATTTGTGTGCTGTAACGTCGATCCCTGTATGAGTTTGAATAAGGGTTTGTGTGCTCTTTTCAAGAGCGATGATGACACCCTCTAAGAATGAATAACATTTTCTTTTTGTGGGGTTGGAGGGGTAAAAATAAGAAAGAAAAGAAATACATACGAAAAAACACATTTAGTGAAGAGAATAAAAACTTTTATCGGTTTGTAAGAGTGTAAGAGAGTTGGTTTGCTGTATGGGGTCCATCATAGTCATCGTCATCATGAATAATGTTTGTCAAGGGTGTTATGGATGTTGTTGTTTTTATTGTTTTTGTAAATAGCAAATATATAACAACAATACTAAAAGCAACCAAAAACAACAATATTCGTCAAAGAAAATACAACAGCGCGAACAAAAAAAAAAAACACATTCAACTGTCAACAACAGAACACGCCCCTGCCAAATGACACACAGTCTATATGTTATACCGTCAATACGATAATGACGTTTTGTGTGCTTTCTGATGTCAATAATAATCATTTATGCGATGAGATATGAAAACTCATGAATTTTTCAACTTTTACTTGAATTTTGTTCAATATTTGCTTATATTTAACTCGAATGTGTATGCAATGAGTTCATTCATTTACAATGTATTTCTCTTCTCATTCTCAGTTTTATTTATTGATTTGAAATTGATATCAATAGAGAAGCAAACTTTAACACGTTGAAGACCGCATTGGAAAATCTTATTTCTCACATAGGGACTGGCATCAAATTAACTAAGTCCGTTATATGCAGTATCTCTTCAAGGTAATGGACTACAGTAGATAAATTGAATTTAAATCATGCCCGCATGTGTTCCCATCGGTCTTTAACGTGTTAAACTTAACGTGTTTAACTTTCGCATATTCAGTAAGTTTAGAGTACAGTAGTCAAAGAAATAAAAGTGACAGAATTCAGTTTACACTAGAAGCCTGCCTTTTTCAATCCTTGAAACACTTTCATTAAGTCCTTGAAACACTCTTTAATCCATTTTGTCTTTACCTTTGTTATCATTATGAAAAAGCCATGATATTTCTTCATAATTCTGAGGGTTTCTTTTCTTAAATGGCACATAATCTCAAAGTAACACATTTGATTGACCATATGATCTTATAGCGTGTCTTCAGGTAGACACTTTCGAAGTTTGACAGTTTATAGTGGTCATTAGGGTGCTCCTTATTTTAAATGCGAAATTGCACTGTTACTCCCCCCAGAAATGTTCTTCGTAGCCAAAAAATGCGTTATGGTAAATTTCAGGCAGACTGCATCAGGCGAAGGCGCATCCCACAAATACTGTCAAAATATTGTTACGCAAATAAAAATGCCTAAAAAGAAAATACACCACATTAGTGCCTTTTGGGACTGTAATGTGGGATTTTTGTCTATTGGTTTATGTCAAGGTTGATACAATTTTACCCTGGTAATGCCGTACTGATTCGTGTATATGACGGCATTGCCCATTCGATCATCTTTGGGTAAAACAATCTTACATGTTTAAAATTAACGGACATAAAATAGGAGATTTGAGAGCATTTCAGATATTTCCTGTAGGTATGTAAGGAGGCTGCTTTGCTTACGTGGATGTAGTTATCGTTTTGCATTCGTAAAGTTGTGTTTAGGCGTAAATAAAAATATTGTATAAACGAATATTAAGTGCAAGATAAATAAGTTGGAGACTGTATACTTATAATTGTATATTGTAAAAGTGATGAAATAAAAACTATAAAAAAACAACAAAATATTTATTTCATTTTGACAGTTAAAATGAACTCAAACGTTTTAAAACGGTTACAACATTTAGCAATATGTTCAATGCATATGAAATAAAATTTTGATAACTTGTCGTCATAACGCATCTTTATTGCAAAGCTCAGGCCAAGCTGGAGTAAAGAATGAATCAACACTTGTAAGACGACGAAACTCGAGACCAGCTGAAAGCATCTCTCCAGTCAACTAGAGATACTATGCAACATGAGATGCAAGAGCGTTTAATGCATCCCAAAAAAGTGACGGTGAAGGTTTTGGGATGGCGCCATCATCGGCTCATATTTCTTTAAGAAAGACGTTGACTAGGTGATTACCGTCAACTGGCGAAACTTTTCTCTTATCTTGCGTTGCAGAGGTGAACCAGATGGATACCACGAATATAAAATACGTTATTGGATCTTAACGTCAAACCTAATAAACAAAAACGGACAACATTTCACTGAATTCCATGCCTGCAAACCTCACCGTCGCAGGTACAATATTTTTCAACAAGACGTACGCCTTCAACAAGATACACCTGAAAATATCTGCAATTTAATAAGTATACAAAATTCAAAGATTTTTCCAAAGTTATGAATTTAAATAAATTATAAACATCAATGCGGAAATACATTGATATATTTCACGGCTAACATGAACGTAGGACAACCAAGTTCCTTATTAACATTCCTCCTTACAGTGATAGTAGACTGTTTTATGAAAAAGTTTAGCAAGAAGAGGAATATAGTACAGCTTCTAAAGGCATTTAGAAATCTTAATAGAGCAGATATTAATTGCCTCCTACAACACAGACTCAAATATACAGCATAAAGTGATCTTGTGATGGATGACGTGGTTATCTAGGAAGTATAATGTTGTTAAACGGTATGAGTAATGAACATTTCGCAAAATGTGTATTGAGTACCGAAAATCACGAGATCCACTTAAATCCGTATTCTCCAGTCAGACCTCCAGTTGTTCAATAAGAAAAGTTAAATTGGTGTAATCGATTTCAAAAAGTATTTTTGAAATAATAAATAAAAGTGTTGGATCAATTAATTATTGACAATTAAATAATTGTGATGTTTCTATTAGAAATTAACTCAATGCATTAAATGAATATGTACCCCATTTTGCTGAAATTTTTAAACTGCAATGATGTATAGTAAACAACAACAACGGAAAAACTTTTTGCACTCAATGCAAGTTATCGTTACTAAGAGTACGTAAAAGTAAAATTGAAACTCAGAGTATCACTATTAGGGATATCGATTATTCGAATTTTTTCAAAAATCGGTCTTCGAATAATTCGAAAAATTGCAATTTAAAAAAACCGTTTTTCGGTTATTAATATATTAAATAACCGTTTAATCGGTTCTCTTATTAAAATAAAATTCTTCTCAATTCAAGTTGCATTAGCAAATAAAATTGATAAATTTTTGTCCCATGTCGTAGTTTCTAGCATGTAAGAATGCTAGAACAACGTTCGGCTTTTTTAGGGTCTTAACGGACATTTCTTCCTCGGCACCGAAACAGCGTGTTTTGTAAAAGTTCTACTTGCCAGCGCCTACAAACTACTTGGTATAGAATCGAGTTTTCCTTGTCAATCAATCTCTTAAACATATTTGAGGTGGTCAATAATTTCTGATGTCGAAGAGCTTTTTCAGCTTGGTATTTAAGGACAATCAATATATCTAGACTTAATCTTTCCACCAATTTCAAATTATTTTCACACTTCAGAGGACATGTGAAATATAAATGCATGCATCATGTGGGTGCAACTGTGTTATGTTAGGTAAGACACCCGCCTACCAACCTGGAAGTTTTTAGTTCAATTACAGGCCACATCATCTCACAATTTTCAACAGCGGTATCAACTCACAACATTGCTAGCGGCTGGTTTTGGCTATTTACGTTTAAAAAACTTTACTAACTATAACATCTGCCGTACGGAGCTGGCGATTGTAGGTCTCTTTCAATGAGTCTAGTTGATCATTATTCTCTATATATAAAAAATAAATATTTATTTTTAGAAAATGAGAAAGAGTTATTGTTGCTCAAGTGTGCATATCTTTTTTGATCTACCATGGTTTTCACGCTATTTATGCGTCGTTCAAGGTTGTCACATACAGTATAAAAATAAGACGTTATATAGTATTAAATTTAGAAAAATACTTAGACGAAGAGTATATTTGTACTAAGAAATATACAAAACATATAAAAATTATACAAACTTTAATTAACCGTTTATACGTGTTAAAATAACCGGTTTATTCGGTATTCGAAAAATGGTTAAAACCGGTCGAATAATACCATTCGATCTCCCTAATCACTATACATATATCTATATTTTTCGCCAATCACTCACATCTACGAGTGCTCATTCATAATGGACACAAGTAAGACAACTTTTGTTAACTCTGCAAAAACATTATTGGGTTTAGAAATACAGAACAAAAGGAGGGGATATCGGTCCACACATGGAACATAATTTCGAAAGGAATAGGTGTAAAAGCAATTTAACCAAAACCCGTAGTTAAAAGTGAACACTCCAAAACCAGTATAAACTTAAAAACAAGGCGGTTAGACGCAGCGTACGTACACCGTAGCTGATGCCTGTGCAAAATTGTAAAATAGCACAGAAAAACCGCTCTTCTAGTAAACCTCTTAGAAACAACAAAGATAAGCATACCACTGTCAAAGGTTATAGATATGAGAAAAATACTATAACGGTAAGAGTACTCAACACTAACAACAGGATCGCATACATGTCTTTGTACACAGGATATATTCATCAAACGATCTAGTTTGGGAAAGATTGAGAGCTCTATAAGGGCACAGGAAAACAACTAAAGCCCTAGGACTAACAACATCACCAGAGATCTTACAAGCTATTCACGATTTCTGGGAAACGAACCAACTAGATGAAGAACTTGAAAAAGGTATAATAATACAGATCTCAAAGAAAGGCGACTTCAACCAAAGCAAAAATTTGAAGGTATCAATTCTATTTAAATTTGGTAAATAAAGTTATCGCGAATATAATTAACAATAGGCTTCCATCCATTGACCATATAAACAGGCTGAGAATAATCACTGAGCAATCATCAGAGTGGGAATCATCTTTATAGATTATCATCTTTAAACTTAGATACATCATTTGATACCATCCATCATCAAGTACTTGGAACATCCGTCGATGTAGAAAAATAATTAAACTATAGAAGCCTTGTACGAAAATGTAAAACTCTGCCAATAAATAAGAAAGTCGAAGCACAACAAGGCTGTTCGCCATCTCCATTATTAGTAGACGTAGTTATAGATGGAAATATTGATAAATCTAACCTGGAGGATAAACAGAAGACCGAGAGTATGCAGACTATCTATGTCTGTTAGCCAATAGATTTGAGGATATGCAATCCAAACTAGTCGCCGTTGCATATGAGACAAAAACAAACGCTTTGAAAATTAATGAAATATATAATCGCTATTTTAACCTGCACCACATACCAATTGAAATCAAACCGAACGTTCAGCAGAAAAAGTTCATATGGCTCTCAACGCGCATATCAAAACGCACAAAAGTCAGCACAACCAACAGTGGGTAAAATCGATTACCTTATATGCCTGCGAATCGTATAACGTAGCTAGTGCTGACTCGTAGAAAATACAAATATTCTTCAACCGCTGGCTAAGAGAAAGACTCTCTTTTGACCGAACACCATAAGCAACGAACATCTATGACTAGTCAAATATCAGGCGAGCAAGAGGTCAGAACTTGGGAGGCCCGCCGATAATATCAAAAGAGACTTGATCCATTGAAACCCACAAGGTAGATACTGGAAGGGCAGACCCAGCCGCTTATAGGGGCGATAACTTGATGAAGACGAAGCAAAGGGTAGTAAAACTTTCAATGAGCTGAGAACGGAAAAGATAAATAAGCGACGATGAAACGCTACCGCTCTTTGTAAGAACCATAAGAACATATATTTATATATATCGGGTGTTTGTTTTACAGTTATAGAAGCTTAAATCATAATAAAATAAAAATTAAATGGATATGTATGGGCCTCTCTATACTGACTGCAGTTTTTCAGAATGTCGATCTTGCCTCTTGTAAACGTCTGTTTCTGCACCGCTGCTTGTTGAAATTGTGCTTCCCAGATAGCAGGAGCTATCCACATACTCAATTGGTTGGCTCTGTAGCATGATGTTTTCTGTTTTTTTTTATTACTGTTAACTCTCATGGCTTTGATTTTCCTGGCATTTATCTTCAGCCCAACACTGCGAGAGTAGAAAAATATCGTCTGGATAATCCAGGTCCTCCAGTTGGAGTGAGGGACTCCATGCTTTAGCTCTACTCTGTGAATAGACTTCACTCATCTTCTCATCGTCTCTCATCCAGTACAATGGTGAATAGTATTGATAAAAGTGGACATCATAGCTTTACTCCAGCGTTAGTATGGAATGACTGTTGCTACAGTTGTGAAGCACCGAGAGTTCTGCATCCTCGTACATTGCTCGTATTATTCGAATTATTTTCTGGGGTACTCCTTTTCTTCTCAACGCCTTCCATATGGCAGTTCGTTTGATGCTATCGAAGGCTTTATTGAAGTCGACGAACAGTAGGTACAGGGGATCCAACATTCTATAGACTGTCCTATTATGATGAGAGAGAGTGTTGACCTGGTCTATGCAGCTTCTTTGGCCGGAAGCCTAACTGCTCGCCAGCAGTATGTTCTCTATTTTGCTTTGAAACCTTCTCTGTATTATGACTGCTAGTATCTTGTATATGGTGTTAAGCAGAGTGACTCTTCTTCTTATTATTATTATTATTATTATTATTATTATTATTATTATTATTATTATTATTATTATTATTATTATTATTATTATTATTATTATTATTATTATTGCAATATTTTAAGTCGCCACTTTTGGTATCTTCAAAATGATGCCTTTCTCAAAGTTGATGGAAGAAAGATTAATGCGATATAATTGAGTACTAACACATTTCTAATCATGTCCCTATACTGAACACCATAGACATTAACATTCTGACCACCGTCATTTTTGAAGACATATGAAACTATGACTCCGCCGGCACATAAAGCGTACCAAACTATAATTTTATGTGGATTTAATGATGTTTCGACAAAACCTTGTGGATTATCATCACCCTGAATGCGACAATTTTGCTTATTTACGTCCACATTCAACCAAAAGTGAGCTTCTTCGGAGAACAAAATTTTGAATGAATTTTAATTAAAAAATTTCAACAATTTGCAAGCGTGGTTCTGGTGTAAGTCTATCCATAATAAAATGCCACCCCAAACTAAACAAAAAGGAACTATCAACTGTTAAATCTGTTGTCAAATAAAGCAGTGTTGCGACATTTGTCTTAAGGCCTGGTTACTCTTACTTAAACGAATACGTTGCAGATCAGCTGTTCGGTTTCCCTTTCTTAGTTTATGTGTAAATAGATACTCTTACGTAAACGTAACATTCCGTTGCGGATACATTAAAAAAAAAAAAAAAAAATTTCCGTTTTTACGCAACAGCTGTCAAAAAATTTTAATTTTGTTTTGAAAAAAAGCTTAAATTTATAAAAATCATTTTTTTGAAATCATTGTTATAAATTATAACAAATTTTCTATTTTATTCAAAAAAAAAGTAACTATCAACGATCAAAATCGACCTTAACGTTTACGTGTCCGCAACATTTACGTAAGAGTAACCAGGCCTTAAGTAACAGTCTTTCGAGGTCTTACAAACGTTAGCACAAATCCAATCTACGTTTAACGAATTGATTAGTACAGACCGTACTTGGGATCATTGATTTCGATTGAATTAAGATTCTAAAGGTGGTATGATGACGAAAAGTTTTGAATGTTGCTCAGTGACTGTACTTACAATTTTAATTTGGGATAAGTAATGATAGAATTTTTTAAAATGTTACTTCACTTTACCTGTAATGATGTCTGATTAAAATTAATAAACAAATTCTTTCAGTACAGCCTGTAGTATATGCTTTTTTGAAATGATCTTAAGTACCTAATTAAGAGTAATTTTTATACTTAAGAAAGAGCTTAAAAAAGAATATATTTTATATTGACATGGAGTATACTGACTGCTTTAGACAAAAACAGTAAACTCTTAAGTGGTGATTAAAGTGTGAGATTATCCTGAATACGTATGCTCTTAATGAAAAGAAGAAGTAACATTTTTTTATTACTTTTTACATTCTCAGTGAGAATTTCTTCGCAATAAATAAAGACTCTAAAGCTAAGGTATGAGGTATGTATTCATTAATAAATTCTTTGTAACGAAATTACGAAAATGTCACCTCTAATAAATAGAATACAAAAAAGTAATTCACGTGCAGTTCACAGTAAAATACAAAAAGATGATTTAATAGAAGCTGAAGATGTAGAGATGAGTAACGAAGAAATGTTCTGGTATATGGGCATACAGAGTTTCATCGCAGTCTTTATTGTGTACTAAAGTTTATTCAAAATTATTCATGTCAACGTAATACGGATCAATTATAACGGTTCAAGAAATTCGAATACAACAAAATCGAAAGAAAATGTGGCAAAAAAAAAAATGAATAAAAAACTACACAGACTCAAACCCATATACGAGTACACATTGGAAAACCTGAAAAAAGGTTTCCTCCTTAACGCAACAACAAATGAAAGAATAAAATCCACTTTTCATACCTCTCTGAATAAGTGTACGAGTAGTAGTAGAGAATGACAACAGAAAAGGTGGAATTTGTATTCATGACTGTGATAGATACTAACTCTGATATTGTGCTCTTACATACATGCACAGTAAGAATCTTAAAAACTTATTCACACCTGAGAACAATTACTTTGGTAAGTTTAAAATGAGTATCTGGTAGATGTTTAGTTAGCAAGGATGATGGTGGGAGGTTTACTGTAGCAGATAGAAAGTATATATCAATGCATTTATTTACAAAAAAAACCAAAATCAAAACAAAAAAACTTTTGCATTCTCTCATAGAAGAACAAGCATTTCCTTTAAAGGCTTGAAGCTCTTTCGAATGAAGTACATTTTACTTGAAAGTTTTTAAGTGCAAACCAGTGTGTTGCATTCATATTTCAAATTTTTAGTGCTTCTTGCTTTTTCTTTTGTGGAGCGAGAGAAAAAAAACGTTGGTTGCTGTGATATTCAAGTGTTGCATGCAACATATAGAAATTCATATTACATATGCATATTGGCGTTGGTTATTTTCACAGAAAAACGAAAATTTTTGAATAGTTTTACACATTTTTGGTTACTTTTTATAAGTGAAAAAGCCTGTGCTATTATATTTTGATTTTCAATGTTCAACATTCCATAATTATTGTTGGTACGAGTACTTTAATATGGGGTTCTATTAAGTGGTTTTTATTTTAGCAAAACCTACCAGGCAAAAACTTTTTCAAGTGGTTTTTGTTGAAATGTTACTAAAAATTCCTTTTTGTTTATATTTTTCGGGGGGTATTTTATTATAGAGGCTAAGTTTGAATTATAGTTTATTTTAAATATGATTTTTATTTTTTTATCAGAGATGTTCCATATTTGGTACTTAATATATAAGAAATTATATGTATATGACATATCAAAATAAAATTTAAAGTATTCTAAGATATTATAAAATAAGTATTCATTTCAATAGCAAATTATAAAAAATTATCAGCACATATGGCCTAAAATAAAATAGATATTTTAAATCGTTCTGAGAAAAAGTCAGAAATAACCTTCCACTCATTGCATATAAAATCGTATGAAGTATAGTAATGGATATTTTTTTTGGAAGGTCATAACTCTGAGTTGGCAACATTGCTTTATTTAACGATCGATTTAACAGCTGTTAGTTGCATTTTATGTATTTAATTTGGTTTCATATTTCATTATGGTTGGAAGAAAAGAAGGGCTTGCAAATTATTGAAATTTTTTATCAAAATAATGGTGCTGTTCGTTAAACATTTCTTGCACTCTGGTGAAGCCCACTTTTGATTGAATGGGTACGTAAATAAGCAGAATTGTTGCAAGCTTTTGTTGAAACATGCGTTTTATGGGCTGGTGGAGTCACTGGTACATATGTCTTCAAAAACGATGATGATCAGAATGTTACTGTCAATGGAGATCGGGATAGCAATTTCACGTAAGGGTCTAAATTGTCCATTGGAATTTTGTGTTTTGGGTTATAAAGGGTCCGTCAAATAAATTCTTTTTTTTTTTTTGAAAATGCTCTAAAAAAAACTACTGAATATTTTCTCCAATTTCTTTTTTTATTTGAAAGTCCAATCCCTCCGGTTAATAATGGAAAATAATTTCATTCAAATGGCTGCCTCGGCTGGCCATGCAGTAGCTTACACCATCGGTACAATTTTTAAGCACATTATCGATTGTTTGCAGCTGTATTTCACCAATGGCTTCACGAATATTGTTCTTTAAAGCGTCAATTGCCTCTAACTTGTTGGAAACAGTTATCTTTGACGGCAGACCACAAATAATAGACCGACGGTGTCAAATCGCAGCTCCGAGGTAGCCAAACGACATCAGCTCTGCCGCTGATAATGCGATCTTCAAAAACAGGGCGCAAAGCATCGAGTGTAGCTTCGGCTGTGTGGCACGTAGCGCCGTCCTGTTGAAACCAAATGTTGCTAATATCCTCCTCTTCAATTTTTGTGAATTAAAATTCGTTCAACATGGCCCGATAACCATCGCCATTGACTGTAACTGCCATTCCTTGTTCATTTTCGAAGAAAAATGGCTGAATTATGCCTCTGGACCAAAATCCGCGCCAAACAGTGACTCGTCTTGGGTGTATCGGCTTTTCAATGTATGCGTGCGGGTTTTCTGTGCCCCAAATGCGACAATTTTGCTTGTTTACATACCCGCCAAGATCAAAATGAGCTTCATCTGAAAAGATGATTTTTTTTTGCAAATTCGGCATCTTCTGTAAGTCGATCACAGGCCCAGATACCCTGCGTTGTTCAAGCGTATATACAACCATATTTGTTCAGCGGAAGGATAAAACTAATTATCTGTCAAATCAGACATGAGCTAAGTGTTACCATTCACGAAATAAGCACTAGTTGAAAAAAACGTTAGATGGCGGACCCTATATGTTGCGTTATCTACAACATATCAGAAATGCTATAGCAAAGTTTGATGTATTTGTATCATACATTTGCATATAATAATAAACATAATTCACACTTTGCCCTCATCGTCATCAAATTACCAACCGTTGTGCGTCAAGTGTAAAATTACAATTAAAACTCGACTTTAAAAAAAAAAAATAATTTAAATATTTGGTAAAATAATACTCTTACTTGCTTAATAAAAGTCTGATTAAAGAAACAAATGTTTAGTTTTACTTTTGGTTGTATTTTTAAGTTACTCACATTGTGATCTGGGCAGCCCACAATGGTGCACTTAGTGGTGAAGTGTTTATTGAACATCCTAGGGTTAAAGGTTTTAAACCTTATTAAAACCGTTCACAATGCTGGTCACTTGTATTTCTCGTATATTATACTCATCCTTTCGAAATTATTCAATAAATCATTAAAAATATTTTCGCATTTTGTGGTTTTTTAATTTCATATAAAATCTCGAACAACAACTACTAAAAAATCCAAACAGCACGTTTATGGCCGCTTAATGGTCTCTCAAACTTTAAATCATTCAAAATTTTCTTATTTCAAATATTCCAAGACTCGTACAGATTCCAGTTTTCACCAAAATTCCAATTTTTTCCAAAAAAATGGTATCGATCAAATGGATCTATCAAAAAACTGTGACATGTACTTGGACAAAAAATGATAGTTAACCACCATAGGTAGCCCTTTTTAAAAATACTAATCGCATTTATACCGCTAAAGTTAGTCATGTTCAATTATCAAATTTTCAGTGGAGGCAAACAACTTTTCTGTTTAATATGAAATTATTTCGAGGTAGAAAGTGTTTTTTTTTTTTTTTTTTTTGGCGAAAGAGTAAAGAAAATGATGTAAAATTTTTACAATGGAAAGAAAGATATGCCCAATGTATGTCGTTTTCTTCCAAATGGTGAAAATTGAAACTCAATTGACTCAATTTAGCGCTACAAGTGCCGATATATGTTTCATTCAGTGAACACAAAAAATATATACGTATTTCTGTAAACTTGTGTAATTGGATACTACACTGGTTTACAAGAAACAAACAAATTCTGGCCTTTAAATAATACTGTATGGAATATGATGATTTTGATGCGCTGAATTCAAATCCGTCTTTAATTTTCTTTCCATCGGGCTCAAATTTTTTTTATGGCCGTGGCAAATTTTTTGCCTAAAATATGGTAGTTATGTCAATATATTTCATCATAACTTGAAAGCGACTTGGCTGATATTAATAAAAGTACCAGCAAGTGTTTATGGATAAAATTTCTTATAAATCACCTGAATAACATTTTTTTATATTTACAACAGTTTCGGAGTTATTCATAACTCAGTTGCAAAAAAAAAATTTTTTTCGCGCTAAATTATAGGAATTTTTTTCTTTTTTTTTCAAAAAGTAATAAAAAATTTTTCAGAGTGAAGTTAAGTGCTTAAGTATTGGAGAAAAATTTATGAAAAGTAAATCGACATATTATACCAACTTTTTGTTGGTTAGATAGCACGATATATTTGAGTTTGGAACACCTGCTAATGGTATAGGACTTTGTAGGATGAGGATGAAAAACTAAATTTGGTGACTTTCAAAATAGGAGTGACATTTTTGAACCCTTTAATACAAAAATCGGGTTCACACTGAGCTACAATCTATAATGCTCTTCGTTCAACATCGTGATGGAAAAGATAGTGGACGCAGTGCACGTGAAGTAGCAGCAGGATTTTCAAGAACTGGGACAAAGTCAACTAAAGCAGGTTTAGCGGCAAATAAGAACAAAATAAAGTTAATCGTTTCGACAGACGAAACAAATTAGTCTCGAAGTTTGGACTTAAATAACCATAACTTTGAAATCGTAGATGAAGTTGTTCATCTCGGCTCAGCCGTAAACAAAAGCAATAATGTCAGACCAGAAATAAAATGAAAACTTCTGCTTACGAATAAATTTTGATCTTAGCAAACATTTCAGAGATAAAACTCTGTCTTATTACTACTTGTCTTACTCTATAGCGCCGAGTTAATGGCTATAGCACAGTCTGATGCAACAATTCGTGAAGTTTTTGAAAAATATATGGACCCGTTGTCATAAATAACGAGTCCCCATACCAAACGAATTACACAACCTATATAAGTTATATTCTGACATTGGCACCGTTAAGCACATTTGAAAACCACAGTAACGTTGGCTAGGTCAAGTGTTTCGAATAGATGAGACGGCCATTGCTCGAAAGGCGATTGGTACTGAACGAAACGAGAGCAACAACCAAGACATATTTTTGGTGGAGATATCATCACAACTTGGTGTTAAAAAGCGCATATGATCGAGGCACTTAAAATTCTATATGCTCTTTTTAAAGCCCTATGCCCTTATTTTAGCATTCTTTCTTTATTTTATCCATATAGTAGAATATCTTAGGGTAAACAAAATAGGCGTTTCTTTAATCAACCTTCGTTTGACTTACTCTTTTTAACACTCAACGATTTGCCCAAATTAGGAAAATAAATCTGGAGAGTATGCTGGACTACAAAGCAGTCTGTAGCCCAATGTGTAAAATTTTGTCATAGTGACTACATAAATTACTAATGAATCTATCACTTCTATCACTTATAATCAGGGGTGGTTACCCACTGGGTAACCCAATAAAACCCACCCGGGTATATTTTTATATTTTTTTTTTGTCGTTTATTTACAACAAACAAATTAAAAATTTACATATTGGGAGTATGAATTAAATCTGTCCCTTTCTTTAGATGAAAAATGATAATGAATTAACAATTTTATCAAAATAATAAATTATCAAATAACTGGCTTATATCATAATCCCATCTCTGAGCTAATGTCCGAATCCCGTCTCAAAAAACTTTCGTTCATTGAGGCGATTCACTTTGAGCCGAGCTATATTTGAAGAATTTAATCGTTTCTGAAAATTGTTTGCCAACTTTGTCACGAGATACCGAGTGTTGTCATGCAAAAAGAATGCTTTATCTGTCTGCCTGCCTTAATTTTCCGGCCGTTGTTCTCATAATGCACGGTTCAACCGAAGTAATTGCAGTCTGTTCCGAATATCGGGCTTTAGTAGCTCATAGTACACAATGCCGCCTTGATGCCACTTAGAATGCAAAATTGCATTATAATAAATAAACTACGTAATTATATTAACAAACAAAAAATTATGTCGAATTTAACGAAATTTGGAAGCAGTTATAGAACCGAATAAAATCCGGTGGGCTGGGTTTTTGCCAATTTTGCTTATAATCGATAAAAATATTGACACTAATATTCTAAAAGAATTGTGTGTACAACCACGTTAGCCTCCTTTTTTGCATTTTCACCTAAACTGTTTTTATTATTCTTTTGCCTCTGGTGTATTGTGAAGAGTCAATGTTTTACTCACAATTACAAAACGGCAAAAAACAAATGTTTGGAAAGGCATTTGAAAATCCTCAAACACTTTTTTGAAGTGGTTAGTATTAATTCCTTCGAATTGTCTTTGCATATCCAAACATTAATGTAAAATGTAACTGCACAGTTAAGATGCCTATAACCCCAACTATCTCATGCTTTTACGCTTTATCTGATCATCTAAGCTTATTAATAGATTTTTATCGAGTATAATCTTTTTTTCACGTGTCTGTGTTTGAAGGATGTTCCCATCAGAGAATGACAAAAGTATGGTTTTGGTGGCTAAACATGTATGAGTGAGTAAAGTTAAAAATATGGGTATTGGTACCGTTACCCATACACAACATATTCAAAGCCAGCGCAACTTAAATAACTACAAGTGGGAGTTGCGAGTGTAAAGTGAAAATGAGCATGGGTATATTTATACTTGGGTGTGTGTATATTTCTACTTGGGTATGTGTATATTTCTACTCGAGTATACACAGAAATCGTTGTGATGCAGTTAATAAAAGTGTTTCATATTTGACACATAAGTAATGCTAATATGACTATATACTCCCATGTACACATGTGGACTATTTTTAGAACATTTTCAATGGTTTTTATTTCAAAAATTTAATTGTTTGTTTTGTATAAAAAAATTAAAAGCTGATAAAAAAAGTTTTGATACAATTAACGTCAATACAAATTCATATGATAAAAAAATTCTCTGATAAATATTTGCATATTTAAGCAATATTTTTTTATATTTTTTATTTCCTTTGACTGTAAAGATATTGTAAGAGGATATAAAAGAAAATGCAGCTTTACGTTGAATAGTTAAATTTGAACTCAATTTTTCGAAATTCGACATTATTTTAATCTTTAGAGCTGCGATTTCAGCTTCTTCATTTTTATTTTATTAAGGGATGGGATAAAGAAACATAATCCATGACACACTCGCTTGAAGTTTTTTGAAAATTATTTCGAAGTCCTTGCAAATAATTAAAATTTAATTAAAATTAATTTAATTTAAAATTTAACATTTATGTAATTTTCCAAAATTGACTCAAATATTGCGAAGTTCGAACTCCACCTTGTAGGACAATTAGTTATTGGCTTTTTAAAGTATTTCACTAATTTTTTGCAAGCATTTGTAATCCACTTCTAGATTCGAAATTATCGGTTAGGACATTATAAAAAACAACAAATGTGCCGAACAGTTTAATCTTTTGAAATCTCTTCGTGCATTTAAAATATTACTTCCGCGATCTGTTACGAACACCACATTTGATATATCAATCACATAAAATTCTTCAAATGGTTGCTTATGTTTTCTTTAATGTTAACTGCGGTGTTAAACATAATATTCGAAATTCACTTGGAAGTGTAAAGTGGTACACAAGAAATTTCTCGTAATGATATCGTCACTCAACGTATCAATTGTAACTTCAGCCTTACCATTGGTAATAAGATTCTGTATGTATGGTTTTATTTCTTTTCTGTTCTTTGTGGCTATCGATTTGGTTTTTCGTTTTCCTTGCACTGGGAATAAATTGTCTAAATCAACATTTTTACCAAACTTTCCACCAATTTGTAGACACTTTTGAATTAATTTACGAAAACCGGAGCCTTCAACACTACTTATTAGTACCCATTGATACACATATTTTGAATGCATGTGTATGCGCGCAAACAAATAATTTTATAGCGCTATGGCTATAATAATATGGATACAAACATGTTGTTTAAGATGGTTGTGTACAGATATGTTTGCTAGAAGTATGAAGTGGAATTATATCTGTATGTTGTTAATGTATTGATATACACAACACCTAAAAATATAGACAAGTACTTAAGCATACATTGCTTATAAGTACTGATTGTCATTCTCTGGTATCAATGTGGTCAGTGTTTTCAAATGATTACGATTTACTAAAATACTTTTGTGTACAGCGAACTCGCGATATGTTTTAGTTTGGTTTTCAATTAACGACATGCTTAAAACTCATTAAATAGGTGTTACCATATATACCATATATCCTTAAAATTATAAAATTTTAAATAAAGAAGCAGACACATAAGATATTTGGCTTTTTATATACATATGTATGTATGTTTTATATGTATGTTTTCTCAATACCTGATTATTTTCGATATTTGATGGTTACATTAAAATTTTACTTCATATTTTAACCCAGGCCGTATTAAAAAAAGATACTTCTGTATTTCGCAAATTTTACCTTTAACCTTTAAAACATAACATGACTGCATGACGTTTTCATTTACAAATTTGTGTTCATACTCGCATTTAAGTCTTTAAACATCAGATGTTATGGGTCGCAGATAAGACTTACGAGTAATAAAAGAATACAAATGAACTGTCGGAAATGATTACAAATCAAAGTCCTTTTGAATGAATGAGCAGCGTTTAAAAAAAATACCCCACCCATTCAGCCGTTCATACAACAACAAAAGCAGGAGAAAAAAATGTAAATTTGAAACATTAAAAAGGTAATCAGGTGTCATTATAAATAAAACGAAACCAAAAAACACGCTACAACACCCTTTCATTCATTTCAACAATTGCCACTTTTGAAAAAATGAAAAAGAGAATTTAAGCGGTTTTTTCACTTTTTTTTTGCTGTCCTTAAACGGCCTTTGATTCCGCTAAAGGAAAAGGGAGAAATTAAATGGTCAAAATAAATGTTAAATTTTATATGGCCCTGACATGTTAAAGCAAACAATTGTTTATCGACTAAAAAGGAATAGAGTAGAATGAAGGGAGGGCTTTTTTACTAACTGAACTTAAACAAAAGCGAACGCAGCCCCATACACTTTGTCTCTTTTATGCCGGGCAACGATATATTTTTCTCGTTTCACAAAAAAGATTAATGTTTACCCTTGAGCTCCATTTTATTCGTAAAACATTCGGTGACATCAGTGAGGAAATTAACAATAAAAACCTCAAGCTAAGCAACCCCTTATTTTGGTAAGTTTATAACTTTACAACTCTATTACAGGTGCACACATTACTTTCGTGAATATTAAGAAACTAGTGATAAGCAAGTGAGTAAATGACTGTAGTGTGTTTGAGTTGATGATAAAAAGTAAAAGTGTTAGTTCTCTACTTATACTGGTCGACTTGGCATCAATTGTTTATACAACTCGATGAAATCGATCTTGTTATCAAAATAAAATTAAGCAAATTAACTTACTGTGGCGCAAGAACATTTTTTGTTGTTGTAAAAATTGACAAATGATTACAATAACACCCATATACCGCTCAACTGTGTAGTGTACACTGAAAATAGAATGGAACTACTCACTTATCGGGACAACATCGATGTAATTAGCTAGTTTAAGAACTAGAACAGCTGTGTTGCGGTGCAATAAGTTCGGGAGTATTAAAAAATGATGGATTTGAACTAAACAAACGAATACATCAGCCGGTGGTAAAAATATGGGTGCAAAAAGAATTATATGCCTGAATGAAGAAAGTAGATGGAAAGAAAGTAGAATCGTACCAATGGATAAAAAAGGTGATAAGGCCAAATGTGAACACTATAACTAAAACTATAGCTTAACCCCTCTCTACTTTTTAACCTGGTGCTGCACTCTCTTATAACTAACATAGATCCAGGAAGCACTATTTTTCGGCACAAATATGTGCACTTACGTATAAGATCGTAATTCTAGTCAAAAGCAAACAATATCTTCATGAAACATTTACGTGTCTAGAATCATCTACTACGACGGAGTGGCTTCTCATTAACGAGGATAAAACGAATGTAGTGCAAATCACGAAAAGCAACACATAGTAACCAAACTGACAACTATAACTTTAAAAAATTCCAGGAATTTAAGTACCTCGAAGATGTATCGCGTATTTTTTATAGAGGTATAGAACTTTAAGTTGGCATTACTTTTCAAGATGGCGACCGATTTAACAGCTGTCAAAGGATTTATTCCCAGTTTGGTTTGGCAATTCATCATGAATAGATAGATTCGTCGTAGATTCGTCGAATGGGCCCAAAACGAGATTACTGTTGTTCCCGATTTTCATAAGCGAATTTTGTTTAGCGATCAAGCGCACTTCTGGTTGAATGGCTACGTCAACAAACAAAACTGCCGCATTTGGAGTGAAGGCAATCCTCAAGTGCATGTGGAAACACCGTTACATCCAGAAAAACTGACTGTTTGGTGCGCTTAACGGGCTGGTGGAATCATTGGTCAGTACTTTTTCAAAAACGATGGTGGCCAGAACGTTACAGTCAATGGTGATCGGTACAGAGCCATGATTAATAACTTTTTAATTCTTGAATTGAATAACCATGATGTCCAGGAGATGTGGTTTCAACAAGACGGCGCAACACGTCACACAGCTCGTGCCACAATAGATTTATTGAAAGACATGTTTGGTGACCGCCTAATTTCCTGTTTTGGACCTGTGAATTGGCTTCAAGCTCTTGTGATTTAACACCGCTAGACTACTTTCTGTGGGGCTATGTAAAGTCATTGGTCTATGCGGTAAAGCCACAAACGCTTGACCATTTGGAAGACAACATTCGCCGTGTTATTGCCGATATACGGCCACAAATGTTGGTAAAAGTTATCAAAAATTGGACGTCCAGATTGGACTACATCCGCGCCAGCAATGGCGGTCATATGCCAGAAATCATATTTAAAATGTAATGCCACAAGATTATCTTTCGAATAAATAAAATTCATGTCAATCCATCATGTAATCCATCGTTGTTTTATTGAAACTTAAAGTTCTCTACCTCTATAAAAAGCACCCTATATTTTGTTTTTTTGTATACTTATTAGCAGTGCAGATGTGGCTAAATATGTGAGAGCTGCGAAGAAACTGTAAGAAAGATCTTCGAGAAGAAAATGTCCGCCAAAAAAATATGAAGAGATGATGTAAAAGGTGCTATAAAAAGAGTGGGCATATCTGAGATCAAATGATATGCCCAACAACACTGTGTTTGGCAGCTTAGCTATTTTCGTGCAACATGTTCTGTGTGGTCTATATTGTAATCATAAATCGTCTTACAAATGAAAAATGCTTGCAGATTTTTGAATTTTATTATCAAAATTCATGCTCGGTTAGAAACTTTTTTATCGGAAAATTGTGTTCAGCGACGAAGCTTAATTCTTATTGAATGGATATGTGGACAAGCAAAATTGCCTCATTTGGTGTGAAGAGCAGCCAAAAGCATTGCAAGAACAGCTAATGCATCCCGAAAAATACACTTTTTGCTGTGGATTATGGGATATTGGCATCATTGGACCGTACTTTTTCAAAGACGACAAAGGCAGAAATAATGGCCCAATTGGGAGGCGAATTCGGTGAACAGTATATTTTACGTTTGTAAATTTGTTGATGTTTTCTAGAATAACAGCCTCCACTGCGCTCTGCACTACGTTGAAATTCAGCAAACCTCTTTTGCAATTTGTCTCGATAGAGCAGAGTTCGGATAATGTTTATCAACCCTCTGTATTTTTTCCATCAAAAAGCAATGCTTTATATCAAAACTCGAAATTTACTTTTTTCCCCTTTTTTTGTCAATAACAAAAGTTGTTTCATGCAAAATGCTAAAACGCACGAATCAATAGTCAGATTACTGTCAAATTTACACACGTATCGTTTGAAGGTTCGTATTAAATAAAAATCATATGGACAAAATTCTAGAACCGCCATCTATGTGTCATCCCAAGGACAAAAATAGTTTCTTCAGATTTGAATAATGATTATGGTTAAGAATTTTAGGAATTATAGTAAAATCTGAAAATACTATATTCCTATGACAAGCGCGTCTTCCTACCAAACCAAACAATTTATTTATTTGATTTAGTAACACGTATTACATTCACTTTAGTTTCTCACTTGACCATCGCTGTTAACAAAAAATTAGCTTTACGCAACACTTTTTTCTACAGAGTAATGAAGGTGTTCATATGTATGGTAATTTTTCACTATAAATTTTTCCACTTGATTCCACATCTTCCCTCCAATGTTAAATTTAAATACTTTTCTCTCTACGGCCGAGTGATTTTTCAGTTAATTTACATATAAAGACTTCGTTTTACTAGAAAAAGGTTAATGTTTTGATATTTAATTTTTAACATGAGAAGAAATGGAGTAAATTTCAACCCAATTATTTTGACAAGTTAATTAAAGATACTTTTTCCTTATTAATATCTCTTTAAATATCTATGACTAACTTTATTATTTATAGCAAAATTGGAAGTATTTATAAGGGTATATATGTATATATACGAGTATATGAACGGTATGTTCATGTAATAATTTGTAGTTTTTGCTACAAATATTTAGAAAATGAGGGTGTCAAGTGTTGACTGACTGACTGACTACATGTCATCTACATAATTGTCTTCTTGTTAAAATTTATTTTATTAAGTGGTTGGTTAACGCGCTAAAAGTTTATTAAGACGCTCACACATGATATGCCAATAAAATGTGAGTGTCGGCTGAAATTGAAAGATTTTTCTTTTAATATTTATTTCACTCAGATCGTAATTTGTTGTTCACACTTCACATCATATTAATAAATATATTGTGGCATGTCGATTAATTGCTGACAAAATTAAATTGGTGGTTGGGGGCAACATTACATTACGTGTGGGTTGTTTACTTTCTAAATGGTATTGAAATTTGGCCATATTATATGCTATTTTATTAGAGGGTAGCATTGTATTGACTGTATAGATATGTTATAAATATTATTAACAAAAGTTTAACACTCGTTTAAATGATGTTACTTTATAAGAAATATTAGTATAATGTTTATTAAAAATCTATTAGAAGGCTATTATATGGCAAAATGTTCGATATTATAAGTATATATTAAGTAAAGAAGCGTCCAACTACCAAACCAGTGTAATTTAACCCAAGAATAATTATAGCCAATAAAAACATGATGGCATGATATGATTCACGATGGCAGCGTCAGTAGACCAAGCTGTAACAAAGCTTAGTTAAATAATGATGTGTTCTTTCTTCACTGCTGTACAACGTTGTACTTTACTGTATAATATAAGGAGCCCTATCCTCGCCAAGAGGCATAATCTGGAAAGCCTCAACTATGTCAAAAATATTTGTCTCCTGATAAACATCGCAAAAAAAAATTATGGGAATAAACGCTAGTAATACAGCAAGCCTTTAAATCGGGACTAACAATTTTGCTTTCTCGTCAGCATCCTTACGTTATCCGGCGGATCTAAAGCTGACATCCGAATCAGATTGAACCTAAGCTGCCAATCTTTTTGTCTACTAAGCCCCACTGACGATCTCCACATGTTTAACTTGTGTGCTAGGTCTACACTTTTATTGGCTGCTAGCTAAAGAAATAAAAAAAAGTGTTGAGAAATCTTAGGATATCGTGTACTAGGCACGAGCATCGCTCGGATATTATTGCATGATGTCAATAAGCACACTGCATTGCTCAAAAGTTATAACGGTTATAACTGTCGACACTAAAACCAAATCACTTTTGTAGCATTCTATGCCTGAACCACAATCTTTAACTACCTTAACTCCTTGTAAAAGATTTTTGGATTTCTGTTAACTATTGCCAGATTTAAGTCTATACAAGAGAAATTTTGTATGGAATTTGTGGAACTGCATTCTTGATTTCGTGTTAGTTGATGATCCTTGAATTTTGATTTGATTCTTTCTTATTTGATAACTTCTTCTGAGAACGTTTATCTATCTACTTATACATTATGTAGTTTAAGATCTCGATATAAACGCAGGCAATAACGGTCTACATTTTTCGCCAAGGTTTCAGTATCTTATTATCGATAAGGCGATGTGCTTATCCCCAGACTAGTCAACAAAATATCAAATTGACGACATCTTCGCAGCTTATCGCCGCACCCATCTTCGTCTGGCGAGAAGCATTCAATTGATCCGACAGAGAAAGCTGGAATATACAAAGCTATGCTTACAACTGCCTTTTCCGCTCGACTTACCCAGTTGCTAAAAGAATGCACACCATGTCCTAATATATCTACGCAAAATACCAACGTATTATAAACGCCATGGAATATGCAATATTCATACTTGGATTTCATTAGCATTCTGATGCTACAGAAAAGAATAAGGCTTACTTCGCACACTAGAGTCTGCTGTAACGCGGGGAGCATGGGAGAGATATCGGAAAAAAAGAAGAGAGGAGAAATGCTTGTTCCGAAGAGAAACGGGAAGGCGTGACTGTGAGGAAATTGAGATATACGGGGGGAGAAACGTAAAAAGGCTACACAAGGCTTTGGTGCTACTATTTCCTCCTTTAAAGATGAAGAAAAAACTAAAAACATATTAGGGATATGGAAAGAAAATGTTTACAAGTTGCTAGTGTCAGATAATAATGATGCTGATGATACCCAAGATCTAATTAATGATGACGTTGTTGAATGTACAAAAGGAGATTGAGAAATAAGTATTCCGGCTGAAGGATAATAATGGGAGTGATGGTCTACCAGTAGAGCTTTTTAAAGCCCGAGCATTAACTTGTTCACACCTTACGGCTGGGGGAACACATCCTCTGTGTAAGAAAGAAAACAAAACCGCATTCGTCATATTGCTTACAAAATTTTGTGCAGTATAATATGGATCGATTAAAATGTAAAGTCGCCGAAATAATTAGATCCTATCAATCCGGTATTAGGCCCGGCAAATTGATCTTTGACCAGATATTCACATTACGTCAAATACAGGAGAAAAACCAATAGAAATAAAGCGACACCTACCACTCGTTTGCCGACTTCAAAGCTGCCTTTGACAGGTCGATATGTGCAGAGCTTTTCAAGGACATGTCAGACTTGTTAGACTATGCAGAATGACTTTAACCGGCACAAAATCATGAGTTAAAATTGAGAAACGTTTGTTACCAAACGAGCTTTCAGACAAGGTTATAGCCTCTCCAGTGACCTATACAACATTTTGTAGGAGAATATCCTTCATGATGCTGAAGTTTACCAGAGTACACATACTACAAGCATATGCCTATGATATTGATATAATTTGGCGTACTACACGGAAAATTACTGTACCATTTTCTAGCATTGAAAGAGACCGCGCACAAAAAATAAACACTACTTAAGCGGCATATATATCATTTAGAAGGTCCGTTTCTCGTAAAGAAACTTAAAATCGGGTAATATTCAGCTAAGTTATTGGCTTATAAGTGCTTATAAGTGTCTTACCGTGTTATTATTATTATTCAACTGGGACGGAAAGACCAAAGTGGCCAAAACACTTCGGGGTCAGACCCGCCGTCGCACTAGTCGTGAAAGATAGTAAAAATCCTCCATTAAATCAATATTCCTGGGTGGAAGCATTAATTGGAACAGTCATCAGAAGAATATCCTCAACTTTATGTATGAATACCGCAATATCCGCAATAGGTAACCGACAAACCTGTTCAGGCCCAATAAAGGGCTTCATAAAAGTTCGCCTCTGGATGTTTGCCAAAGCGACACATTCAAAGAAAATATGCTCCGTCGTGTTCTCTTCCTCCCTGTACAGACGACACTCCGATTCAGATACCAAATTGAAATTGAGGAGGTAATATTTAAGAGCGTAGTGGCCCATCAGAAAACCTATAAGTTTCCTCATAATTGTCTTGCACATGAGGCAAGATGGCTCGCCTGCCACAGATCCGAGCATTGTAGTCAATATTACGAGCGGAGCCTATGCTCCCATTTATCGATCTTACCTTCGGCCGTGATCCAGCTAATACCAACGTACAGTTATGGTGTCATAAGACCTGTAGCCAAGCCCAGCCAAGATACTACGTCAGCGATCTCGTTTCCCATAGCAATGTGTCCAGGGATCTAAAAAAGTGTTACCTTGTTAACCAATTCCAATGTGTATACATTTGTTTAGCACTTGCATACCAGTCGCCTGACTATCATAATATTCATATATTAATAGAAGTGCCCCTGATTTGTAACCCGCGCACAGATGAAAATTATCTGGATCTCAGCCTGGAAAACATTGGGCCAGTTTCCCTTAAAATTCCTGCGCTCACACCACTATCCATTTTAGATCCATCTGTATGCAACTGTAAACAGCCTCCGTTCAACCTTAGGCCACCATAAACCAAAAAGTGGGTCAATGAACAAACATTAATAAAGAAGTATCAATGAACCAAGAATAAGCGAGATTGGGACATTTAGTAAACGTTGGTGGTTATAACTGCGAAGTAGTAAATAAATTTGTATCGATGCCGTCACCAACAAAACTAAGAACATCAGTTTAGAGCAGCGTTCGACAAACTAACACTAATGCATTATATAATTGTGGTAGTAATTTGAAAGCTCATTTTGCTCTGTATTTTTCCATTTGTTTTCTCTTTAATTCTCTTTGTTTATTTTTTGCCTATGCGTGTGAAAACAGAAGAAAAGAACTGCTCTTTGCGTGAATCTGGTTTAGAGATAAAACGAAGAACAATTCTTGCTAAAAGATGCGATTTTTGGCTAAGCAAGCAGTTTAGAAGGAAAGCTTTCTCTCAACGGAAAAAAATTGCACTCTATGAAACATATTACCCTCGCTACCGGGGAAGACGAAGCTGTTCTTGGAGTGTTCAAAAGAAAAATACGTCGACATGGGCTGTTGGTCTGTCTGTGTCAACGGAGAATATCATTATCGAATGAGTCAAGAACTAAATGAGTTGAATGGCGATATTAATATTGGTAAGCGTAGAAAATTACAACGGTTATGCTTATGCGTATAAATGAAAATGCTCCTGCAAGGAAATCCCCAGTGAAAAGTTGGTTTAAGAAACTAGAGAAGAGACGCATAAAATGACGTTTTTGAAACAACATTTTTAGTCTGGCTACTAATTTTAATGGTTGTATGTAGCCGTCTTAGTAAAGTAAGTACTTCATATTCAATGAATTGAAAGGTGCATGATCCGGGTTGACTTTGCAATAACGTTCACATATATTGTTCGGGCTCAATAAAGCGAGAGCGTTATTTGGACGACTGCAGTCAGTATGGAGAAGCTCACATATATCCAGACGGACAAGGCTCAGAATATTCAATTCATATGTTAAATCAGTACTGCTGTATGGCAGTGAAACCTGGCTTGTATCGAGTAACATCACACAAAACCTCCAGGTATTCATTAACAAGTGCGTCAGAATCATATGCAGAATATTTCGGCCTAACATCATAAGAAACACAGAACTGTGGAGCATTACTAATGAGGAACTCATACTGAAACAGATAAGGAAAAGCAAATGTGGATGGAAAGGTCACACTAGCCGAAAAAGTCCAAGGGAGGAGGCAAAGTCAACAGCGGTAAATGGAGAGGATTTGTGTAAGCCGTATGATCCCAAGTGGAGTAACGAGGAAAACTATTGTTGAAGAAGAAGGAAATTCTCAAGGCTCAACTCTCTGTTGATGAGTGTATGTTGGGACTTCTTTTAATCTATTGTTGATGGTGTGACTAATTTGATGGTAAACTGTAACTAATGTACTGAACATTATAAGGCATTATTGTACACTTTTTTAATTTCAATGAGTTCATTAACATTTTAATACCTTTTAAAACTGTGATAATTCTTGGCTTATACTGAACATATCAATTTCCAATTGAACATACGATTTCTAAGAAAAGAAACACTTGTTCAACTTCCCAAAATACAAAAAAGTGTCACATTTTCCACACACAAAAAAAGAAGAGGAACATGGTCTTTTCGTCTAATCTGGACAATTTAATCTTAAGCGTTTGGATAAAAATGTGTGCAAAAATATTAAAAATGAATGAATAGATGAGAATGATTGAATGAACGCATGAAAGTATAAATTACCACAGATATGGTTGTGCATGGCTAAGTGCTCTAATACTTAAATGAAACAACAACAACAACAGCATCAATGAGAATAATAAGCATTATAATGAATATTTTTATAATAATAACTGACAGTTGAAAAAAAAAAACGTTTACATAAGTAGAGATAAGACATTATTAATCCAATTCTATTGTTTTGACACACAGTGGATGGTAGATGAGTGAATGAATCAATGGTTGTCCGACATAGAGATGGTTTGCTGCATTGCATCCAATCCCTATTGCATTCAATACAAAGGAACGAGTGAACAATTTTATAAAGAACTAATTGAGAAAGCCAAAGAAGAGAAGAAGACTAAAATATTTGTATCTAAACAAGCATAATCGTTATCACCTCCACGTACCACATAATTTTCAAAAAGAATATCATTTTCGAGTACTGTTCCCCCTGCTCAGATTTTTGAGTTTAGAAACAATGAAAATAATTCGTTATGAGCGCATAGTTACATTGCTAATGTTGATAATAATGAATAATGTTGAACAATGACGATGAATTAATTCACCCTTAAAAGTAGATCAGAATCAACACTTTATGATTTTTTATTTTTATAACATTTTAAACTCAATTTTGTTCGGATACAATACAAGTAGAAATAGTCGAACATGTGTTAATTCTGAAAAACATGCAGCAAAAGGAAAAAAATAATCTCTTCCGGATATTTTCTTGATAAAAATTAATTGTCTTTATATTACAAGACTTGTTTTTTTGGATCAAGAATTATTACATAAAACTGTTCACTAAATTAAGTCGTTAGAGTTTAAAAGGTCATAACTGACAATTATTCTAGAGTAAATATTTTAGGAAGTTTACAGTTTGCGTCTACGAGGTAAGTTCCAAAAATATCTTAAAACACCATCGGAAGGGAAGGTTATTAATACCTGGTTTCTACAAACTCATAATGCTACCCGCCGATAGTGTGTTAATATTTTCTCTTATTTTATGCCGTTATACTCGTTATAAACATTTATTCAGCAATTTAGCTATCGAAGCATAATATGCATCCTTATGGCGTTTGTTTTCCGAAAAGCTGTTCCCTTTTGAAAAAGATAACAAATCAAAAGTGTGTTAAAGGTGTTGGCATATACTGCCCATTGGATCATAAAATACTGAATATGGCTTCAACTATTCATCAGAATTTTTATTTACAAAATTTTGCTCAAAAATTTATTTCTTAATTATTTGCCGTTTATAGGGCAACATTTTAGAATACAATAAAAAAACTCCACTAGTCGGTCTTTTACAGGCATAAAGACTACAATTGTAAGAAGACAAACAAATCAAATAATTGGTCTTAAATCATGTGCTCCAAGATACTTGAGAAGTTGACACTGGGTTACGTTGAGTCTACTCTAAACCAGCAAGCAAAAAGGCCGAGAATAATAAAAAGAAATCATCATTAGAGAAGTTTCCCATTACGTGCACAGCATATCTAGAAATTAATTAATTTTATCTTACTTATGTATGTACTTAAATGACTATACTCGTATTACAACCAAAAGTGTCAGATGATTTTGATTAAACATCGGCACTTCAAGTTAAAAAAAACGGCAAAATAAAATTTCGAGAAGAAAATGTAAAGTAAGGAGCTTTCGTTGATTTGTAACTGTTCCAAGCTTTAAGAAACACCAGCGTAATTCAACATATTTGAGATGAATTGGCTAGTGAAGTCCATCAAAAAGGTCCACATCCTTTTTTAGCTTAAAGCATGGATGGCAAAAACTGAGTTATTTTTAAAAACCCAGTCTGGTTTTATTAGAATTTTATTGGGTTTTTTGGTTTTATTACTTCTTTTAAATTTCATACAATTCAACAATATTTTTTATTTGTTAGTACAATTACGGGCTTTATGTACAACGAGCTGCTAAATCCACAATACACACAAACACATTGCAATTACTTCGTTTGCACAGTGAATGGACGGAATATGAGGATAAGCATGATAACGTTATTATTTTGCTTGACAAAAATCGGCCATCCATGCCATGTTATTCGGACAATCTCTATTCTAACTGCTTGGATACATTATGATTTGACAGCTCACCGTTTTACTTTTTTCGAATAAATGTAAAATAGGCTTCAGAATTGAATCGCCTTAAAAGACGCAAGATTCTTATGAGACAAGATTCGAAATTTACCTGGGAGCTGGAGAAAAGTTGTTAACAATGATGGACAATATTTTGATTTACTTGTTAATTCATTATCTTTTCAAATAAATTTATTTTTTGGGCTAAAAAAGCGGGCCTAATACTCTCCTCGCATTTTTAAAAAATATAATTGGGATACCGAGTGAGTTGCCAACTCTGACTTTATTAGCAATATTGAACTCATTAGAGCGGAAAATATGCAAAAATTTCTCAAAATCAGTTCTACCAAGCTTTCTAATAGTTCTAGATTATAAAGGATATGAAAATTGTTACTGATTGGCCGTTTATTGCATTTAAAGTATTCATACTTTACTTTGTCCGATTATGCGCCGACTTAAAAATATTGTTTTTTCGTCAAAACTTACAAGTATTATTGGAAAAAATGCTATTTTTCTTTTTACTTATAAAGATACACGTATGAAGTATGGGGTGGACCTTTAAAAAGCTTAAATGTAAAAATGCAACAAAACAAAAACGGTTTGAAACTTTGTCAAATAAATTTTTTTGTACTGAAGTAAAATTGTTCCGTTTAGAAATGAAATACTATTTCATTCATATAGTTGCCGCTGTTGGTCTCACAGTACCCAAATTCGTTCGGACCAGTTTTCGAGAACTTTCACGACGAATGTTGGCCTTCAAATGCTTAATTGTCTCTGGTTTGTCGGCATAATACTTGTTTTTAACGGCGTCTCACAGAAAATAGTCCAACGGTGTCAAATCTCAGCATCTTGGCGGCCAACCAACATCTCAAGTACAATTGTTCTGATTCGAAGTGAAATATTAATTTCATTCATATTGCTAGCGCTGCTGCCCTCAAAGTACCCCATTCGATCCAACCAGTTTCGAGTGTATGGGATCGTATCTCGACACTGGCACGACGAATGTTGGCCTTCAAATGCTTAATTGTCTCTGGTTTGTCGGCATAACATTTGATTTTAACTTTACAGAAAATTGTCTAAAGGTGTCAAATCTCGGCTTCTTGGCGGCCAAATGGTATCACTATTTCGGTTAATTAAACGGCCATCAATCGCTTGGCGCAGTAAATCGTTTGTGGCATGAGATGTGTATCAAGTTGCACCTTCCTGTTGAAATCAAACATCGTTCACATCAGTGCCATGAAGAGCGGGCACAAAAAAATCGGTTATCATAGTGCGATAGCTGCCTCTATTGACCGAAATGTTTGCGCCGTTCCGTGCTCAGTTTCAATGTAATATGTGGCAATGATGCGTCTGCTCTACAAGCCGCACCAAACAGTCGTAATCGGTGCACTGGCTTCTGTAAAACCACGCTTGGGCTTTCTGAGCCTCAAAGACGGCAATTTTGCTTATGAACGTACCCACTAAGATTTACGGCATTTTCACGCAATTTCTGTCCAATTGACTTTGTTTTGGAAATAAATTTCCAATAAATCCCAATCCAATAAATAAATCAAGCGTAAATCGATTCATTTCCTTCAGTGGCGATAATATACTGACTTTTGTGACAGAATAGAATGACATAAATATTGCCAAATTCGAAATTACCGCTGGTTCAAATTTAAACCGATAGATCGCCCGATATAAATAAGACCCCGAAAACATACTTATTAAATTTTTTACTTTTAAAGGCTTTATTTATGAGAAACATTTTTCTCCGAATAGGGTCCGCCAAATAAATTTTTTTTTTGAAAATGCTATAAAAAAAACTACTGAATATATTCTCAAATTTCTTTTTTTATTTTAAGGTACAATCCTTCCAGTTAATAATGGAAAATAATTTCAATCAAATGGCTGCCTCGGCTGGCCATGCAGTAGCCTACACGATCGGTCCAATTTTTAAGCACATTATCGATTGTGTGCAGCTGTATTTCACCAATGGCTTCACGAATATTGTCCTTTAAAGCGTCAATTGTCTCTGGCTTGTTGGCGTAGCATTTATCTTTGACGGCACCCCACAAATAATAGTCCAACGGTGTCAAATCGCAGCTCCGAGGTGGCGAAACGACATCAGCTCTGCGGCTGATAATGCGATCTTCAAAAACAGGGCGCAAAACATCGAGTGTAGCTTCGGTTGCGTGGCACGTAGCGCCGTCCTGTTGAAACCAAATGTTGCTAATATCCTCCCCTTCAATTTTTGTGAACAAAAATTCGTTTAACATGGCCCGATAACGATCGTCATTTCCTTGCTCATTTTCGAGCGGGTTTTCTATGCCCCAAATGCGACAATTTCGCTTGTTTACATACCCGCCAAGATCAAAATGAGTTTCATCTGAAAAGATGATTTTTGATTCTGCAACATTACCATGATTTTCAAAGTAATGTTGCAATATTTCCCAGCGTTGTTCAAGCGTATACACAACCATATTTGTTCAGCGGAAGGATAAAACTAATTATCTGTCAAATCAGACATGAGCTAAGTGTTACCATTCACGAAATAAGCAATAGTTGAAAAAAATACGTTAGATGGCGGACCCTTTACATCATATAGTCACTGTAACTTATTGAAAAAAATTTAATCTTTTTCTCTTTAGCAGTACCGACTGACTTTTTAACAGTTGTCTCTTTATAATATAGCAATCATTTCAGTGTTCCCAAAAAATGTAAATTTTACTAAAACAAATAAAGTTGCCGGCAAATATGGCAGAAATGATTACAACCCGTAGGCCTTTTGCATTAATTGTAATCGAGTTCGAAGCGCTTCGTTCAATGAACAAGGTTTTGTTCAATTCCTTATATCAATTTTTAAAAGATCATCTTCCAAATGACACTTACATTGGACTATTGGCCTTCCCATTCTGCGGCTTTGTTAAGGTGCATACAACATTATCATTTACATGCACGACTTGACCAAGCCACAATCTATACATTTTAATGTGTCTATCAGGTGTTTTTAAGTTTAAGTCATGATAAAATAAAGAAATATATTTTTACTATCAATGAAAAGGGCCTTTGTTGGTTAAATAATTTTATGACATTAATGTTTAAATATGATTTAATCATCATTGTTCTGAGACATTTTGACCAATGACTCCGTCAGCCCATAAAGCGCACCAAGCAGTAATTTTCTTCTACAAATGCGACAATTCTGCTTATTTACGTACTCATTCAAGCAAAAATAGGTTTAATCGGAGAACAAAATTTTGAATGGAAATTCAACATCAATATAAATTTGTACTTCAGTCCAAGCCCAAGCGTTGCTCTGGTATAAGTCTGTCCATGATGAAATGTCTAACCAAATTAATTAAAAAGCAACTATCATCTGTTCAATCGGTTGTCAAATAGAGCATCATTGCCAACTCAATATAATGAACCTTTGAAAAACACCCGATACATCAATATTGGCGCTAAGCTTGTGCAGCTAATGATTCATTCGATGTTTGTATTCACCACTTTGTATTAACACAATCAATTCGCAATAGTGATAGACGAGGTATTAACATTTGCATTCAATTCGAATAGAGGAAGAGGTATACTCTGGCATCCCTTAATGACTTAGATTATGTAGATGACATTATTGTACTTAACAGCTGTATAGACAAATGCAGGAAAAGCTCGTAGACCTTTGAATCTATGGGTTTTTGAATAAACATTGAAAGACTAAATACGACAAAATTAACAAAAATGAAGACGCAGCATCTCAAATGATTTTATACCTACTTCGGCAGGCAAAGCTCATCACTAGATCTGTGTCTGGTGGTTGATCGAATGATGTCTAGTTGGAATAACTTCGACTGTGGTGGATATGCATTCGAGCCACTGCGTAGTGGACAGGATTGCTGTCCGTCTGGGGCACAGTAGATCTACGTTGTGTAGCTTCTGCTGTGAGGAGGAGGTAGTAACCTCGAGGCACTTGCCTCTAGAATGTTCGTTGAGTCTGAGGTTGAGGGTCCTAGTAAGGCACCTCATGGACCCCGAATTGCTACTTGGAATACCAGTGGGTTGTATTATCGCTTCGTAATCAAAGCCGGCTTTGACTCGATGGTCATTTTTTCAGGTTTTCTCTTCTGTCTTTTCCAGGGTTCTTATTTCGTGCGGCATCACAATGGGCCTTTTTGGCCTAAGTGTGCTGGTCCTAGAACCGGCGAATGGGTTTTAACCTAAGCTAACCTAATGATGCCTGCTTACAATCCTAGAGGCTTATGGTGGCTAAATAAATAAACTTCATAGATATTGCAACGTATCGCCAATTCAATCACAAATTAGGAAGAAAAAATAGAAGTGGAACGGGCACACGTCCCAAAAACCGTGGAACACAAAAAGAAGCCGCAGTAGAGAATGTCTGAGAAGAACATGGCTAAGAAGCTTGCTAGAAGAGATAAATCAACACAATTCTGACCGAACAAAAGAAAACAGTGACAAGAAATCGTGATGAAAGGAAATCATTTGTTAAGACACTAGGCGCCCATAATACAAAGCTTTAGCAAATAATAACAACTTTTCTTATAAAATATTGGCAGATAAGTCCTTTTTTCAAAAAAAATATTATTAAGAAACCAAACTTTTGCACTTACAGTAGAACCACGTTAATTAGCCAGCCTATTTTTTAACAAGATGACCCAAACTTATCTAAATCAGGTCTAAAAAGAAAAATATAACTTTAATCCATTTTTTAAAGGACCTACAGCTTGTGTTACAAGCTTTTGTGATTTCTCGAATAAAAAGCATTCAAATTATAAGCGATTCTACTGTAGTTACAAAACTATGCTAAAATGCTGTTTCTTTTGTTGCAGCAATGTTCTTGTAATTTACAACAGTGTTTTCTTGTCTTTCTTTTTCTTAAATATTATCTATTGTGAGAGTATACAAGGAGCAAACGGAATCAAATTAAGTATCTTTTGCCTCTTAAAAATTAATAAGAAAACGAACGATAATACTTGTAATGAATAGAGATTTCTATCACAACAGCAAGAGCCATCTATGGCTGATGATTATAATGATGATGCTGTGGAAAATAAAAAGGTTGTGACCTATCTTTAAATCTTGACATCATTTCGTTGCTCTAAAGATGAAAACAAAGGCTAAGAAAAAAACCAAAAACACAAAAATGATTTCTTTTTATCCTTTTTTTAGTTTTCATTTCGTTTATTAAACGTGTATCCATTGTGAATGTATTTTCCATACAAAATAATTTCACACTCATCTCATCTCACCATTCACTCACTCACTCACTCACTCACTCCTTTTTTGCTGTTCTTTGCAATTATTTTGCAATCATGTATCACAAACATCCAACCATTCATTCATCCATCCATCACTTCCATTATATTCAGCTTGGAAAGCATAGCGAAACATAATATAAAGCAAATCCATTTGGTTAAATGTTGCATGTGTTGCATGTTTTTTTTACTCGTTTACTGTTCTCTTGTATGAATTTTTTTAATGTCGCCTTTCGTATGTGTAAGTATACGATAGCATGTAAGTGATTGCTGTTAAACATCTATTGTGTTAATGTGGATCTTTTTGCACAGTATACAACGGGTATCCTAAAAATGTTGTTATTGTTGTTGTTGTGGTAGCAGTTCATTCATTGTATTATCCTTTTAATGGGGGCGCGTACTTAGTCAGCATGTTGCATTTGTTTGTCATTAATTGTGTTTGTTTTCCTCTCTATTTTTTTCCAATTTTTTTTTTATTACTCACAGCTTTTGTTACCGATTTGTAGCACACAATACGATTATTTTAAGGACATTTACTGTTTTGCTTTTTATTAAATGAATAAAAAAAGAAGCCAAAAGCACCTTTAGAGAAGTCTCCCGTGGTATTTATGTATATAATAAGAACCTTCCTTTCGTTGCTATTGTCATTATTACTCCCGTTGCTCTTGCTAACATTTGCGAAACGAAAAATGTTTTTTTTAATAACTTTTTGATTTGTAAAAAGTGTTGAGCTAAAATTATATATTTAAATGAAATCTTTTACGTCAAATACTATAATTATAAAACATAACAAATAATTAAAATTTTCTGAATAGATGTTAAAAAATAATACTCCAGTTCTCCGAGTAAGTTTTTTAAAAGCCATACTGTTTGTGAAATAAATTCTCTTTCTTTTCCTAACTCCAACCAACCGTTGTATGGACTGTAATTTTATGCGATACTAACAAATTTAGTCTTTTCTAAAAGCTCCTATAAGCCTGCTTAAAACTGTTTGTACTGTGTATGCCAGAATAAAAGGGGTAGTTTGAAAAATAGCAGTGTTAGCAATAAAGAACAAACAATTTTGGCTTGAAATAGGTTTTAACATAATACTCTTCACTAAGAGGTATAAGGTACCTCGCTTTACACTGCCCAGTGTGGATGGAATCGGGCTTAGTCTGAGTCCGACCGTCAAATACCCGGGCCTCATTCTTGACCACAAGCTAAGTTGGAAGGATAAATCAGCTGAGAAGGCTCGTTAGGCGGCTTGTGCGACCTATTGATGTAGGAAAGCAGTGGGGGCCAGATGGAGTCTTAAATCCAGCGTCATTCGCTGGATCTATACGGCTGTTATTGAACCTAATCTTCTTTATGGAGCGGTCTTTTGGTGGACTGCCCTCGACAAGGATTGCTACGTCAAGCTCTTGGATAACGTCAGGAGGTCGGCGGCAATTCAGATTACAGGGGCGTTACGTACTACACCCATGATGACGCTTTTTTGTCATGCTTGGTTGGCACCCTTCGGATGTACTTGTCAGACTACAGGCAAAACTTGTGGCGGTGAGACTTAACGCCCTGTCACGGTGGCGTATTATTCCATTGGGATACTCTTAAATTTTGTGCGAGGAACCACGAGTTGTCGATAATACCGTTTATGTACCATCCCGACCAGTGCTGGATATGGGATTTCGGTCCGTTATCCCTGGCAGAGAGGACTGGGCTTCTGGCTCAGTCATCCCTGGCAATGCGGTGGAGATCTATACTGATGGCTCTATATGTAGAGACAGGATGAGCTGCGAATTTTTTCGGAAAAGCTCAATCTAAGGGTGTCTCTCCGACTTTCGGACTATTGTAGCTTGTTTCAGGCCGAAGTGATGGCTATTTACCATGCTGCGAAGTTGATACGGAGAGGCGGTACTCACACGACCAATTTGTGCATTCTTTCTGATAGCCAAGCGGCTATTAGATCTCTCTCGGGTGCAGCTTTCAGCTTTAGGCTTGTCAGGGACTGTCGTGTTTCCCTTGGGTTACTCTCACAATGGTTTGGTGTCGATCTTATTTGGGTCCTTGGTCACAGGAACATTCCGGATAACTGTGTGGTTGACAAACTTTCTAAAGCGGGCACACTCCTTCCGGACAGTCACCTGCTTGTAGGGGTTGGTGTACCAATGTCCTCCGTTAGACTGTCCATCAGGCGAAAATACTTATTGGACGGTGGTAAATCTTGGGCAAAGGGTGATTCTTGCTTTAGTGCTAGACTCACCTGGCTCAGATTTGATGGTAGGCATACCAACCAACTTTTGAAATTGGATCGCGTGAGCATCTCCCCTGAGGTGTATATCCTCAAGGGGCATTGCATTATGGGTAGACACGTGCAAAGGCTGCGTCTACCTGCGAATGATTTCTGTCGAGGTTGTAGATCGATTGGGGAAGAGGAAAGTGTGGCCATTTCATTTGCTAATGTCCGTCTCTAGCTAGACGCAGACTGATCACCCTTGGCTCGCCCTTTCTTGATAGTTTATTGGAGCTATCGATCATTGTTGTCAGGCTTATAGCCAGATTCATTAAATTGTCGAGCTGGTTTTCGACTTGATATCCGGGAATGTGCTTCTATGTGGACCACCGGGCTTGGTGGTCGGTACGGAGATCTCGCTTTATTTGTGGTATCACAACGGGCCGCTATGTGTGCTCAAGTGTGCCTTGTGTTAGCAAGGCTGCCACTACCTCCTAACCTAACCTAGGTTTTACTTTTTAATTTGATCTATCTGTACTTTAATATACTTGTTTCAACGTTTTCCCAATAGCTCTATCTCTTTATTAAAGAACGTATTCATAAGATCTTTAAAATGTTTATTCACGATTGATATCACTTCGTCATTTAATGAAAAACGTTTCCCAGGCAGAAATTTGTTTAGGTTTAAAATCAGATATTAATCATTCGGAGCCAAATCTAGAGAGTACGGTGGATATTCATGCTATTCATACTGTTTTTTTTTCTCCGTCACTTCTGTAGGGACCATATTAGCTTTCCACAAAACATACATTGCTTTGTTTCATTAATCAAGTGGGTTTTCTAGTTAAATAGATGATTAATCTACTGTAACTCGCCTCCATATGATTGTGTGTAGTGAAGATCCTTACTAAGCATTGTAATTTTTTTCCAGCAGGTGGCGTGTTTTGCTTATCATTCCCCAGATGTTTGTCTTCATCGCCAGATGGTCAGAGGGCTTCTTTTAGACAGATTTGTCTGGATGGAGGTTGAAATCTGTTTATTCAAAATTTGAATCAGCAATTAAATTGTTTGTCGTGTTCTCTGTTGGAGATTTGATCACGGCTGCTTGTGATTCGCTTGATGTACAAGAATCTTAATAGCTTGTGAAGAATCAAGGGAAATTATCCTTTGTCAGGATTTTTTAAATCACAATTCGCTTTCTTTAGCGAATTAATAACGTAAAGCATTTTAAATGTATTTGTTTCCAAGTTAAGGTGTCCGAAAAAGTTTGTTTACAAATTTGACCAAAAATTAAATGCACTCTTACATTTCAAACGTTATGTCGTTTGTTGCCACTTTTGCGGTAATGGCATTATTCCATCAGTATAGAACTTCTGCGCGAAAAACAGATTCGAACAGATCCATAAGGAGAGTTCTGCAAAAATCGATGCAAATGATATTCTGAAAGTGCTAGATCCGGCCCTTTCAGCTTGTGCCGAGCAATCAAAGATGTATATGGTCTGGCGTTGCATGATAGATCACAACACCTTTTCTGTTGACCAATTCTGCCGTTTTAATTGAATTGTTCGCTTCAATCCTCTTATAGTGGCTATAGAGGTTCATTACCTTTCTTGGTGTCATTTTGGCTTTGTCATCGACTGTGAATCTTTACATTGCTTCGTTTATGATTCTTTTAGCGCATTATTGTCGATGTATCAAACAAGCCTGATGCAATTATATTACCAAATATATCAAATTTTAGAGTCATCTACCGACAATTTATCGCCGATGTTTTTTGAACGTCAATATTTTTGACTCGCACGAATTTTTCTGTTGATCAAGATTTTTTCTATAAATATCAAGAACTTAGCAATGTTGAATTTGCAACTCTGGTTTGCAATTTGTTCAAATTTCCTATTTCTGTCCGAAAGTGTTTAAAACCAAAATTGGATTGGCGCTTTTACCCTCTGTAGTCAAACGAATAAACATTTTAAACTACCCTCGTATATAAGACTCTAGTATGAATTTCATATGCATTAAGCCAGATGAAAGAAATCCAGTTTCAAAATTAGCCGACCTTACTAACAGTCTTTTAAAACAAATTACTTTTGTGAAAAATGGCAACCATATAAAACATATCGCTCATTTATTTCATTAGTGTCATAACTCAAAATATATGATCTTGTAGTTAACACCAAAAAATGTGCGCAGTATTATGATCTACATTATGTACAAAATTCTATCTGATTCGTACAAAATTAAAAGCACAGGAGCAAAATGTTTTTTCCTTTATTAATGCTAAGTAATAAGAAATTTAATTTAAAACAGCTCACCTGAAAAATTGTGTGTTTTGAGTCATCGGCTGAAGACTCAACTGATAGGCATTTCAAAAAATCCTATACATCATATGTGACAACAAATTTGCTTATGAAAAAGCTGATAAGGGCCGCCGTTTTGCTAGAGCTGCAAAACAATCGATAGTACTATCGGTAGTATCGATAGTTTTGTTTTTGGCTGACAATCGATAGTTTTTTTCACTAACGATACTATCGTCAAATTCTAAAGGTAAATACGGAGGTCACTAAATGTAGTATCGATAATTTTGTTTTTGGCTGACAAAAGATAGTTTTTTTCACTATCAATACTACCGTCAAATTCTAAAGATAAATACGGAGGCCACTAAATGTAGTTAAAGTAACATTTGCAAAAATTTGTTTGACGCAGGTCGTTAGTCGTCTGTATACTTTAATAGATATATAGGAATACAGTTTAACAGTTCCTTAAATTTCTATTTATTAAACTCAAATAAAGTATGAATTGTAACTAAAATAAGTTCGTACATACGGTTTTGTATTTGACCCAAACAAATTAATCTTTGTTTCGTCAGACCACATAATGTTGTTCTAATTATTGCGGTGCAGGTGTTGCTTCCGTTTGCCGAGAAATGATACATATCGAGGACGCTTACCATAAGTATAGATTATGTACGTTTTTTTTTTTCTTATGTAGACGGTAGTTCTACGCTTTCTGCCCGTAGTTTCTTTGACTGGATCTTATTAATTACTTTAGTTTTGGAGCACTTCCTGGTCTGAGTAATTTTCGCTCTATGTAAGGACTAATCTTCCATCAAAAAACTTCCATACATAAAATTTTATTACATCCTGAAAAAAATAAAGTGTCTATATTTTTTGTGTCATCACTGTATATTTATTATTATTCTTTTCCTTTCACTTAAATTCTAATATTGTTGCCACTAATAGTACTTAAAACAATTCGATAGTTTCTTTGCAAACTATCGAAACTATTGAGTGGGCCGACTATCGATAGTTTTGCAGCTCTAGCGTTTGCTCACTACAGAAAAAGACAGCGTAATGAATTTATGGGTGTTTTTTTTTAGATGTGCATAACTTTGTGTTTGCAAAAATGTTTTATTTGACATCTGATTTAACAGCCAATAGTTGCCTTTTATTGAGCTAGGTTTTTCATTTCATTATGGATAGACTTGCACCAGAGTAACGCTTGCAAATTCTAGAATTTTTTTTTTATTTATTTTTATCAAAATAAGGTTTTATTCGTCAAACTTCAAAATTTTGTTGTCCAAAGAAGACCCTTTCTGGTTGACTGGGTACGTAAATAAGCAGAATTGTCGCATTAGAGTGAGGATAATCCACAAGCTTTTGTCGAAACACCATTACATCCATAGAAAATTACTGTTTGGTGTGCTTTATAGGCTGGCGGAGTCATTATGTCTATATACCTTCGAAAAGGATGATAATCAGAATGTTACTATCAATGATGAATGATATAGAGACACGATTATAAATTTGTTCGCACCTCAACTAGCTGAAATGTGGTTGCAACAGAATGGAGTCACATGTTACACAACGCGTGCTACAATGGATTAACTCAAAGAAACTATTGATGAGAGAGTAATTTCACGCAATGGTTCAATTAGTTGGCCACCAAGATCATGTGATTTAACTCCAATGGATTATTTTCTTTGTGGTTTTTGTAAAGTCACTTGTCTACGTTGATAAAGCAGAGACAATTGAATACCTAGAAATCAACATTAGAAGAGTTATTGGCGAAATATGTTCTCATGTGCTGTAAAAAGTTTATGAAAATTGATGTTTCAGATTGTCATACCATTTTTTATACAACAAAACCCTTTTCGTGGATATTAAAAATATATTTCTTTGCTTTATAATGATTTAAACTTGTGTAGCTGTAAAAAAACACCCAGTATTTGAATATAAATAATAAAACCAAGATTTTGGGTTAAATCGTAAACATATATGAAAAATGGTCCACCTCCTAAAATCTGTGAAAATGGAACAGTCAAAACAGTGGATTAGATGGAAAAATCGTGTCCAAAGAAGGTAAAAGTATTTCCATCATTTCCACCATTCAAAAAGGAAAACCAACCAAAGATGATTATTATGTTAATTTTTTTTTTTTGCAGGGAAAATGTTGTTTCAGCAAGACAATGCACCAGTTAATGCAATCGCTATTGCGATGGCCAAAATCAAATAATCGAAGTTCGAATTGTTGCAATAACGGGTCTTATTAGGCACATTTAGCTCTCTCGGATTATTTACTATTCACAAAAATTGAAAAAATGCCTCGATGACAAAAGGTTTGTCAACAATGTAGAATTCTAGTCTCTTTCAAGTAGTACGACACTAACTACATAAAAACAGTGTATTGAAGCTATTAAATATCGCTGCATTGAGAAATAAAGAACATTTTTCCCAAATTGTTTGTGTTTTCTTTGCTTGGTCGGTATACACAACAAGTAAATTGGCTTTAGATGAAACTAAAAAGAAAGAAAAGTTGATGACTGTGCGTGGTGAAACAGTCTTAAAAGTGGCAAAATTATTGGCATTGCTTGAAAAAATGGCAAAAAAAATGGACGTTCGGAATACACTGCTGCCCCAATAATTCTTAAATGTTAATGCCATGTATTGATCTTTTAAATAAAAATATTTTTTTAATTGAAATTTAATTGTTTGTGTTCTATTTTTACAATATAAAGTTTTATCTGGTTTAAGAAAAAAGTCTATAACGCCACTTATTATGTATGCGTCATACTATTATTAGTTTTAATTTATGGTAGAGAGAGTAGAATAGATCAAAACCAATTAAATATTAATTTGATTTTTATCTCTGTCGTTGAGCTCATATTTATTTATGCAGACTGTTACTGCTTTAGACTGTAATTACTTCAACCAAATCTGTCTTGTTTATTTATTATAAACAATTTATTTATTTATTTAGAAAATTATGATTTTATGCCTTATAGACATATTGCATGCAATGTTAACAATAATAATAAAGTTTTTATATATTTTACTTGCTAACACCCGGCGTGCTTCGCTACCGCTCTTAACTTTGATATCATTTTTCCCCTTTTTCCCCTTTTTTCCCCTTTTTCCCCATTTTATCTCCTTAAGGTTCAAATCCAAAAATTTAAGGTTGCCTATAGTGTCTTCTAGAAAGACAGTGTAGAATTTGCTTTTTGGCTTTATACAGTCTTCAAATAAACACACATTCATTTTTATATAGTATAGTATAGTGTATACAGATCAGATAGCTTTAAACCGGTGTGCCTTGCGCAATATTTGGTTGAAGTAGATAAATAATGTAGCCTTAATTGTTGTTCTCCACATATAAACAATTGCATATATGACCACTTATCCAATATCGCTCAGTTATTGATTGATGTGTCCACTGTCTGAATCAAATTTAGAAACTTCTACTAATACCGCTTTCAAGATTTACAAAAATTAATGTTTACTGTGTATGGATGATGTCACGCCTACTTATCTAATTCCACCCATTTTTTGACTGATGATTTGTATTGACTACGAAGCTACTTGGACCGAATTTAGAGATTTTCTCTGTTACCATCTTGATTTTTGGCAAATAAACATTTACTTTGTATGGGCGTGGCACCGTCCAGTTGGAATTTTTGAAATATATCAGCTCAGCCGTTTAGCTGTCTATAAAGTACAAACATACATACACAGAAACACACATTAATTTTTATATGTTATATAAGATGTAAAAACTCGTTTAGTCATAGGTTGGGAGACAGCATGTAAGAGTTGAGCGAAATCGCCTCGGGTAATTGAGTACAAGTACAGACAGTATGCTAGACGGCCTCCCAACATCAAAGTATAAAAAGAAACACACCAATAACAATAAAAATGTAAGGTACTAAAATCATGTTTTCTTTTAAAGGAGTTAGTAGACTATATTTTTCATAATAAATAATAAATCATGGATCAGCGAACGTATATGTATACGTATATGTATGCAAATATATTAAAAGCTGGTAATAGCACCGAATAATAAATAATAATAACTCCCATAATATTCCATGAAAAAACACGAGGACCGCTCTCAGTCAATGATTCTGTTTTTAGACTTATTGAAAAGCAACTAGAGTTTAACACTGGCTCCGAATGGCATATGCATTAAAGTATATAGTTTTCAATAGTAGTAATACTGATAACCAGTTACTAGTTAATGTTATGAGTTGTTACCGTTGTAGAAAATTTTTTATTTATTTTTAGACGGTCTGGCTGGTATTAAACAGGGTACCTCTTAGTTGGTAAGCGGTAGTCTTACCTACCATACCACAGCGGCACACTATACCGAATGGAATATACTTTTAAATTATAAATGCTTATGGAACATAAACACCAACTAGTAAGAGCGTAGGTAAATTGAAGTTAGGTCAATAGGAGAATCAGCCACGCTGACTCAAGTCAAAAAGAATTACTTCTAATCCGCAATAAGTCTGTTGTTCGCTCCCGAAATGCAAACTAAAGTTAGAGCCTAATTTCGCAATAATAGGATGGAACTTATGACCTAGCCAGTGTTGCCAGAAGTAGGGAAAAATCGCTACATGTAGGTTTTCTGGCTACTAAAATAGAATCGTAAGGAATATCGAACAATGCATTCATATTCGCCAAAATGTAGGTATTTTTCAAAATTTTGCATTATTTATGAAATAAATGCAAACAAATTCATTTATTCATTTAATATTTTATTGTTCAAAACGCTTAAGAAACCGTGTTTTCCCCAAAAAACGCTTAATATAAATATATTACCAAAGAAAACAGAGCAGTTGTGATTTATAAAGTTGGCAACAACGATAAATATGTATCATTTTGCAAAACTCATTTCAAAAGAACTGCATTAATTTCAATTTTCCGTTGAGTCTCTATGTTGAGATTTTGTTCAGCGTATTATGGCTTAGGTCTGTTTCTCGAAAAGAATAGTCTGTAACTTTGTAAAAATAGATGGAAACATCACAGCTAATGTGTTTGGTAAAATACGTCTGAAAAATTATAAGAAATCTGACGAAAAAATGAAATTAGGATCGATTTTCTTCTAGCAGCACAACGATCCTGAATACACATTAGGCATTGCAGTCATTGTCATCTTTTTAATTAAAAACCATACACATATGGAAATGTTCGTCTCAATTATCAGATTTGAACTACATTGATAAAATGACACCAGTTCACATTAAAATCTCTTTAAATAGCAGTACTAATGACATAAGCTTCTAAACAAGGATACAAGTTAAATGAGCAAGGATTCCTTGAGAAACATTAGACAAGTGGTATATATTTATAATCTAATATAGGAATTAATTATTTTAGTATATTTGATTTTTGTTGTATGTTTTAAAACTAACTTTTATTTTTCATATGCGTTATTATTTTATATTTAAATATGAGTTTTCAAAATATCTCAAGTGTTTTATTATTCTTTGCAACATGATCACATTAGTTTTTTTTTTTTTGTTTGTATATAAGACCAGCACCCAAGGTATGGCCCCTACTCATGCAGTGCATTGTGCTGGTACCAGGAAAATAGGTTATTGGAAGGATGACAGAGGGAGTAGTGTTTATGGACGTTAGATTTAAATTTACTCATGTCGTAAGTGGCAGGAAATACTTTCGCTGGAAGTTTATTCCACAACCGAACAGTGCGACCAAAGAACGAATTCTCCCTATAATGCGTTGTGCGATTTACAATCAACTACAAAGGAATGCGCTCTACGAGAAATAGGAGTACTACATAAATATATATGATTTTTAGGAATTAATTCCTTAATTTCGTTAGAACACATTCCGTCATAGTACCGATAGAACAATGAAACACAGGCCACATTGCGACGGTGCTCCAATGATTCGATGGAGTTGGCTACCCTACCGTCATTGATGAGCATCTTCGCCCTCTCTTGTACGCGGTCGAAAAGCTCCAAAATAGACGTTGGAGCAGCGGGCCAAACATGAGAGTTGTATGCCATTTTGGGTCGGATATAGGTCTTGCAAATATTAAGGAGATCATATGGGGTGAAGTATTTCTTGCACCGTCTCAAAAAACCAAGGCACTTGAATGCTTCTTCCGACACTTGAAATATGTGATCATTCCAACAAACGTCACAGTGAAATCTCATGCCCAGAACATCAAGAGCATCTGATTCCTCAATATCCACATTACCCATTTACACAGATGAGAGCACACCACCATGTCTGTGTGTTAAAAACAACATTGAGTCCTACGTGCATTAAAATCGACCCTGTTCACACGACCCCACTCGGAGACCTTCTTCAGGTCACTTCTGAGTGTGTCGTTCATATTCATACCTCTTGTCCCAACCTCCAAAAGGCTCGGTCTACGATCAAAAGAATATGAGTGACAAATGTTGCTGTCATCCGCAAAAGAGTAGATAGGATTAGAAGTGAGAAGAAGAAAGTCGTAAAGAAATATTAGAAAAAGAGTGGGAGAAAGAACAGAGCCTTACGGTACCCCTGAGTTTGAGATATCCAGAGCCACAACCTTACTCTCACCAAAACCATGAATGGACTTGTTCCACTTCTCCTAAAGCAACGCCAGCAGGTCACCAGTAGAACGGCCCTTGCGGAAACCGTACTGATGATCGCTAAGTAAATCGTTGGACTGCAAATATCCCACAAAGTGGTGATTAATCATACTCTCCATAACCTTGGAGACTGCGGAACAAACTGCTATTGGACGGTAGTTCTCAGGGTTACAAGCCTCGCCCTTATTGGGGATTGGTGTTACTTTAGCAACCTTCCAGCAAGATGGGAAAATACCGGCGCGATATGACGCACTGAAAAGCTGAGCTAATGGACACACAAGCGTCGAAGAGCACTGCTTCAGGACCACTGCCGGTATGCCATCCGGCCCAGAAGACTTGTTAACGTTGAGATTTGCAAGGACCCTTTTTACAGCACGGACTCGAAGGAATATACTAGGCATAGTTACTGATACCCTTTCAAGTTCGGACAGTGGTTAAACGCTCTCCGGCAAGTGAGAATTACTTGCAAACATTTTGGCCAAAATGTTTGCCTTTTCAACCGGGTTCGTGAATGTGTGGTCATTCTTTATAAGAGCAGGAACCGAACTAGCGTTGATCCTCAGCCTTTTAACGAATGACCAAAAGTTTTTTAGTTACGAATTTATGCTCTTAATTGTCGCCTAGTGTAGGTGATGCGAGCGATGAGAGGATTTTGGGACATGATGAGTGACTCCAAAGCATGAAGAGGATCCTAAACAATACAAACGACTCTTCATTTTTACATTAAAACTTTATATTGAACAAAATGGACATTAATTGTTAAAAATTAAATAAATTTATTTTATGCAGTATTTAGAAAACTAGAACTAATCGTAAAAAATGAATTTGAATTCTACGTCCCAAGTCTACGAATTTTAAATAATTTGAATTTAAAACCAAAAATAATATATTTCTATGGATACGAATGAGGTTTTTTCTTGCATTTTAATGACTAAAATACATAGGGATTTTCATAGGGGGAATTTTTTTGACGTGCAGGGAAAAATCAGGTATCTTTCAAAAAAAATTCTGGTAACACTGGTCCCAGCTTATTCAATTTCCTGGCCTGTCTACATATATTCTCTATGGTTGGTATCAACTTTTTATATAGGATCTCCAAACTTTTTGTTTTTCTTCACACTCAAATACAATATAATCAACATAATGACATCGCACAACACAAAGTTCGTATATACACTGGTGGCCATAACTAAAGCAACTGATGTTACACAGTGACGTTTTTTTCTGTTTTTCTATTTACGAACCAAACAAAACAGGATTTTATCATTTACTTTTCTAAAAGATTTTTTGTTAACAAAATAATGAAACAAGTCCTAAATATGCCTGGTCAAAACAAAAGCAACTTTTGTATATCTGTTAAAGAACTTCAAAATAAAATGTGTAGCCGTAGCGTAACTTCTGTTTTCAGTGATGGCAGCACATCTGTGAGCCATTGCATTAATAAATATGTTGTTCAATTTGAGTTTTAGAAATAGTGTACCATAACTTCTGGACACGATTGCGATCTATGATGTTCCATAGACCATAAATAGGGTTAAGATCAAGCGATTGAGCTGGATAATCAAAAACTCTTACTTTTGAATTACTCAACCATTCTTTGGCAAGTTTTAAAGCATGTTTCGAGTCATTATATTATTGGAAAATCCAAACCAGACGCATTGTTTATTGTGCACAAGGCAACATAATCTTTTGCAACACATTTCTATAAATAAATCGATCCGTTTCTCCAGTTCATTAATGAATTCCATCCAACTCTAAAGCAACTTTTGTAGTTTGATCCAACTCCAGCTGCTTTGACATTTTTAAAGAAGTCATTTATTTCTGAAAAAAATTGCATGGCCCTAATACCTTTGGCAAAGGCTCTTATTTTGGTGTTGCACTGTCTAGTGGCGATACATTTTGTTGTGAGATGAATCTAAATTTAACACTAAAAGATTTGACATAAGGTATTTCACGGTAAGAAGATCTAAATATTAGCGCCTTAAATCTCAATATTGTAAAGGGATAGTAAAACATGGCAAAAGCTCAATGACGATGTGATGCTGTTTTTCATACCCTAGAGTTGGACCAACTCATCAAGTAACTGAAAAAATTGATAGATTTCTACATAAAGATGTGTTGGATAACGTAATATGGCCCTATGCAGAAGAAAATATGCGACTAGTTTGGGTTCTCCAACATGGTAATGACGCGAAACATGCCACAAAACTTATCAAAGAATGGTTGGTTAATTCAAAATTAAGAGTTCTCGGATAGCCAGCTCAAAAGCATGACCTTAACACTATTTGAGGTCCAGGGAGTATCATAGAGCACAAGAATAAAATGGATTCTTAGAAGAACAGACACACCATTTTTATTCCTGTCAAGGAGGTATGGAACACCGTTTCTAAAACTAAAATTAAGGGACTTGCTGATGCAATGCTGTCATCATTTAAAACAACGGTTACGCTACGACTATTAATTTTGTTTTGAAGTTCTTTGACAGATACACAAAAGTTGCTCTAGTTTTGAACAGGCATATTTAGACGTCATTATTTTAATAAAAAAAAATATCTTTAAAAAAAGTAAATGATAAAATCTTTATATTTATATTTTGCAAATATATTATTATTGTAAAAATATACAAATTATTCGTCAATGTTGTTTCTAAGGCATTATACAGGCCAAAACGTCACTGTGTCACATCAGTTGCTTTAGTTATGACCACCAGTGTATATACGAACTTTGTGTTGTGCGATGTCATTATGTTGATTATATTGTATTTGAGTGTGAAGAAAAACAAAAGTTTGGAGATCCGATATAAAAACTTGATACCAACCATAGAGAATATGGCTTAATAATAATACGGTCTGCTTAATAGTATGGTGAATAAAAAACATAACGTCACGCGTAGTCAGTTTTGTTTTGCCATATAAGCAATATTATTTTAAACATTTTTTTTTAAATATTATTACAGTAAAACCTTGATAATCTGGGTAATTGATTGCAGACCCTGATCCGGATTATTAAGTTATCCAGATTATCGCATAAAAATTTATTTTTGAATTAAAAATGCTTTTAAATCACATATCGAATAGTAAATTGTATTATTAATCATTTAAATAAAAATGTGCATTTAACAAGAACAAAAAACGGAAACCTGTGTACATTTCATAAAAAAGTAATAACATGTTTCATTTTTACAAGATATGCTAATAACAATAAAACTCTTAAAACTAGCAAAATAGTTTGTTTTTGCAGTAACAACAACTATGTTTTTGGAGTGACAAATAAAAGAGATTAACACAGTGTTGCCAGTAGATTTTTTGAAAAATACCTACGCCTACTAAAAAAAATCCGATTTTTCCCTACACTTTGCAAAAATTTTCCCTACAAAAATCCCTACACATTTTGGTCACTAAAATGTAAGAAAAACAATAGTTGTTATAAAATATTAATGATAATTTTAATCAAATTCAGGTACAAATACAAGAGGCGGTTTTAAAATTAGTGTAATTCTATTGTATTGGATTTCGTAAAATGTCTATTAGTGCATTTGAAATTAATGCAGTCTCTAAAATTGAATATTTATGCCAACAAATTTGCAGAAGTACAATGCTTCAGTAAAGACGGTTACTTGAACACCTTTTACTTAAAATATCTTTCAACACACATATGCATGCAATGATATCTTTTTATACTCGACTGAGTACCAACTTCTCAAAACTACTTAGCAGTATATTTAATATATGTGTAAGCCCATCAACGGAATACTGCAATATTTAGAGCTTGCCAATCAATTTAATACGAAAAAGAATAGTACAAAGCTTACTTCGGGAAGGTAAAAACATCTGCAAAAGAATCCTAACGTATAACTTTTATGGTTCTGGTGGACGAGAAAGTTCGAAAAAATTCCTGACACCTTGTCCGTTACGCAGACAGAAAATTTGGTAATGTTGCGAAATTTAACGAGGTTGCAGGTAGACACCACCGGTTGGGGTAGATTGATCTATTTTCACGCAAGACTTGTTATACGCATTCTTTTCTCCTTTCCACAACTTATTTTTCTAGTGTCAGTACAATGGATTGCGTGAGTAGGTGACATCTCCTAAGTTCTGGCCTTAAGTGAAAAAAAAATATCTTAGAAAAAACAGACTTATTAGTGCTGTCAACTTTTTAAGCCAAAAATATCTCTGTCCTCTTTTGAAAATATATTTTTAAGCGATTTTTGAATAAACACAACTTTTAAAGCGTTTTGAATAAAAAGATATTAAAAATAGATTTTTTATAATTTATTTCACAAATAATGCAAAACTGGGGTGGCGTGGTGTAGTGGTTAGAGCGCACGCATGTAAACACAAACGACCCAGGTTAGAGCCCTAGCAGAGGACATGTCGGAGAAAAAATTTAATTGTGGTCTAGAATGTTTAATAATAAAAAAAGGCTTCAACTTCTTCCCTCCAGACAAATCCATCTAAAAAAATAAAGAAAAAGTCCCCCTGACCCTTCTCGCATACCTCTGGCGATGATGACAAACATCAGACGAATGATCAGGAAAAACACGCCACCTACTGGGAAAATATTACAATGCTAAAGTAAAGATCACCACCAATTAGCAAGGATCTTCACCAATACACAAAAAAAAAATCATATGGAGGAAGCTACAGCGGATTAATCATCTACTTAGCTTGTAATATCAAATTGATTAAAGAAACTGAAACAAAGCAATAGATGCTTTGTGGAAAGCCAATATGCTCACTAGAGGAGTGACGGAGAAGAAAAAATGCTAAACTAAAAACATTCGCTACATTTTGGCAAATTTAAAAAATCTGTCCGATTTTCCCTACGCTCCTATTATAGTATCAAAAAACGTACATCTAGGGATTTTTTCATACTTCTGGCAACACTGGAATTACGTTACACAACAATTTGAATGCAATCCCCAGATTATAGACTACAAAATGGAAAGAAAAATGATGTCCGAAAAATTTGAATTAGTGTGGTCCACATTATCAAGGACTTACTGTATTTAAAAAACGACTACGCGTGGTGTCAGTATAAATAAACATGAACACACGATTGAACACACTTTATAATTTTTTTCACCATGACCCACAATTGGATCACTGGGGTTGGCATTTAAGTTTTTATTGACACAAATTTAAATCGTTTCACATATTGAAAACACTTCGAAGATAATGCGATGAACAATGCAATAACCCAAAACATCTTTCAAGTTCTAATACAATCTCTGGACTTAAATGTGATTGAAAACACATGAGTTCTTCTTCACCAAAAGGTTCATATATTTACTGTTGGTTGCTCACTTTCACTAAGATTTTTTATTGTTTTTGTCAGAAATAATTATTATGTTTTTAAAGCTTTGAAGTGAATTAATTAAAATATTTAATATTTTTGCCAATCAGCAGATTTGCTCTTTATTAGACATCAATAATTTTGTTAAAAACTATGGACTGGGTCACTTTGATTGTGAGCCACTGTATTATGTACGTAGTCCCCCGCTGATATACTATATTTACTCGTATTGAGATGTACGATAATAAATATAATTTTTAGTGGGAGATATCACGTCCATATTCCTATGGAGTTAATTTTCTAACTTAACTTCTTAATAATAGAATACCATGTGGAAAGTTTGAAGACTTTATGAAAAAGAAAATAGGTATGAACTTAAAATTTTCCCTTTTACCCTTATTAGGGGCTTTCATATGTGAACTCATATGACTAAATTGGCCTGTTCACTCCGATTATAACCTTTCTACAGTCCAGCATAACCTTTCATTAGCTGGATCTACTTTCCTTCCAAGTTTGATCAAATTCGGTTCAGTTGCTTACGCGTGATTGACAGAAAAACAAAAAAATAAATTCATAAGGAAATTTCTAAGAATTTGGATATGAGATATACAATATTATTATCAAGAAAAGCTAAATTTTCACACAATACTCTTGATAGTATAGCTTGGATTAATACAATTAAGCCTTCTTCTTGTAGCTTAAAAAAAATTGGTAAAAAAAAGATTTTAAACGCTTTTGATAACACTTACCCAGTATTTATTATGTTTTTTTAACCAAGACCGGACATGCTTTTTATTTACTTATTTTATAGTACGCGAAAGAACAACAATAATCAAAACGATTGAATTAAAAAAAAGATAAGTCTTCTTTTTTCCTCTTTCTGCACCAAATAAGCACTAACAACGAATATTCACGAATTAGATCAGCAACAACAAAAGCACACGCATATTAAAGCAATAACAATAATTTAAAAAAAAAGAAATTAAAACTAATTCATACATAAAAAAGCAATACTTTTTAGGTTTCTTTTATCACTAAAATAAATAAGAAATTTTCTGTTTTTAATTGAATTTCAGTTTTTAATTAAAAAATTAAGTGTGATTTTCAAAAAATTATATTTAATTTCGATTAATTATTGCAAACTTTTACTTTTTTACACTGTCAAGGAAAGGTACAACAGCCCTAACTTGCCGAAAATTGTAAAGAAACTAAAGTAAGAAAAGAATGAAAAAGTAAAGCAAAAAGTAAAGTCTCATATTCGATGAGAGAGTAATTAAGCTGAGGTTATTTTTCGAATTGAGAATATCGTCAGTGAAGGTGTTCAATTAGTCAATATTATATAGGACATTTTAAATTTATTTCTGTTTACATATTATACATATGTATGTATGTAATATATATGGGGATTATTAAGAAATTACACTCACCAGGCTTACCATACTTATGAATTTTATTTTATTTTATTGTAAATAAAATAATACTTCTTAAGCTGGGATCACACGATTGACTCAAATACACAATCTGATACAAATTTTATTGTGACAAATTAGCGCACAAAAATAAAAGTCTCGCAACTAAAAACTTTGTATTCACACGGTTGTCTTATTTTATACAAAATTTATTGTCACAAGATGGCGCGAAACGATGTATTGACAATAATTTTCCCAAAGCTGTCACACGATTGTGCTATTTTACGGCAACTCTGTGAATCAGTTGTTGTAGTAAATTATATTTTTTTTTTGTGGCCAAAATGGTTCGTTCTTAAAAATTTATATTCAGATCATTTAGTGAACAATTAAATAAAAATAAATACAAAAAAAGAAAAGAAGTGTGTGGATCAGAGATTGGCTCACAAGAAGGGCCATTGATGGTGCATATGAGAAAACATTTCAATAAATTAAAAAAAATTAATTCACTAAAATATTTCTTTATTTAAATTGGAATATAATTACAAATTATATTTAATTATCTAAAATATAGATGATTTGTTCTCTAAAAAATAAAAATTGCATCGGCTTTGGTTATCAGGTGTTCGCTTGATAAAAAAAGTAAAAATAATGAAAAAAGAAATGGTGGGAGTTTGTGAAGCAATTTACATATAAATAATAAAAAAATGCATATTTTAAGGGATGAAAATTATAAATACCGTATGTTCTTTCAGAAAGAAATCAATTAAAAAATTAAAACTGGTGATTACTGTCTTCTTTAATTGCCACACAAGAATACAATAGATATTGGTGTATTATTGGAATTTTATTGGTGCATGATTGCCGATAAAGCTTTCACACGATTGTCGCACCGGGGTTGCATTTGTTTGGGATAAATAAGCACAATAATATTGTGAGTTGCCGTATAAGCCAATAAATTGTATGATCTCACGATTGGCATAGAAAAAACACTTATTATTGGCGCATTACGACAATCGTGTGATCCTACCTTTACGTTATGTATAATTATAACATTAAGCTTGTTGTTATTTCTAAAACACTAGCGATTTCAAATGATTACAAATTTATATATAAAAAACAACAAAAAATTTGTTAAATATCTTTGGCTTTGTGGTTATCGTGGTATGTACGTCACTGCTTGCAAACAGTCGAATAGACTCGAAAGGATTCCGTTTTGAAAAGACCATACTACCTCTCAGATGTTTTGCCATTGACAACGGAATGTACACCAATGCGATATTTAATTTAGTTTATAGCTATGAGATATCTGATAAGAACAGATTCAGGTTAAAATCCTTCAGGTTAAATAGTATATAGTTGCCAAGTAATCTGTTCCTCCTGACCACTAGGGCAGGTCATTCGTAAAGATGTTGAAAGTAGTCGATGAATAGGGTACAAATCCACTGGTATGCAAACCTGGCACCCAATGTCAAGCTATTTCTGCCAGCAACCTTAATATACTTACATTGTTTAATAATATACATATAGATTGTATATTATACATGCATTTCTTATTAAAAGAAAGCAGCATTAACTTAGCCACTCTACAAGCCTTTTGGCGAAAGATTCTAAAGATGTTACCTTTAATAGATCCTAGCAAAATTGCGACTGAAATCGAGTTAGAGTTGTTCAAAGCAGAACGAGTTCTAGGTAACTCATTCATTATCATAAGAGGCTCTATACGCAGGGACTCAAGCTAAAGTAATGTCAAACAGATGCTCTTAAGAGCTTATTCTTACATTGTTACAAAGTTCTTATTAATTGCAGGTCGCCATACCAGATACTCAGATATAAGAATAGATCGAACAAACATCGGAAAGTGTAGAAGGCCACATATATAATATTATTTTTTATTTATTTATTTGTTTGGTAGTATTCTCAACACTTTGATATCCACAATTACAATAACAAAATTTACAAAATATTTTTATATTATTTTTCACAAAATTAACAATTTTCTTGGTAAAACCATTTAAGGCCCTTATAGAATAACGTGCGCTGCCCAGATGTCGTCGAAACCCTTTTTATTCTGAAGTTATCATAATTACGTAAGAAGTACTGTTGTATTTTTCCAACATATTCCAATTGTTCACAGATGTATTGAGGCGCATGGCCCATTTTGTCTTTATGAAATGAATTGTATTTAATTGCAAACGTTGCCGTATGCTCAACCACTTCAGTGCCTCAAGCATAAATTGAATCGAAGTGTACCAGTTGCATCTCAGAATAGTCCTTATCGCCTTGTTTTAAAGCTTCTGCAGTCGCTCTAAAAAAATTTGTTTAACCAATTTTTCTGCATATAAATTCGATATGTTCCTTAAATTTTAAACCTTTGTCAGTTATAAAACCGAGATATTTAATTTGTCTCACTTTCTCTATTTCCATATCGTTAATTCTTATCACAAGATCACTGTTCATATTAATTTCCATTGCCTTCCTTTTGTTCTCATTTAATTTCATTTTATTCATTTTCAACAATTGGCCAATTCTGAGCAAGTGATGCGCTACATTGTCTTGACACTGAGTTTCATTTACCGCCTCACTAAAAATTAGAGTATCGTCCGCGTAAAATACAATATCACTTTTTTTTAATATTCGGCATTTATCACATAATTGACAACCGCTTCACATGAAAACTTCCTACGTAATCCCGACTGATATTTTGAAAAAAGTCCATTTCGCTCTATATAATCTTCGAGTTGCATCACCTTGATCAAAAAATTCCCGCAGTAACTCCCGTGTGGCGGTCCCATTTTTCCGATTTAAGTTTTTTTTTTTCGTCAAGTTGGTGCATCTGTAGTTGATATTCCCGCTAAATCTTAGCGTCATAGCTTGACATTTGCAAAAGCTACGTAGCGAAGAGTAATCGATTTCTTACAATTTTAGAAATTGATTTAAATTTGCAACAACGAACTTGTATTAAACTTTGCGTAAAAAGCGGGTTTAATGATGCGTGATTGTTGGAAATGTTGGAAACGTGTTTCGGCAACGATTTTCTAAAGAAAACGATCGTTTACCAGTGGCACGAGCGTTTCAAATGTGGTCGTGAGTCAATCGAAGATGATGAACGCAGTGGCAGGCCATCGACATCGAAAACCGATGAAAACACTGATAAGGTAAAAGAAATGTTGGTCAAAAACCGCAAATTAAGCATTAGATAGATAGCGGAGGAGTTGAACATTGCCTATGGATTCCTCCAAGAAATTTTGGTTAATGATTTGAGTTTCCGTCATGTAGCAGCAAAGATCTCACTTTCGTGCGAAAAAGAGACGGTCTTGAGGTCGTAAAAGACATGATTTGTGAGGCTGAATTCGATCCCACATTCATCAAAAGCTGACAGGACGTAAGTTTATGAGACGACACGCAATCCAGACATCAAGCAAGTGAGTGGCGTTTACCAAATGAGCCGAGACCAAAAAAAACCACCTCGTCTTCAGTCAAAAAAGAAAGCAATTTTCATGGTTTTCATGTATTACAACGGTGTAGTGCATCATGAATTTTTGCCAGAAGGACAGACAGTAAACAAAGAGTATTATTTGTTCGTTATGCACCGAATAACGCACCGTCGCACAGCACTATAATTATTCGAAATTTTTTGCTGAAAAATGCAACAAATACCATCCAACAGCCGCTGAATTCACCTGATTTGGCACCCTGTGACTTCTTTCCGTTCAATCGAGTTAAAATATTATTACGGGGAACACGTTTCAGTAGCCGAGTGGAAATAATGGCAAAATCGCAGGAAGCACTGATGGACATTAGAGTTGGGACCTTTAGCTCTTTTAATGAGCTAGTCGTTTACTTACCTCGCTTTGGTAAAATAATGGTTGGGATATTTTCATGTTGTCGAGTTATTGCAGTAAGCGATTGAGTACCATTGCTCTACACCGAGAAGGAATGGAGGATCGATGTTGCCTGTAGCAAAAGCTTAATGATAGTAATTATACTTCATTGAGGTTGTTTTTATTCATTTCAACACATAATTTGGCGCAGAAGTCTTATTTGAACTATAAAACATATTTAAACGTAATCAGTATAATTAATAAAAAAAACATTTAATATCTAAAAAGAATGAGGAAAGACTTGTTAAAATATTTTTTCTTTCAAAAAATGTGAAGTGTCCTGGCACTTAACTGGTCATCAAAGTGGAAACATGAAGAGAAACATCAAAGTTCGCTTCCTCATTGATTTAAAAAAAAACAAGCTCGCACACAATCAGATAAACACATTGATAGAACTTAACTAAATGTAAAAAAAGGAAAAAAAGGAGCTTTTGGAATCCACAATACATGACTGGTAAACGTATATTTTTTTTCTTAAGGATAAAAAGTCGGCAGACGAAAACGAAGATTGAAAAAGAGAAAGAAAAAGGCGCTGCAAGAACAATATTTGTTCACTTGATGTACAAAATACAATAATGAGATGATAATGCTACAGAAGTGCTTCATCAAGCAAGCAGTATGATAAGGATAAAACACAAATAAGCAAAAGTATGTATGTTGTTCTTATTCATTATTTTAATGAAATAAGGATGACTAACGAATTGATAGATTTAAAGAGTTGAAAAGAAAAATAAACACCATTTCCTTGAAATATAGGGAAACCTTCTACGACCGCTGCTATTTATACGTTGTAAGATTGGTTCCTACACACCTATTGTTTCGTTTTAACCTCTTTAAACCTTTGAGTTTTCTTAAATTGTGTAAAATAAAATAAATGACATGAATTTATGTTTTTCTTTAAAAGTCCTTTTTATTTCAACACTTTGTCTTTATACAGTAACATATTTATCTTCCGCTTTATACAAATTACTCAACTCTTTTATTTACGCCTTAACAAGACTTACTGTTAAAATAGAACGGACTGAATAAGCGCAATGTGCCACCTTTTATAGTAAATTATACTACAAATTTCTATTCATCAACGTTAAATAAAAAAAAAAATTTAAATCTCTAAACCTCTAAATACGAAATTGGTAATACATAAAATACAAATAATTATGGCAGCGATAGCCACATTGAGAGCCTTGACAAAAACCAATAGGCAAAAATCTCACAATGAAGTTTTATAGATCCAAATGTACTAATGTTGGTGTATTTTCTATTTTTAGGCACTTTTTATTCTCCTAACACTATGATTTTATAGTCAATGACGTAGTGGACTTTTTTTTATCAAATAAAGCGCAGCTGCACGTATATATGAAGCAAAGAAAGGAGTGGGTGCCGCCAGAAGATTCGCTAAAGCCGAGATTCAAGTCTAGTCCTCATCCAAAGAAGACCATTTGCTATGTTTGGTGAGACTGGGAGGGCACTCCCAATATTTTCAAATATAGTTTTATTAATTTAAATTAATGGTTTGTTCATTTCATTATTATTATAACAACTTCATAACCTTGTGTTTGGTAATTAATAGATTTATTTTAACATTTACTTTACGATTAAATTCATTCAGTGAGTCATCGTCAGCCAATATTACTCCTAATTTAATTTATAATCGGCCTTTTTCCGGATAAGTTACTAGATACTAAGAAATTGTAACCCTGCCGTAGTGATTAATGAACCGCTCAATTTGAATTGCTATTAGTATACATACGACAATTATTAAATATCGAGTCCGGCATCTAACGATTTTTTTCAACTAGTGCTTATTTCGTGAATGGTAACACTTAGCTCATGTCTGATTTGACAGATAATTAGTTTTATCCTTCCGCTGAACGAATATGGTTGTGTATACGCTTGAACAACGCTGGGAAATATTGCGACATTACTTTGATCGATCGACTTACAGAAGATGCCGATTTTGCCAAAAAAAAATCATCTTTTAAGATCAAGCTCATTTTGATCTCGGCGGGTATGTAAACAAGCAAAATTGTCGCATTTGGGGCACAGAAAACCCGCACGCATACATTGAAAAACCGATACACCCAAGACGTGTCACTGTTTGGTGCGGATTTTGGTCCAGAGGCATAATTGAGCCATTTTTCTTCGAAAATGTGCAAGGAGTGGCCGTTACAGTCAATGGCGATCGTTATCGGGCTATGTTGAACGAATTTTTGTTCACAAAAATTGAGAAGAGGACACAGCCGAAGCTACACTCGATGTTTTGCGCCCTGTTTTTGAAGATCGTATTATCAGCCGCAGAACTAATGTCGTTTGGCCACCTCGGAGCTGTTATTTGACACCGTTGGACTATTATTTGTGGGGTGCCGTCAAAGATAAGTGTTATGCCAATAAGCCAGAGACAATTGACGCTTTAAAGGACAATATACGTGAAGCCATTGGTGGAATACAACTGCACACAATCGATAATGTGCTTAAAAATTTGACCGATCGTGTAGGCTACTGCATGGCCAGCCGAGGCAGCCATTTGAATGAAATTATTTTCCATTATTAACCGGAAGGATTGTATTTTCAAATAAAAAAAGAAATTTGAGAGAATATTCAGTACTTTTTTTATAGCATTTTCAAAACAAAAAAAAATATATTATTTGGCGGACCCTTTACATATATGACACTTTTGCTCTTCTCCTCACTTCTTTTAATTCTTCTCTTATTTTAGTCTCCAACCAAAGATCCGATAGCCAAAGATCTCCATAGCTTAAGATCCGTATTGATATCATTACTGTTTTAACACTAAACTTACCAACAGCAAATACATATCTGTTTCTATCATAGACGGTCAAATAACTGGTTTTTCATGATTGAATATATAAAAAACAAAAGAAAGCGGAAATAAATAAATTAATATTAAATAATTATAAATTAACGCAGAAGTTGTCTTAGCTATAAACTTTATTGTAGAATTAATTAGTTTGTGTCAAGGCTATTAATGTATCTGACGCACCACATTATCTGTGCTATTAACATTGTTACCTCTTGCGTACTGAACGGTGCTATCGTACCGATTTCAGTTGTTGCATTTGAAATTAACGGAAATGAATCGAATATTGTGGTAAGAAGAACATCCAGAAATAATATCAATTGTATATGAAAGCGGCGCTTAATGCATTAGTTAGTTCAGTTATAGTTTGGGAGTCATAGTGTAAGTACACAATGGGGTGGCGTGGTGTAGTGGTTACAGCGCATGCATAATAACACAAACGACCCAGGTTCGAGCCCCAGCAGAGGACATGACGAAGAAAAAATTTAATTGTCGTTTCGACTGTTTATTAATACTAAAAAAGGCTTCAACTTCCCTCCGGACAACTCCATCTAAAAAATTAAAAAAAAGACCTTCATTCCCACATACCTCTGGCGATGATGACAAACATCAGACGAATGATCAGGAAAAACACGCCACTTACTGGGAAACAATTAAATTACAATACTAAAATAAAGATCTTTACCACTACACACACAAAAATCATATGGAGGAAGCTACAGCGGATTAATCAACTACTGAGCTTAAAACAATATCAAATTGATTAAAGAAACTGAAACAAAAGCAATATATACTTAGTGGAAAGCCAATATGCTCCCTGGAGGAGTGACGAAAAAAAGTGTAAATACACTAAGAGTCGTGTATTGAGTAAATAAGTATATTAAGCTCATATTAAATAAGTTGGAGATTGTATAGTTATAATTGTATACCGTAATAACACGTACGTGAAATTTATTTTATTAAACGTAATTAAAAAGAACTCAAAGGTTTACAAATGTTAGAACGTAGCAGTATCTTCAGTGTTAATATTCTGTTCAGTCAAATATACATGCATTTTGTAAACTTTAAATTTGTACAGGGCTGGCCAAAAGTCACCATGGGATTTAAAATTTAATAACCATGGTGTTGACTTCGCGTACACGGCACAATCTGAAACACAAATTTCCAGAAATCTATGTTTCCATATTTCGCCTTCGAATGATGATTTCCTGGTGTTCAATTGTTTCTGGTTTATCGACGTAGACAAGTGACTTTATATAAACTCAAAGAAAATAATCCAATTCGGCTAAATAGCACCATCTTGGTGGCCAATGAAGTGGGCCATTATGAGATACTACTTTTTCATCAAAAGTTTCTTTAAGTAATTCAATTGTAGCGAGCGCTGTGTAGCATATGGCTCCGTCCTGTTGGAAACACATGTTAGCGAGATTATTGCCAGCTAATTGAGGTGCAAAAAAATTTCTAATCATGTCCTATACCATTCAGCATTGACAGTAATATTCTAACCATCATCGTTTTTGAAGACATGTGGACCAATAACTCCGCCAGCCCATTTAGCGCACCAAACAGTAAAATTCTGTGGATGTAATAGCATTCGACACCTCACCCCAAAAGCGACAATTCTGCTTATTTACGTAACCATTCAACCAGGAAAGAGGTTCATCGGAGAACGAAATTTTGAATGAAAATACAATTTTAATTTGTGCTTTAGCCAATTCGCCAAATTGGCGGCGGTGTGAGTCTATTGATATTGATATGTCAAACCAAGCTAAACAAAAAGCAACTATGAGCTGTTAAAACGGTTGTCAAGTAAAGCAGTGGTGCCAACTTAAAGTTATGAACTTTTAAAAACATTCTATACAATAAGTCTATTTAATATAAAATTTCGAAATTGTTTTAGAGTATTATTCACACAAAGTGAATTTCAATTGGAAACAGTGTAGCTTGGTTTTCTCTGCTGACAGCAATAAATGTAATTTGAATATTGGGGAGACTTATCAGTTTTTTGAATAGAGATGTATTTTAAATCACAAAAAAAAAACTGTTTACCAAAAAATAACAAAAACAAAGAGATCAAAGCCGAAAGACCGACAACCAACTGATAGAGTGTCAAAAGTCAATTTTAAAAAGGGAGAAGGCGTTTCGATGTTGTATAATGCGAGTATGATGACAGATAACTGTCGTGTCACTTAAAAAAAAAAAAGAAAGAAAGAAATAACGTTAAAGTACAAGGGGTGTTTCTAAGATACTTTCGATTAAAGACGACATGTGTTTTCCTGGCGGGTGGTAAAGCTCTTTAAAAGCAATATTACTTCGTGCATATGTTTTGCATTAAAATATGATGATTTGTAATGAATCCTCTCTGATGTTAATAAAGACAATTAATGAACAAGTTGACCCACAATTGAAGTTAGTGAACAAAAAGAAGCACCAAATATATCAATAAGTACTTTAAGTACTTGCTTTGACAATTCATTTGACAGTTTGTTTTTCTTTTTATTCAAAACAATTTTCGGTGCAAGTACCTTGTCAATCTTTGACGGCATTAATAACTTCTTCCGTATTCAGTTGAGTGTTTCTGGATAGCAAACTTCAAAGGATTTTAAGCGATTTTTTTTTAATTATATTTTGTTCATATCATATTTGAAATATATTTTTTCTCAATTTAAGTTTAATAAAATCAAAATAAAAAGCAAAATAAAGAAAATAATGCAAATGTACACAAAAAATTAAAAGCAAACGAAAAAAATTTAAAACTTCACTTGACAAATGTCTGACATTTCGAAGCACTTTAAGAATCTACTTGAATTTTTGTTTGTTTTTTTAACGTTTCTTTTGTGGCTTAGGTAGTATGTTTAGTTAAGTCATTGAAGGGTAACTTTTATAGCCTGTCCACGATGTCGAATATTTCCATTCGTTGGCATTCCCAACGACTAACAGCTGATTGTTATCAATACGCCAAGTCGAACGAAAATAAATGCCAACTATAACGTAAACACTTTAGTACAAACTTGCGTGCCATTATATCGTTATTCTTATGTTTGTACGAATACAAATGTAGAAATTACTCTTGTTTTTTATTGTCGTTTGCATTATAAAATGTACGCTGCAGGGCGCTGGAATGCTTTTTCTTGTACTTAGGTTCATTTCTAGATATTTGGTCCCTGTAAAGGCTTCATTTTGTAGTCACTATCGCTTAAAAGAAGCAGAAATAATTTTCATAAAGTATTGTTACGTTTTAACCTTTTTAAAACGTTGGAGTTCATTCAAATTGCGTTAAAATAAAACAAGCACCGTTTTATTTTATTGTTATATTTTTATTTACTACTTAATAACTTTACAACAACTTAATATTCGCTTACGACACTTTTATTTCAGCTTTAACAGGTCTTTATCTTACGACAGCCAAACGATAACTAACTGACATGTAGGTGAAACAGCCCTTTATATACCTAATTGCCTGCATTTGAGAAGGTTCAGGAAATATCGACCATCTTCTATTTCCATATCCGTTAATTCAAATGTAACGTAAAGATTGTCGATGTGGCAATGCTGCCAAATTGACATATACCAAAATCCCACAATGCAGTGTTGTATTTTTATTTTCGTAACAATATAATTTCTTTGTTCATTTGTTTATTAATTTATTTACAGTATGAAAAATAAATATTCGTACACATTTTCAAAAACCATTTATTAATAAAATAAATAATTAAAAATAGAATTTTATAAAACAAATAAAACAATTAATAACGAATACATTTTTAAAGTTGTACGAATACGGATTTTGAATACTGTATTTTAGTTTGTTTACATTTTTGACTGCCAAGTTTCAGTGGTACCACAGTTGCATTTTTCATTGTAAAATTTCTACATTTATGTACTTTTTTGGCGATTTATTTGTGTAATTACTGTATGGCAATACAGTCATTTATTTGGATTACGTTTGAAACGTAAAGCAAAGCAAACGATAAATCGTAAGGTAGTGTGACGCTGTTACGAAAGAAAGTGATTGACTGCCTTTCTACATTGTGGGCAAGGCTATTAATGTTATTATCGTATAAGGAGTAAAGAAATTTTCTTTTTTTCTTCTTCTTGGGATGTTGTCTTCATATTCCCTTAAACATATCTATCCTAACCACAGAACTATTTGGAGTCCGATAAAGGCTTTAGCTTTAAACAGACACTGCTGAAAGCAATATGGTGCGCTGTGATTTTGAATACTGTATTTTAGTTTGCTTACATTTTTTACTGGCAAGTTACAGTGGTACCACAGTTGCATTTTTCATTGTAAAATTTCCATATTTAAGCGCTTTTTTGGCGATTTTTTGTGTAGTTACCGTATGGCAATACAGTTATTTATTTGGGTTACGTTTGAAACGTAAAGCCGAGCGAACGATGAATCGTAAAATAGTGGGCCGCTCTTACTAAAGAAAGTGACATCGTGGGCAAGGCTGTTAATGTTATTATCGTATAAGGAGTAAAGAAGTTATTCGTTTTTTTTTTTCTTGATGTCTTGGAATATTCGTTTACAGCTTTCATATTCCCTTAAACATTCTATCCTTACCACAGAACTATTAGTAGTGCGATAAAGACTTTAGCTTTAAACAGACACTGCTGAAAGCAATATGGTCTGCTGTGTAAGGTTAATATATGTATATGTATGTATAATACATACGTATAAATTATGCATAAATTTATAAAAAAGCGGACCCAATTGACACCAAGGGTCACATCCTCCTCGCATATGTTGATAACATAGATATAGGCGGGATTACAAAATGACATGTAACTGGAGCAAAATGCAAAAATAAGACAAAGATAATATTGGCAACTACGAAAGATGCGCCAAAAAAAAGCGAGGTACTTCCGGTAATGCCGATCTACCCAAAACTAGGAACAATATCAGTAATGAAATAAAAGAAGAATAATGTTGGCAAATACAAGATATTTTACGCTTAATAAACAGCTTAAGAGTGTAGCCACAATACTCTTACTCTACTAGGAGTTCTAAACGGCGCTGAAATTTAGGTGTTCACGAAATCAGACGAAAAAGCTTTGGATGCATTCGAAGAAAAACCTTCATAATATTTATGGACACATCTGTGGAACAGAGATTACCGGAGTCAAACGAACTGTGAGCTATACAAGCTATATCCCGATATAAATGTAGTTGAGTGCATTAAAAGATATCGATTACGCTGGCTAGGGCATGGTCGAATGGGAAAAAGCGCTTTAACCGGTAAGGCGTTGGATGATAATTACGACTGAAAGAGTTGATATAAAAACCCGAGACTCCGATTAAAGGGGCAATAGGAAGATGATGTGAGAATCTTTGATATTCCACTGGAGGCAGCACGAAAGAGCTCAAAGTACTTGAAAATAATTTGTAAAGGTTGTTAGGACACTTAAGTAAGTTATAACATAAATATCAAAACCCAATCCTTTCAATGAAAGAACCAGACCAAAAAATCGTTGAGATTGATTAAAAGCCTTAGATTACCCTGGCATTGCAGAGGGTCATATAAAAATTAATTTATTTGCCATTATTATCCATTATCTTTTGTAATTTCTTCAAGCAGCTTCGTAACTTTAATGGGCTGACTAATTTTAAAAAAAGTTTTTATGACAACAGAGTTTTGCAGACACCAAAACAAATGGTAATGCCCATGTATCACCCTTTTAAGAAGCTTATTTATTACTGAATTAATCACCTTATTTCCCGGACAATGTGTATGTACATATGTATGTATATGTTAATATAATATGTGTATAAGAAGTGTTTTTATAATTTCTTATGTAGGGTGCTGCATGGTTGTATTAGATCGTATTAATTATCGGTTTTCATCTTATTTGCATACATATTTTTTCAAAAGGCTTCTCTGCATGAAGTCATCATCATCTCAATTTCGTTGTGACTTTTTCTTTTTTCGTTTGTGAAGGCAAAATGATACACAGAAAAGACATCAAAGGAATAGAGATTTACGTATTACAAAAGGGAGAGGGAAAGAGAGAGAGAGAGAGAGAGGGAACTGAAAATAGCAAAAAATGCAAATAAATGTGTTAACATTGAGTGGTTCTTTTTGTGCATGTCAGTCAAAACCAACGAAAAAGGTAAAATAATACAACTTTTGTGTAAATATTCAACCTCCTTTTATTCGCTTGCTCCTTAAATCAACATATGTACACTTAGAAAGAGTGAAAGAGGGAGAGAGAGAAAGAGGGAGAGGGAGAGAGAGAGATAGAGAGAAAAACACTTAAAATGCAGCGGCAAATTAATATAAACATACGAGCATGTACTACTAAAAGAAGAAGAATCCCTTTTTGGTCTTGTAATTAATTTTTTTTTTTGTTTCTTCTATGCCATACTTACATACATACTTACCAGTTTATAAGGAAAGTTGTTCATATCGCATATGCATTTGAAACATAAGCAAGCATACATGCACACACAGGTACGTGTATCGGATTGTATGTATTCATATCAGATAAGTATCCATTTTGTTGGCACATCATGATCTTTGTTGTCATCTTTGTTTTTAGTTTTTCTTTTGGCTGGTTTTTGTAATAATAATTGATCTCATGACTTTTCATTGTTGCATTTTTTTTCGTTTTTAGTTTTTCATATCCAAACCCTACCACCTTGAAGGAAAGGCAGCAAAAAGAAGAGGACCTTTAAGCACAAATCCTCCATATTAAGTTGCTTTCTTTTAAAAGAAGAGAATGTAAATTTACATTTTCACTCCAATTTTCTTAAATTCTCAAAATGCATTTGATGACGAAATTTGCATATAAAGCTGCTCGTACGTTTAATTTGGTGTGCACGTTAATGCCACCACTTGAAATGTGTGCAGCATGTGTTGTGTTGCGTATGTGTAACTGGAAGAGTATTTTCAATTTTATTATGCAACATTTATGCCTCCATATAAAAAGGGAATCTGCATAATTGTTATGTAAATTTAATGGAATATTTATTATCTTTTAGGATATCATCAGCACTCTACACTTATCCCTTAAATATCTTTTAAATGTACGAGTATAGAAATGCATATTCAAATTGATAATTATATTCAAAATGGCTTTCTGAGTACAACAATTGTTTAAAAGGAATATTTTAAAAATTTGTATATCCTACTATTATTAGGTGGTAAGTGGTATACTCTGTTTGTGATAAAGCTTGTAACGTCCAAAGAAAACAGTACTAAACCATCCTTCCTCTATCCGCTAAATTCATACCGGAATATAGGGCCTCTAGAAAGTTGTTTTGTGGCAAGGTTTCGTTTTAATTTAATTTCATTTCATTTTAGTTTTCATTTATTTCTGAATTTGAGACTTAACACAACAAGATTAATATCTTATAAATTATAGTTTATAACTTAAAAATAGAAATTAAAAATAATTAAAGAGAAAAATCATTCGAAACATAGGGTGAATGTACCAATAGTCAGTCGGTAATTTAAGACATTTGTTTGTTTCAAGCTACTGGCCTTACGCATGTGAATGTGGTATAGAATTGATGACTAATAATTACAATTCATTAGTTTGCCTTGTTTCAGATTATTAAGTTAAATTTAAATATATTTTTTATTGAAATTGGGAAATTTACTGTTTTTATGAAAAACACAAAATTTGCCAGTAGTCGGCACTAATTTTCCAGTTTGTGGCATACTATGTTCCTATTCTCGGCATATCATATTTTAGTACAGAAAATAATAAGTCGAGATTGAATTCAAACTGTTACTCCTGTAAAACAAATGTGTTCCACATTCTATATATACAATAAGATCAATCAGGCACAAAAAATAAATTCATATCAGAAAATCCTGAATATTATTTGTGTATAATTCAGATTTTGTACAAAGGTTACATGTTAAAGCTAAAAACGAAAAAAAATAGATTACAAAGGAATATACTATATGGCTTCTGAAAGCTAACCTCTAAAGCTTAAGTCTATAACTGGTATTTCAAAATGTGTCAGCTTTTACCATGGACCGGTTACATAATGGGCATCCTCTCAAGCCGCTCAGCTACAGATCGAACATAGCATGTTTCAAATCAGGAACTCTGCGATGTTTTCTTCGGGAACAGAAAGTCATAACACGTAAAATTAATATCACGCAAAAGTTCATATATCGAATCATTGAAATAGACATGAATTTGGGGCTTTAAAACGTAATACCGGACACTTGTAGAAAAATCCAAACGCCTTTTAGAGAAATACGATGATAATTTGGTCAGAAAAACTTTGTTTGCGGATAAATAATGTTGACCGAACCAAAGAAGTATAATAAACGAAATGACAAGATGTAAGCACAGTCGAAAATGCCGGTGCCGATAGCTGGCCATAGAGAAGAACTTTGAACCTCCGATTGACAAAAACCAGTTCAATTAAACTATTCGATGACGGATTACAATGCGTAGGTACAACGATATTCACACGAATGAGACCTAGAGACTGCATAGGTCCAACAAGGGATAATAAATTGTTGTTAAAGTCAGCAATAATTATAATACCGTCATATTGAACGGAAATATCTTGAAGAATAGCTAAGAATGGATCTACATTAGTGTTGCTACGAGCCCTATACACACTACCTAACAATAGCTTTCTTCTGTCTGCGGTAAATATCTCGAGAAATAGGTACAACGATATTCACAGGAAAGAGACCTAGAGACTGCATAGGTCCAACAAGGGATAATAAATTGTTGTTAAAGTCAACAATAATTATAATACCGTCATATTGAACGGAAATATCCTGAAGAATAGCTAGGAATGGATCTACATTAGTGTTGCTACGAGCCCTATACACACTACCTAACAATAGCTTTCTTCTGTCTGCTGTACATATCTCGAGAAATAGATATTCAACTTCACTGAAAGAATCTCTCCCTGCATCCTAATTCCACACCGTCAACATGAGTCTTCCTATCATAGCGGAAAAGTCGACAAATTAAAAATGGATTCATGCAATTTTGTTCCAAGGTACACCAATTTCCTTTATAATTTTTTGCAGACTGTTATTCCAAGTATTTGTTGGCTTCTGCAGCAACAATTCATACCAGGTAACGAAATTTATATCCTTAACCAAATCTACTTCTTCTTGTTCGATATAGAGTGGATTTACATTATGTACAGTGGCGAGCACTTGTGGATACATGTTGGTTTAGAAAGATTAAAAATCAAAATAATATACACAAAACAAAGGAAAGCTATTTTTAATTTGTATTTAAACTATTCAATAAAATAATAATTAAAGAAAATAATTTGAAATTCAATCATATTTAAGGATAAACTAAAGATTAATGCAATTTTATGATTAAGTCCCAAGTCTCCACTTCTGCACACTTGCAAACAAAACATTTGTCTTTTAATTTTCAATATTTTGTCCAGAGCCCTTTTGCTTTTATTGTGCTTCTGAGAAGTCTTGGCATACTTTCAATCAAGTATCCAGCGGTATGCTTCGGAATATTTGACCACTTTATCCGGACTCGGAACTAAAGTTCAATTAAATTTATTGGCACATTATCGTATCGTGAAAGACATTTTTTCAGTACAGCCCATAATATTTTGATCGTTTTAAGATATGGGCTTTGCGCTGACCATCACATTGCTTAAAAATTTTTGTCATATGTTTTGAATACCCATACTGTTGAAAAACAACTTCTTCTTCGGGGTAAGCACTTTGGTCCAAAAAATTGGGTAAATTATCACCTAAGATACGAAAATAATCTTTTATTTCATTATTCTCTCAATTTTTACCACTGGACCAAGTTGCCACAGAGTAAAACAGGCTCAAGCCATTAACTTTCCATCTCCGTCCTTCACAGCTTCTTTTACTTCGTGTTTTTTAAGGGTTTCATAAGAATGGTGCCGGTAGTATTCCTTACCATTTGTCTGAAGACGATTTATTTTGGGTTCATCTGACCATTTTACCCGTTTCAAGTCTTCCTAGTGCTGCCACCATCAGCCGGCATCAAAATTACACACATAAAGAAATATTACACACAAAATTTTGTTTTTACGAATATTATATACGTAAAGTGACTCCAATCTGACAAGAGTTTTTTTATAGAAAAGACCACTAAAAAAAAGTAGATTTTTCGTGGTCCTAAACGTTTTAATGCTTAAGCAATTTTTGCAAAAATGTATTAAAATTGCCATACATGTTTTCATTACTTTAAAGGAAAAAATATTGTCAAAAAACACTCTTATTCAGAAAAATATTAATCAATTTTAATAATTCTTTTTGTATTATAAAGAAAAAAATGTTAATTCTGAATATGTAAAACAAAAAAAAAAACAAAAATATTAATACTACATTGTTGTTTTTTTAAAGAAAATTAAAATTTATAAAAAATTGCGCAAACGCAATTTTCGATGCAAACGATCGCAGCGCTTTTGCGTTGTTTAGCATTCAAACGCATATATCAAATATGAGCCTAAATGAATAATAAGAAACCATCATTTTATCCATCACTAACTGTTAGTTTCGTCAGAAAAACAAAAACAACGAATTTTTTTAAGCTCAACGTATAATCGATCAAAACAAAGTATAAATACTTGGAATGTAATAATCGAACAATTTGTTATAGTTTACATATCCGTTGTAATCCAGAACAGTCAGCAAGCACCTACGATTTGATTTCATCAAATTTTAGCATTCTTCCGCCTCAATGAAGTTCTATACTTTTGATAATGTCTTAAGTCGAACTAAGGTGCTAAACCTTTACTGATGAACTCTACTAGTCAATGCCTTTTAAAGATGATCAGCTAAGTTAGGTTCTAAGCTCAGCAGAGGTGTCTTTGTAAATTTGTCTCAGATACGGATCAAGCTAATTTTTGCATTACTGATGTTTGCTTGAGATCGTTGCCTTGGTAGAATGCTATATTGCTTGAGATACCCTTTTTTCTATATTTTGCTTCATATTTTCTATTCGAATATTGACTATGAATTGTCGTAACCAATCACTTAAGGCTGTATCCCAAACCATCCGCCGTACTTAATAGTAGTTTTTGTATTTTTTATTAAATTTGGTTTATTTGCAAAGCAGGAAATTTCGGATGTCAAATTTCATACGGCAAAACCTTAAAATATAGCGATTAAAGAAAACGGTAGAACAAAAAGTAAAATTACACACAAATTTACACACAGCATGTGTAATTACATCAAGGTGACAACACTGAGTCTTCCACGCTTCAGTTATTGTGTTTTTTTTTTTTTTTTTGCAGAGCTTCTAAATTTTTATCCGACAGCGCTGGTTTTTTTTGCTTTACAGCTAAACTGAGCCCAATTCTTTTAAGCGCCCTGCGTGCTGTCCACTCACTAGCTGGCTTGTTTATGACATTTCATAACCAATAATTGTTCCAATGCCCGAGCTTCCCTCTCAGTAAGCAAACTTTGTCGTGAATTTTTTACGTCTTGTCCGCTAACATTTTTTTCTTTTTCTTGCTTGGGGTACTGTTCGGTCACAAATTCATTCCCAATGTCCCTGCAATTTCACGTGTTAACTGATTGTATTTAGCCATTTCAACAATTTGATTTTCTAAAACAGCGATTATCTTTCGCATTTTTATTAAATGGTACAGTTTTTTGAAAAATTGATGTCAATTAAAAAAACTCGCGCTAGCGTAAGGTATTTGTTTAATTTATTTGACTATAAACTCAAATAATGGCAAAATGACTGGTCTTTTCCTATTTATTGTGCTGCCAGACAACAAAAACTTAAATGGGCAAAAGTGGATACATTTTTTTAAAAAATTGAACAAAACTTCGGTATAAGCTAATATTAATAAAAATATTTTATCTGACCTTCAATTGGATCATAAAAGCAGGTTGACTTTTACATATTTTGTAGGATTTAAACCGTTTTTAATTAATAAATGAGATATATTTATCCATAAGTGCTCGCCACTGTATATTATGATGGTCTTTATTTTTCAACTTTGTTGTTTCGAACGTAACTCTGCATAAACACGTTCTTTATGGTTTAAAAGTATGGTGTGAGGTTAACCGTGGCTTGAAAACTTTAAAAATAAATTTTTATTAAAATTACACGGTGCGACAAAAAAAATACCTGGCAAGTGATACTAATTTTCTGATAGGCGCTGAGCAGAACAAGGATCTGTTTTTTTAATCTTCGAAACACCTCCAAAATCTCGAGTTACGGTTAAAAAACCGGTTTTATGGACCTTCATCCACTTACGAGAGCGGATTGATATTGAAGCTACCTAAGTAGGAAAAAACATTTTTTTTTTTCAAAAACCATTCATTTCTCAACATAGTCTCCTTTTAGCTAAATACACTTAGTAAGACGGTTTTCCAACTTTTTTATACCATCTGAATAATACGATTTTGGGAACTCCTCAAAATACGCATTAGTTTCGTAAATCACTTCTTCGTTTGAGATGAATCTATTTCCTGCTAGCCATTTTTTCAAGCTTGGAGACAGGAACAATTCCCTACGGGCTAAATCTGGACTATAACGTGGATGGTTGATACCAATTCGAAGTGGTTCGTTTGACAGATCGTAATTTCTAAGAAAGAAAAAGTTTTTGTGTTTGTGTTGCCATCTAGCGCTACGTAGCGTCAATGTCAATCCACCCTCGTATAAGCTAATAACTTAGCTAAATATTACCTGATTTTAAGTTTTGAAAGATGAGAAACAGACCTTTTAAATGATATATATGTCGTTTAAGTAGCCTTAAAAGATCTACGTGTATTTCTTATGCAAACACTTTTTTCATCCAATTTTTTTTCACATTTTTCAAGTTTAGATGCGTTTTTACGCACTTATTTATATAGGAAACATATTATCTATGAATTATTTAAGGAATTATATTAAGTTATGAATAAAATAAGACTTACGGTTTAGAAATTGGCGTAGTGTCTCGAGAATTTGAAGGTGTTCTGAAAATGCCAAAATCAGATCATTGGCCAGTTGGGTGCGCTTTTGTTCTTGCTATTTCTTAATGAACTTCACGATTTATTTTCAGTCCGTAGTGTTCTTATGTATACGAGTACTTATGATTTTATTATTTTATTGGAAAGGAAACTGTACTTTTTTGATCGTATTAGTATGAAAACTAGTAAGGTTCAGGCTGTTCTTGGTTTTGTGAAAAGATGGTCCAGGAAATTCACTAATCCTTATATTTTAAGAGGCGTTTATACATTTCACTTGTTAATTGTATTTTGGATATGCTTCGGTAAATTATAATCATTATTATCGGTGTCATATTGATTCAATTAAGTCTGTGCAGAAGCTGTTTTTATTATTCTATTTATGTGGTTTATGGTGGAATTGTGTTGATAGACTTCCTTCTCATGAGGCTAGATTGGGCCTATTAAACTTTTTAGAGCAGTAGTAGGAGGGCAGTTTTTGCTATTTGTTTTGCTTGAAACCTTATTGCGGGTGATACGGATTCAGGGTTTTTAGTTCTAAACCTGTTAGATTTTCCCGCCATTATCGTCCTCTTGCGTTGGACTTTTACAGAAAAAAATATTCGTATTCGTCTCCTATCCGTAGAGTATGCAATGCTTACAATTTACATTACGAGTTTATTGATTTATACAGTGACGTTACTAATATTAAACATAATTTGCTTTCTAACATTAATTTGTAATTATTTAATATGTATTTTCATAATTAATTCACGTAAAGAGTCCGCCAAATATTTTTTTTTTTTTTTTTTGAAAATGCTATAAAAAAAACTACTGAATATTTTCTCAAATTTCTTTTTTTATTCGAAAGAACAATCCTTCCGGTTAATAATGGAAAATAGTTTCATTCAAATGACTGCCTCGGCTGGCCATGCAGTAGCCTATATGATCGGTCCAATTTTTAAGCATATTATCGATTGTGTGCAGCTGTATTTCACCAATGGCTTCACGAATATTGTCCTTTAAAGCGTCAATTATCTCTGGCTTGTTGGCGGAACACTTATCTTTGACGGCACCCCACAAATAATAGTCCAACGGTGTCAAATCGCAGCTCCGAGGTGGCCAAACGACATCAGCTCTGCGGCTGATAATACGATCTTCAAAAACAGAGCGCAAAACATCGAGTGTAGCTTCGGCTGTGTGGCACGTTGCGCCGTCTTGTTGAAACCAAATGTTGCTAATATACTCCTCTTCAATTTTTGTGAACAAAAATTAGTTCAATATGGCCCGATAACGATCGCCATTGACTATAACGGCCACTTCTTGCTCATTTTCGAAGAAAAATGCATCTGGACCAAAATCCGCACCAAACAGTGACTCGTCTTGGGTATATCGGCTTTTCAATGTATGCGTGCGGGTTTTCTTGTTTACATACCCGCCAAGATCAAAATGAGCTTCATCTGAAAAGATGATTTTTTTGGCAAAATCCGCATCTTCGGTAAGTCGATCGATCAAAGTAATGTCGCAATATTTCCCAGCGTTGTTCAAGCATATATACATCCATATTCGTTCAGCGGAAGGATAAAACTAATTATCTGTCAAATCATTCACGAAATAAGCACTAGTTGAAAAAAAAAATGTTAGATGGCGGACCCGATATATTTTTATTAGCTTTAATTACATACATATGTATGTCAAATGAGCAGCTTCTGATTAACTTCTGTAGCTTACTTGTGTTCTCGCTGCCATGGCTTAATTGCTTGTATCCGCTATAGTTCAGAATGAAGTGCGCACATATGATATGGAGAATAGCTTTCCATGGTCAGTTAAGGGCAGGTAAGTGAATGGTGGGACCATTCGAGTAAAAATCTAAGTTCTATTTCTTTACTAGGAACTAATAAATTTTAAATATCGCCAAATTTAGTGCAAAAAATCATGAAATTGTTTTTACGTTAATTGTGAGTAGAAAGGTTTATCCTGAGAGAATTTTTGATATTATAACTGTATTAAATAGCTACTGACTTTGTCTCAAGTTACTTAGCCCTTCGATGACAAAGAATTTTCCGGCAAAATAATTTTGCAAAAAAAGGAACACAAATTTCTGTCCTTTTGACACCCTTGAGCACAATTTAAACAACAAAATCTCAATTTTAAATCAAATACTGATTAGGTTTAAACCTATTGCAAAATATACTTGCAAATACAAAAAAATCAAATGTGACATATAAAGTTCCATAAATCGCGAACACGGAAAAACTTAGTAAAAAAGTTTTTCAGACGAATAGTAGATACTTTCAGTGTTAAACTGAAGTGAGAAACTCAAAAATCAAACTTCAGCTCATTGTATTGTTACTTTTTTACCATCATTCTAGTTAAGCGCAACATTTTTAGTTAATTTTTTGGTTTAGCAGAATAGAATCACTTGCAGTATTCATTGAAATCGGGCGGCCGTTGCGAAAAACCTTTATAAATTTTAAATAAATTTAAAGTTAAAGTTAGGAATTACAGTTTACTAAATTAAAACGGATGGAAAAGTAACATAAAGCTCCTAGGAAATGGTAAAAATTAATATTATTATTTTATTCAGTGGGCATCTACAATTACGAAAACTGAGTACAGACATCGCTTTCAACTTATCAAAGATCATATGACGTGGAATGCCAAAAAAAAGTTGATTTCTAAGGATTGGCGAAAAGTTGGTTATTCTAATAAAAAATAATTTAACTTGAATGAAATGATGGCTATTACTTTTGCTTTCATGGTATTCGAAAATAGGAACAATTTTAGAGCCGTCATCACATGCAAAAAAAATCAGCTATTATGTCATATGATCTTTGATAACACTGGTCTGCAGCAAAATAAGCTTTTAAATAAAACTATATGGAACATAATGATTTTGATGCTTTGAACTCCAATCCGTTTTTCGTTTTTTTTTTCTTTGGGCTCAAATTCTTTAAATATGATAGTTAAGTCAATATGTTTAATCATAACTTGAAAACGCCTTGATCGATTTTAATGCAATTACCACCAAATGTTTAGGACCAAAATTTCCTATAAATCAACTGAATGAAACTTTTTTGTATTTTCAACAGTTTCGGAGTTATTCGTAACTTACTAGCGAAAAAAAAATTATTTTTTTGCGCAAAATTAGAGCAATTTTTCTTTTTCAGAAAGTCATGAAAATTTTTTCAGAATGAGAATTTTACATATTAATCATTCAGATTAAAGCCTAAAATGTTGAGAATAAAATAAGCTATAAATCATGAAAATTTTTTAGCTATTGCTGATTTTATTTAAAATTAAATGCAGGTACTTAACTTTGACCAAAATAAGCGAACAAATTTTATTTTGCAAAATTAATGGACATTTTTTTTCTTTCATTTCCAAAAAGTTATAAAAAAATTCCTAGAATATAAATTCTATATTTTAAGCATTAAAATGAACGTTGGATATGTTGCAAGTAAAATAGCCCATAAAGACAGGTGCCTAACTTTGACAAAATGTGTAATACATTATGAGGCAACACACAAAAATAATGAAAGGAAATGTCTGAAGGAAAAAAAAACATTTTTCTTTAATCGATTTGTAGGAAATTTTGTTCCTTATAATTTGGTGGTAATTGCGTTAAGTCGTTTTGAATTTATGATAAAATATATTGACGTAACTACCATATTTTGGGCGAAAAATTTGACACGCCCGTAAAAAAAAATTTGAGCCCGATAAAAAAAAACTGAAAACGGATTTAAATTTAGCGCATCAAAATCATTATATTCCCTATATTTTTATTTAAAGGCGAGAAGTTTTTTTGTTTTTTGTAGACGAGTGTAACTGAAGACATTATCATAGCGAGCTGTAATCCGTTGAGACTTTTTGTTTAGTTTTCGTAATTGTATAAGTTAAGAACTTTAAAATTATTTTAATACAAATGTCTGCAATAAAAATTCCGTATAATAAAAATACAAAATTGTAAAAAAATTAAATTATTTATTAAGAAAATGATTTGTAAGCAAAAATATAAAACACAAAATTGTAAAGTTAAAGACAGAAAAATAAAGTTCAGTTGCAGTCAAGTACTCAAATAGTAAAGTAATGTTATTTTAAATTAAGTGCCGCCCGAGCAGGAAACCTTAATTTTATTTTAAATTAAGTGTTGGGCGCCAGAAGAAGGAAAGAATCTTTATAGGCGAGCAAAGCAAATAGTTACACGACCTTAAGTAAACTCAACGTAACAATATTATTACTTGCAAGCCATTCCAGCCGACCAGAAGTTCATCGCTGGACACATCATCACTGAATTGTTCAAGACAGAGATTGCTACGATCGGTGCAGTGGAGGACCACGAGTAAGCCAACCAAGGAAAAAAGGGAACAATCCGAGACTGCCAGTAGTAAGCATGTGGGGTATCATAATAGTAATGTAAGTCATGAGATAAATTAAGTAGAAATCAAATAGAGAAAAAAAGAACAAAGTGAATAATTTTTTTTAACATAATAATAAAAAAGCATAATTAAAAAAGTGTTTAACATAAAATAAAATAAAATTTATTTCAAAATGAAATGAATATTATACAGTGAAAGCGTAAAACAAGCCAAAATTATTAAAGCAAATCTTTAAAGTGAATTAAGAGAAAATAAACAAATTGTTAAAAAGAAAATTTTAAAGAGAAAAGGAAAAAGAGAATTTATAAAAAATTAATTATTTTATTTTAAAGTTAAGAGAATCCTAAAGGAGTTTTATTTTTAAGAACTAGAGAATAAATTAGATTTTTCCATTTATTACTTAGAATTTAGAAACTGAAACTATCGACAATATTGCTAAGTCAGAAAAATAATCAAATATTTAAAGGAAAAAAAAACTCTCTCTTTATTAACTGAAAATAAATCCAATCCTGTAACCCTCTCAAATCTTGTCAAATCATGTCAAACCCGAATAATCTAATTAGACCGGCTGTTATTAACATTGATCGGAACATCCCTAAAACCTAAAACAGATATCCACTCCTAATCCATGAATTAACCCAAACCGCTAACAACCTAGAAGACCTTACACCTACCACTAACGATCGTCTGAGAAGATCCATAGATGCTATGGGAACTGTATGGAAGTACATAGCAGGAAATGCTGATCTAAATAAAAATAATAATAAGCAAGTAGTCATAAATGATGCATTTAATAAGAGATTAAATAATTTAACTGAAATGTTTAGAATAATGGCAAATCAGATAAGAAAAGATGTTTATCTGGAAAAAGAAATTGTAATTGAATTGCAAAATAAAATAAGACTTGTTAAAGAAGAATTAGTAAATATTGAATGAGCCATTTTGTGGAGCGGAATAAATATTGTAAATCCCCTTTTATTAAATAAGAAAAAAGTTGCACTCGCTATGAAAACATTAATGGAAGAAAAAATTACTTTTTCGAGCCCAGAAGAGGCATTAAAATTATCAGAAATAGCAATAATTTATAATAATGAAAAGGAAATATTTTATTTAATTAAAATCCTTTTAACAAAATATGGTAATTAAAAGAATATGGTTATAAGACCAGAAAAAAGAAATAATAATGTAATACATTTAGATTTCAAAGAAATTCTAGTTAACGAAAAGGAAATGTTCGCTATAAAAGAAAAATGTAAGAATTATAATAACGTAACCATTTGTAATGCAAAAGATATAATGAATATAACGAAAACCGATTGTATTCCTAGACTAATTAATAATTTCCACAACTTACGCATGTTACTCATATCGCTCCAGAGAAACCTCCAAGATTACATAGAATCCCACTCTTTTAGAAAAAAAAAGGAGATTGAGGACAATCTTTTTAAAGGGGGGAGAGTTAAGAACATTAAAATTATTTTAATAATTACTTTAACAAATAAAATTAGCAATAATACTTTTCCAAGAATTGTTACAAAACTGTAAAAAAAATTAAATTATTTATTTACTAAGAACATGATTTGTAAGCAAAAATATAAAACACAAGATTGTAAAGTTAAAGAAAGAAAAATAAAGTTCAGTTGCAGTCAAGTACTCAAATAGTAAAGAAATTTATTTTAAATTAAGTCATATATCCATTGAATAAAAGAGTGCGTCGAAATGCGAGCTTACTTGTACTTACCCCAGCTAAATACTCCATTTTAATGATCAAGTGAGTTAAGTTTGAAGCAATTCACCTAATTTTTTGCTTGCGCAGGTACCTCTTTTGCATTTTTTTTATAGTTTTCACGATTTTTTATATAATTTATTACCACATTATGGTTCTATCTGACTTTTTAGCTATTTTACGATAAAAATATCCTTCAAACTAGTAAAGATAAATTCTTTAGTTTTAATTTTATTCAATTTATGTAAAGGTTTATAGCAACAGGCGACCTATCTCAATGAATATGAATATGAAAGTGGTTCTATCCTGTTGATTCTATCATTCTAGTCAAGCGCAACATTTTTAGTTAATTTTTTGGTTTAACAGAATAGAACCACTTGCAGTATTCATTGAAATCGGTCGGCCGTTGCAATAAACCTTTATAAATTTTAAATAAATTTAAAGTTAAAGTTAGGAAATACAGTTTACTAAATTAAAACGGATGGAAAAATAACACAAAGCTCCTCGAAAATGGTAAAAATTAATATTATTATTTCATTCAGTGGACAGCTACAATTACGAAAACTGAATACAGACATCGCTTTTAACTTATTAAAGATTATATGACGTGGAATGCCAAAAAAAGTGATAAGGATTGGCGAAAAGTTGGTTATTCTAATAAAAAATAATTTAACTTGAATGAAATGATGGCTATTACTTTTGCTTTCATAGTATTCGAAAATAGGAAAGTAGTTCTATCCTGTTGAACCAAAAAATTAACTAAAAATATTATGCTTGACTAGAAAGATGAAAAAAAAAATACCAATGCAACGAGCTTGTTTTTAATTTTGTAATTTTTGAGTTCAATTTCTCAATTAAAGAATCTGCTATTTGTCTGAAAAAAAATTTCACTTATTGTTTCCGTATTCACCAATTTATGGTACTTAACAGGCAAAGAAAAAAAATAATAATAATAAGGTGGTTCTATCCTGTTGAACCGCAGTGTATGTTCTGTTCGTCGCTAACCAATAAAAAGAGTGATCGTTTTACAACTACTAACCTTATAAGAATATATTTATGGAAATAAAGAGACTTTTTAAAAACATTTTATATATTTTAAGCAACATTTAATTTACTTTAATTCAATTTCATTTAATTACAATTATATAATATATTAGAATTAATTTAATATCATTATTTACAATCTGTAATAAGTAAAAAAAGAAAAGAAATTATTTTTATATCTTACAAATTTACCTTAAGAGTTATAAATTCCACATAATTCAAGGTGTCAGAGAGGTTTTCAATGTTTTTGTTTAAGAATTAAAAAGAAAAAATAATTTTACAAACAATTCAACATTTAATAAATGCCCTAGAAAAAAGCAGACTTAACCTTAAAATGTTAAAAAATATAAATTAAAGTGAGACCAGATGAAAGATTTTAAAAGACTAAAGATCAACTTTAGTTTTGACTTAAAATTTATTTCTTTTAAATTTATTTTTAATTATTTCTTTAATTTATTTCTGTTTTTTGTGAAGGATTTGACTGAAACCATTAGTTTTTCTTTCTTTTTTTTTTCTTAAGAAACTCTTCTATTTCTTCTCTCTCAAAAGAGACCGTTTAGAGCTTGTACAGCTGTTCCCAGGGTAGTGCTGGTCATGAGGGCTTTCTCACGTTGCAATTCATCTTCTTCGTCTACATCGACATCTTCTAATTCGTGATCGTCATTTGTTTTAAAAAGAAAACCTGTTTCTGGCGTAACCATAGCCTCGGCTTGGGCCAAGTTTGAAGCCAATTCAGGACGCATTGCTGCCGATGCTGTTTGATATTCGGTGTGTGTGTGAGTTTCAAATGTCAGCAATTGTTGAGGCATAGAAGCTGCTGCTGCAGCCGCTACAAATTGCAGTCAATCGATTAAAATACTCTTTGAAGTATTATGATGATGAGCTGATACGCCAGCGTTAGCATTTGCCACGCCTGCGAAAGTGGGCGAGTGACGACTGTGAACTGTTGTAGCCAAGGTATCTGCATAGTATCTGTGTCAAAACACTTTAGCTATAAAGGGTACATTATCCATGGCGCTGACAGCTGCAGCTGCGGCGGTAAGACGCTGGTGATTGGCTTGTGATAAATGCTGAGACTGATTGGCATTCATATGAGCGGCTGCCGTTGAAGCGCTATGGGCTGTGGCCGAAGACTGGGCAAAGTTTATAAATGCCGAACTACCGCCATAGTCTGTGGCGGTACGAAAATTTGTTACCGTAGGCTGGTTTAAATTTGTCGCCGATGGGATATAACTTAACGAGTTCGTTGTATACTGAGCGGAAGTGTGCCAAGCAGAACTACTACCTTCATTGCTGGACAGCGGTGGTGTGGTCACATTAATGGGTGGCGACATTGAGCCATCCGATGAATTGGAATTCAATTGACTGTTGTGGAATTCAATGGAGGCTTCACGTCTAGTGTATTCCCTTCGTCTTTCCAAACGATCGTTGGTATTTTCATCGTCCAATTGTAAATTGCCTCCAATATCATGTAGCTTACGCATGTGTTTCTTCAAATCGAAATTGCGGCAGAAGCCCTTATGACACACCCGGCAAGTATAGGGTTTCTTATCGTTGTGTGTGTGCATGTGAAAGGTCAAATTGTAGACTTGATGAAAAGCTTTATTGCAAATATTGCATTTATAGGCCTTCTCACCGCTATGGGTGAGTTTGTGGTTTTTGTAGTTGCCCTTTTGATGAAAACCTTTGCCACAAAATTCACACACAAAGGGTTTATAGCCGGCATGAATTCGTGTATGCGTGTTCAGGGTCGAAGAGCGATTGAAAGCTTTACCACAAGTCTGACATTTATGGGGCTTCTCAGAGGTGTGTATGATTTTGTGGCGACACAACGTTGAAGCTTGTCTGAAACCTTTTCCACAGACTTTGCACACAAAGGGACGGGCTCCGGTATGGACTGGCATATGTCGTGTTAGATTGTAGTGGGCATTGAATACTTTGCCACATTCCAGGCAGGAGAAAGTCTTTTGTTTGCCATTCGCCGAGTTGGGGCTATCGTCAAGAGAACTGGGCGAATCGGCACGTGCACGCTGTGACTCAGGCGGTGAACAAGGATCACTAATTGACGACGAAGTATTATTGTGAGCAGAGGCAGGTGAATGTTTACGTTTCTGGGATTGATATGAAGAGGAAGGAGTGCTATGATTCGACTCTCTAGATTTGTGGCCAACAGGAGACTTATCCAAAGGTTGCGTTACTTGAGGATGAGCTGAAGCCAAGGCTTGATGGTGAGCTGCTTGAGCTGCAGCGGCAGCAGCAGCAGCTGCAGCCAAGTGATGACTAGTTGTAGGTGTTGTCAGCTGTCTTCTCAGTGTTTGATTGTGCAAAGTACTAAGAGAAGCTGTAAATGTGCTTAAATGGGCAGCTGTAGCAGTATTTGTAGCCAGCAGTGTTTGTTGCTGGGCTGCAGTTAAAGCGGCATATTGAGCGGCGGCAGCCGCACACATTAATTGATTAGGAGCGGCATAGTAAAGCAAGGGATACTGGGTTAACAATTCCTGATGGCGGGTGGAAACAAATTGTTGCACTGCAGCTGTAGAAGCTGCCACTGGAGCACCACTTGACAAGGGTACATATTTCTTAAATGCCGAATCGTAATTATCAGCAGCACTTGTAGAATTTGTCACGCTTACATCACAATCATCACTTGCTACTTCGATGGGACTACAAGAACGTTCTGAATCTTGATGTAACAACTGGGACGATTGAGAACGTTGATCCGGTTCCATAATCTTGGCTATGGAAAACTTTAGAGGACAATTGCGGGTATTCAGAGGTGTTGATGTTGAAGAAGCATTATTAGTATTTGGCTGTGGTGATTTTTGACCAGCAGCACATTCCATGGTGGGACTTTTCGAAGGAGGCATTGTAACAGCTAAAACGCCCGTTGGACTGCAGGGTTGCATGCCACGAGGACTCTAAAAATAAATGCAATAGAAAAGACAAGAAAACGTTAACAAAAATTAAAATATTTTAAATGCTTTTGTTTTTTTTGTTTTTTGTTTTTGCTTAAACTTAAATCAATCAAACGTCAATAATTCACAGTAAAATATGTAGAAACCAAAACAATTAAATCTCAACTCTGTGACACACCTCTTCTGCAAGCACTCACGAAAAACTTTCCCGACGGCGGGATACCAAATAAATAAATCAAAGGCTTTAAAGAGAACGGGTTGCCATAATTAAAATTGATTTTGCATTACAACAACTACCAGGGGATTCATTATTACTATTTACCTCAAACTGCTGCTACTGCTGCTGCTGCTGTTTTATTTAATGCAAACAAAGCGCGTGTTTTGCCTTAAAACATGCAAAACTTTTCTATTGACACAACGATCTGAGTGATTTCCAATAAAAGAAATCATCGGGAGTCAAAAGAAACTGAAAATTTAACCCGTGCGGTTTTAAATTAAAAATGATTGCTTTGCCATACACTTGAGTGCACTTTTTCAATAAATTTTTTTTCATTTATTTATTCTGAAAAAAAAAATGTAAAATAAAAGAAGAACAAAAAAAATACTTTGCATACCGAATTAAATGTGGCTTTAGCTCAGTGATGTAAATTTATTTGATTGTTTTGTTTTGATTTTTGATTTTTAAGAGAAATTTAAATAAAATGAAAGCCAACATATTGTTTTACTTCTTGCCACACCATTAATAATGAATTTTTGAAATAAAATATGATTTTTGGCGCAATTACTAATGCCGCTGCTGCTGCTGTCGTCTCTTTCCCTTATGCAATGATTTTTGTTTACACTTGACTGCCTAAGTGTAGGCTTTTCTTTTTCTTCTTTCTTTAGGTTTATTTGTTTAATTATTTAAAGACTTCCTACTGTTGAAAGTGTCAGATGGAATATGCCACATCCGTTTTAGATATTTATGCAGCCAACGTACATCCCCTCGATTTTTCTTTCCACTTCAAGTGAGCCATTTAAACACATACGAGAGTTATTTATATGAATTATTATATGAAAACACACGTTGTTTTGTGGTGATTTTTTATTATAGAGGTTTTTCTTCTAGGGAAGCTTAAATTCATTTTAATTAACTCGATTTACCACTTCAATGGTTTTAAATGAAAACTTCTTAAAGGGGTTCCAAAAAATATTGTTTATTTTATTTATGTATTCAAATATATTCTTCTACTCGCAGGAACTCAAAATGGCCTTAAAATATAGTTTTGAAAAAAATTTAAATTATTTTGCAGTAATAAATTTCTGTTTCGGATTTTGAGCTGAACTATGTTTTTTGTCATGAAATCAGTAAAAAAATCAAAACGTTCTTCATTGTGAATATTTCTTAAACTAGACGACAACCAAATAATATCTTAATAAATATTAATGACTCTGAAGGCACAACCATTATCAATAGTCTCATAGAAGTTTACTTAATTCCGTTATGATTATAACCAGGGAAACCAGAACTATGCTCTTAAAAAGTGTTTTATGCGCATAAAATATGCATTAAAAATGCGAAAACATGGTCTAAAAATATATAATATGCTCTAAGACAACCAAAAATTTTAGCGTAGTAATTGATGACCACAAGCCAAGCTCTTCAACGAACAATTATTGGTTCGGGTAACAAAATTTCAATTTTATTTTACTCTCCTTACACCTTCTTTACACGTTGGCGTAAACGATGTAGTCCATGAACAATGCATATCTATATATATAAAAATAAGTTGACCTATGTTCGTTATTTTACAAACCAATACATGATTGAAAAGGTGTACTTTTACTGATGGTTTTGGTTCAATTGGGTGCTGCCACGCCAATATAAAATGTCTGCTTATATGTCTATATCTTTAACACGGTAATGGACAAGGTTTCAAAATTTGGCCCAAATAACTTTATGGTCAATACAAATCATAATTCAAAAAGTGAGCGGAATTGGATAAGAGGGAGTTGAACTTCCTATACAAAGTACTGATTTTTATATATTTTTGGAACGGTAATAGTGAAAGGTTCTGAATTTGGTCTTAACAACTTTTTAGTTAATCCACATCATCAGTCAAAATATGTGTGGAGTTCAATAAGTGGGTGTGGAACCTGAAATATAAAGTAAATATTGATTTTTGTATATCTGGACCAAATCACTTTGTGGTCAATACAAATCATCAGTAAAAAAGTGGGCGGAATTGGATAAGAGGGAGTGATATTTACTGATTTTGTATATCTTTGGAACGGTAATAGTGGAAGGTTCAGAATTCAGTCTAAATAACTTCGTAGTCAATACATATCATCAGGCGAAATTGAATAAGTGGGTGTGACACCATCAATACAAAGTTAATATTAATTTTTGTATATCTAGAGAACAGCTAGAATGGCTGTTTCTAAACTTGGCCTATACGACTTGACAAATCGTTAGTTTAAATGCATTTCTCTAAATTTTTCTTATGAGGAATACATTTTAGAGGTATACACCACAAAGGCTCCCAGCAACGCGGGAAGGATTACTCCAGTATTATATAAAAATGAATGACTGTATATAGCTAAAAAGCAGAACCTAATGTATCTTTCTGGATGGAACAAATGATTGGATTTTTATCGGAAGGGGACAAAATGAGGAAAACGGGTAAAATATGTAACCAAGATAGTATTTAAGATGGGAGTAGCGAAGCACACCGGGTTTTAACTTGTAACATATGCTAGTTTATGGTGAAGAACCTTAATGTTTTTGACAGTTTTTATCATATAGCAGCGTCGGTCACAAAAAGCAAAATCAAGTTTTTGTTTAAATTTACGTCTAATATCTTAAACAAAGAGTTTTGTTCAAAACAACTGATTCTTCTTTGTCACAATACCGAGCACCTAAAATAACATTTGCGATTTTTTTTCTAGTGGCTTTAGTTGTTGTCTACTGAAATCCATTAAGATTGGTATTTTATGCAAATGCGTATGTCCTCTACGATTTTTGGGTAAATATTTTTGGCATGCAAACCTATTTGGAACATTAACCGCTTTCTGAACACACTTTACAGTTTGTATATTCTGGAAAGCGGTAAGAAACTTATGTCTGAAATAAATAACGCAATAAATTTTAATTGACTGATGATTGAAAAATGCCATAACTTGGTCAGAATCAAAATTTTTTTTCCGCTGCAGAAATATCTTAGAGCACAGATAATCCAAATATGTGCTAAAAGGGCTTAAAATTCTCTTTAAATACGAAAAAATGTCAAAAACATGATCCTAAAACTGAAATATGCAAAAGAACACTCTTATAAGCAAAATATGCACCAACAGATCGAATCCAAAATTCATAAAACTTTACGAAACGGATATACATCTTACATCCGGCTTGATTGGATGCGTGAGAAAAAACATGTAATTGTATATTTCTGGTTTCCCTGATTTTAACAGTACCAATGACATTAGATATTCCGATGCCTCACAAAAGGTCTGCACAACAGAAATAGTCAATAAAATCTATGAAATTATATTGAACGATCAGAAAACGAAAGTGCGTCTGAGGCTGTAATCATTTCTTTATAAAAATTTTATTATAAAAAACGCTCTTTGCAATAAGGAAAGCTTTTGCTTTTACTCAACCATAACTGCCATCGTGTACCACTTCATAGCTGTGTTTGACTATGTTTAGCGGCAATTGGAATGCGTTTTTACATCGTTTTATAATTGTAAACGAATCGTTGATTTACACAGCATGACCTAGACCAAAAAGCAGCCAAAATAGTGGTTAATTTGGGAAAACTTGCATCAAGTTCATGTCCACAATTTGTTTAGAATTTGGAGGTGCTTGGAAGGTTTGAAAAACAGAAACTTTTTGTAATCCATAGCACCTTTCAGGAAAATGTTATCACTTGTCAGGCATTTCGACTTTTTTACATGAACATTTCAAAAAAAAGCATAAAAAAGCAAATAAAATACCTTCCTTATGGGGTTAAGTCAAAGTTAGAAAACCAATATGAATTTTTTTTGGAAAAAGTGCTTAGGAAAACGTACGCTACCTTTGTACAAGCTTTGCTCTATGCCGTCAATATTCGTGCCTATTTTTTCGACAATCTATTACTCCTACGGAACAGTGGTACCGTTCAGGAAAAATAACTAAAGATTTTTTGAGCAAAAGTAATCCACCAAACTGCCTCGAACTGGACTAAAGTGAAATTAAGACTTAATACTTGTACTTCAGGTGGAATAAGACAGTGGAAAAATTAATAAAAAAAAGGTGTCCAAAAGCTTATGCATGACTTAAAGTGTAAAATATCTACTTACGCCTTATCTCGTAAAAAATATATATATTTTTTATTGTTTTAAAATCGTTGGAGAAATACCGTTAATATTTATATTAATTTGAGTTTTATTAATGATAAGACATAATTACAGTTTGTCAAACAAATGTTTTCAAAGTAGAAAAAAGTTAAAATCTTATTTTCATTGGAGAATTACAATCACAAAGTCTTACTTTTACTATTTATTTATTTTTTTTTGTACACACCCTGTTACGGTGCCTCTTGAGAACTTCGAGACGTCATAACTTTAAAAACAGACCCACTCATTAAAACGCCAACAACAACAAAAAATATATTTACCTGATTTTTATGCCGGCAAATATATGTTTTCAAAGATAAGAAATTATTGTAATTTCTTGATTGCTAATTTTTATTAATTAATCAATATGATAAAAACGATTGAATCAATTTTTTGAAATCAATTCATATCCGGTGTTTTATGTACAGTTGCAAGTTAAAATCATAAGAAAACAAAGAAATATATTTTTAATATCAAAATTATATAATAAAAAATTTCGGCAAAAGTTTGTGAATTATTTTAACTCCATATGCTACAATTAATAATGGGCTTCATCGGAGAATAAAATATTGAAGTTTGACGAAATTTGATAAAAATAAAAAAATTACCAATTTTCAAGCATTGCTTTGGTGTAAGACTATTTATAATGAAATGTCAAGCTAAACTCAACAAAAAGCAGCTATCAGCTGTTGAATCAGTTGTCAAGTAAAGCAGTGTTGCCAACTAAAAGTTATGAACCTCTAACTAATGATTGCAATCAAATTTTTGCTGAAATTGATTAATTTCATCGAATTTATGTGAAAATCATTTGATTTAATCAAATTTTTGTTAATATCATTGGAATTTATAAAACTTTCATTCAAATCGATTGATTAATTCAATTTCACTGATTTTTTATTATTTTATTCCCATAACATTCCATAAAGGAACATGGGGACTTCTCCAAGCTGCACCCGATTTTATTTTTAAACTCATTGAAAGGGACCTACAGGCTAACGCCAGCTACGAACGGCAAATGCATTTAGAGAAATTTTCAATAGTAGTAATACTCATAACCAGTTACTAACTAATGTTATGAGGCGATACCGCTGTAGAAAAACTTTTTTCTTTCCTTTTTAGATGGTCTGGCCTGGTATTGAACTGTCGACTTTTTGGTTGGTAAGCGGGGTCTTACCCACCATACCACAGCGGCACACAGAAACAAAATATATTAAATAAAAATTAATTTCTATTTAATAAAAATAATATACTGCACTGGTACTGCTAAAGTTAATCAACTCAAAGGCAAAGGCCAAAAATTTTTTTCAATAAGAATTTAATTTATTCAAAAAGAGCTCTATTAGCAATTTTTTTTTCCTTTTTGCAAAACAGAAAATATGACCAGGGAGATCGAACAGTTATTATTCGCCCGGTTTTAATCGGAGCACAGTAACGGCAGCTCCTTGTTCATTTTAAAAGAACCAATGATGTCGAAACTGTGTAAACCTCACCAAACAGTGAATTTGAGTGGATGTAATGGTGATTTGTAAACGGCTTGAGCATTGTTTTCGCTTAAAATATGTCAATTTTGCTTATTGACGTAGCCATTTAACCAAAAATGAGCTTCATCACTAACCACAATTCTATACTCTGAGATCTTCGCGAACAGATTTATTTTTTTTAAAGTTAATTTCCACAATTTGAAAACGTTGGCCTGGCGTTAAACGATTCATAATTTGCCAAAACTTACTGAACAGAAATGTTAACACAGATAGACAAACTCAGCTGTTAAAATTTAGTCATCGATATCGGTTATTTGCATGCAGCTCTATACTACCAGCAAGTGTTGAGTTTTGAGTAATAAAGATATTTTTCTACCGAAGTGTTCTGAAGATTGAAAATATTTGAAACGCGGTAGAAAGAATTTGGCTAAATGTACTAAGTGTCTTGAAATACTAAGCTATAAATTATCTTCTTCATCAAGACCAATATAAAATAGAAATACTTATGAGAATTAATAAAGGAATATGATGTCGGGCAAATGTCCACATCTAGCACATCGGCAGACGTCCGCTCTTTTCGCAAGATTTCGAACCACATTTTGCAACACGACTTCGCTTATCTTGTCAATGCAGCGCCGAATTTCATCTTTCAGAGTGTCAGTTGTTTGTGGTTTGTTCACGTAGGCCCAGTGATTCAAATGGCCCAAGAGAAAACAATCCAGCGGCCAATTGACATCGTCATATCGAGAAATTACGCGATTGGGAAATTTTTCTTGCAATAACTGCATTGTTTGGGTGGCTGTGTGGCTTGTGCGCCGTCCTGCTGAAACCATAGATCACTGATGTCAACATCAGCCAATTGTGGCTACAAAAAATTGGTTATCATGGTTTGGTAGCGCAGAGAATACACGGTGACGACGTTTCTTTCCTCATTTTCGAAAAAATACTGGCCGATGATGCCGTCTAACAACAAACAGCACCATAAGGTTACTTTCTTTAGAAGTAATTGTTTTTCGAGGACTGTTTGTGGAGTTTTTGAGTCCCAAATGTGACAATTTTGTTTGTACACATAACCGCCTAATTGAAAATAGGCCGCATCATTAAAAATGATTTTGTTGTAAAATTTTCACAATTTTGATAGTAATTTTTAATAATTAAAATTCTTTGTTCAAGAGTGTAGAGTTCCATAGTTACTAAATAAGTAATATTTCATCATTTAGCAGCCAATTTACTTCCTAACCTCAAATTTGCCCACCCTTTACATTGTGAACATTTTTTTTATTTTATTGTATTAAGCAACAAAAATTGAAAAAATTGTATTTGACAAAAATAACCGGTTAACCGGTTATTTGTTTAATTTTTTTTAGCGAAAACCGGTATTTCCAAAATTGTAACTATTCGAGCTAATTGAAAACCGGTTTTTGAAAAAGTCGAATAATCGATCTCCCTAGATATGACCCATTGTATCTTGCAAAATGTGAAAATTGACAAATTTTGGGTTAACTGTCTTCAGTGGCGTCGGTGCGGTATGTAATATACTTTTAATTTTGTTACTTATCAGATTTTCCATTTTCCTCAATCCCTAAGACTTTTGATTGCATGCTTTGTACAATGGAAAGACCTGTTTAATCTAAATTTCATATACAGCTGTGGCCAGCTATTTAGGGAAAACAATTGTTTGTATACTGATATGACTATTAACATATCTTATGCAAAAGTTTTTAAGAGTATAGCGAGGGCAGTGTTGATACAATTGGTAGAATATTTTTCATTTCGTAGGATGGAAGGTTAAATGGAATTTTGGTAGATTTTGGCTGAAGTTTTAAAATAATGAAATCTGTTTTCTATAAACGTAAAGCAAACAAGCAAATACCAGAATACTCTACAAAGTTAGTTACAAGGCACATATTAGTTGTTATAAAAACTTAATAGTAACAGCAAAAACAATGGCAATAAATTTACCGTAAGCGTCAAAATAAAGTATACACCCTTATTTTCTACAATGTAGTTTTAATATTAGCCTTTTAAAATAAGACAAATTTAAACACTTTGTTTCTTTAAAACTGTACTTAAGGCTTTACAAAATTTGAAAAAGAACAAAGAAACTCTTCACATATGGCAGTTACTTTATGTTTTAGGCCTCAAAAAATTGAACGGAACACAACTGCAGTAATTTACCGATTTCATATATTAAACAATTTTTTATATTCTACTATTTGTATTAGTTTTTGTATTATTTAATTACACGGTGCGACAAAAATGAATGAAGTTGAAATACCTAGGAAATGATACTACTTTTCTGATAGGTGCTCTCAAGTAGAACAAGGATCTGTTTACAGAATTTTCAAAACACCTCAAAAATCTCGTGTTATAGGTAGAAAACCGGTTTTTCTATCCTTCATGCACTTAGAAGCTAATAACATAGCTGAATATTACCCGATTTTAAGAGTTTTTTCATTAGTTGCTTTACTAAAAAATTTAATAACTCCGTCAATTTTCAACGGATTTTTAAACCGTAATTCTAATTTTGTTCACAACTTAATATAATTCCTTGACTAATTCATCAAAAGTACCGTTCCTATATAAAACAGTGCACAAAAATACATCTAAACTTGAAAAATTTGGAAAAAATTTGATGAAAAATTTGTTTGCACCCATGTTCTTCAAGGCTACCTAAGCGGCATACATGTATTTCATTGAAAAGGCCTTTATCTCTTTTTTTAAATCCGAAAAGAAACTTAAAATCGGGTAATATTCAGCTAATTATTAGCTAATAAGTGCATGAAAGTGCGGAAAACCGGTTTTTACCCCTAATTCGAAATTTTCAAAAATAGATCCTTGTTCTGCTCGGCAGCGCCTATCAGAAAAATACCGCCACTTGCCAGGTATATTTTTTTTGTCGCACCATGTTATTTATTGCATCTGACTGTAAAAGGCAAAAGTAACAAAAACATTTTTTTTAAATAAGTACTTCAATTGATAATTGTAATCTTGCAATAAAATTTCATAATGCACAAAACTAAAACTAAAGCTACGAAAAAGAATAAACTAAAAAAAATTTTGTTAACAAGAAAATTTCCCGAAAATTTTAAGTAATGAACAAATACGGTCTACTGTGCCTGATGTAAAGAAAAGACCATTAAAAAGTGATGTTAAAAAATCAGAGTAAATTTTAGCTACATCAGAGACGGTAGAGCCAGTATTACATGCAAAAGTTTCTTATGCTAGATTTCACATATCATTATCATCATATCAACAAGGCAGTATTGCAGGACATTGCGACCCATGGGATCTATTGCGCCCTTTCCGGCCTAGAGTCTCTTCAGCAGATTTGCCGATTTCAGATAAAAAATCTTTTATACCAGCAGTGATGTGGAGTGACTTCTAAAACCAAAGGTGTTTCTTTCTGGGAAGGTGTCCTACTTAGCGGCAAAATAAAATTTTCTGTATTTGTCCAAAAAATACTCATAAAAATATGGAGAACTAGAAACGAAGAACTTTCAGAAAAATTCCTTATCCACAGGGAAATCCGATGGAGGTTTTGGTAATAGCGTAGGATGTATGGCGGATGTATGGTTTTCATACAAAGTACCACGAATTAAATAGATTGTTTGAACATATTCAAAACAGATTTTGGTAACCAATGTGAAGATATTAGGCCTACAAGAATCTTGATTCGTTTGACAAGAGAATGATTCTAAGCACACTACTATTAATACCCGAATTTAAACCCAATCGAACATTTTCGGGAGCATTTTGATAAATAGATTCGAAAAACGACTCTAAGAAAAGAATCCTTTATGACAGAGGAATGATAGAAAATCCATCCGATTTTACAAAAAAACCGGTGTAATATATTTCTAAAAGACTAGATGATATTGTTTAAGCCCAAGATGAAGAGATCGGATATTAAAATATTCTTTCCATTAAAATTCTTTTCTTATACACTTTACAGCGTATACATTTTCACATACATACAGTGAAAAAAATAAGGTTGTGCACTTTATTTCGCCAGTCACGGTATGTCAATACATCTAAAAATGTCAGTAAAAAATTTTATTCATATCAAAAATATGTTTTTAATGGTTTTTAAAAGTGGGTAGATTTATATGGATTCTGGTAGATTTTTGAAGACATTTTGGAAGAATTACAATTTTTCAGTAGCAACACTGAACGATGATTAAGTTGTGGTTTTGGTGGACGTCTGATATATTTTTTTTCTATCCGAACTCTATAAATTCAACTCGTTTTCATGTCATAATACAAAAAATTGTTGTCCCTAAATACATCTATGGTCAAATGACAAAGGTACTCGGCCACTTTAGCCGAATGACAAATATGGGGTGGTTCAACCATAATGCACAATGTTCGTCAAGTTTTTTTTCCAACTTAATCCAACATTTCTTTGTTTCAGAGTTTGACAAATTCAACCATGGAGGGGTACACAATTGAGCAGCGCATTAAGATTTTGAAGACTTTAACAATAATGGACGTTCTAATCAAAAAGCATTTTGTGCACTACGTGATTCTTTGTTAAGCATAATTGACCAAATATATCCACAATCGTGAGAATTTTATGCAAATTTCAGTAAGCCGGGTCTGTAGAAAATGTGGAAACACCTCACTACAGGCCTAGTGAAAGGTTTTTGAGGCAAAAAGTCGTTATTTGAAGCTTCCAATTTTCCAAAAGTAATGAAGGCAATTTATACCTACCACTTTGAAACACAAAAATTTAGAAACTTAAAAGCAGGTGGTAACTCATAATTTAAAGGCAAGCTGGTAAGCTTGAAGTTTTTTTTTGCTGGTTTTGTTTTCATACATTTCACACTTAAGTAGTAAGGAAAAACATATTTGTAATAAATAATACACTGGTGCATATTCCTATAAACGCACTTAATTTTTTTCTGTATTTTTGTTATATCTTTGTTGTTCTCAGCCAAAAGCAAAATTTTACTATTTTAATGAGAGACAACTTAACGGTACTTTTTAAAAGTAAACAATTTTTTTTTCTTATTTTTGTTGTTTGCCTTAATTATGCGATCAAATGTTCTTGGTGCTATTTTAAGTGGAAGATTCGTATAAACGCACACTCGAAATTTGTTTTTAAAAAATTGACCAAAAATAAAATATTATCAATTTTAGTTTTTTTTTCAACCAAAGGTACGTTTCTAATAGCAATATCTCAATTTACTGCAACTTTTCCTGTTTTAATCAATAAATTTCTTCACTTTTAAAGATGCCTAAGGGAACTTTTTTGTCCGATCAAGAAAAGATTCAAATTAAATTTTTTCACGACCAAGGATGCTCTAATAGAGAAATTGGACGTAAAATCGGTCGTTCGGAAAGTGTGGTGCGAAATTTCTTGAAGAAAGGTCAAAATTATGGAGTTCGCAAATCAACAGAGGGTAATACAAAACTAACAAGAAGACAACTTAATCTAATAAAACAAGAAGCAACCCGCAACAAATTGAATTCCACACAAATAAGGAATAAATTAAATCTTCCTGTGACTTCCAAACACGTTGCACACATTTTACGAAACGATGAAAACATAAAATGGAAAAAGCCGAAATGTAAACCAATGCTAAAAAAACACCATAAAGAAAATCGTCTAAAATTCGCAAGAAAATATATGAAATGGACAGATGAGTGGAAAAAAGTAATTTTCTCTGACGAAAAAAAATTTAATTTAGACGGTCCAGACTCATACTCATGCTATTGGCACGATTTGAGATCTAAAGATGTTCGGATGTCAAAACGTAATTTCGGTGGTGGCAGTGTTATGGTTTGGGCAGCGTTTTCTGCAGTTGGCAAGTCGAAAATTTGTTTTGTTTGAAAAAATGGATGAAGATTGCATTTTCCAACAAGATAATGCTGCAATCCATGTTTCTAAGCAATCGAAATCTTGGTTCTATGAACATGGCATTCCTTTGTTGGACTGGCCGGCTTGTAGTCCGGACTTAAACCCAATGGAAAACTTGTGGGGATACATGGCCCGTAAAGTTTATGCAAATAATGCCCAGAATGAAGGCATAAAGACTGTGACAGAGCTGAAACTAAGAATTAAACAAGTCTGGGAGGAGATTGATTCCGATCTGCTTAAAAAATTAATGGATTCAATGCCAGACCGTATTTTTGAAAAAATCCATAACAAAGGATCATCCACACATTATTAATAATGCTACAATGGCCCAAACATTAAAGTGCGTTTATAGGAAAATACCCTTAAAAATGGCTGTTAATATCGAAAATTAAGTAAAAAAAAAAAAAAAATAATTAAAGTGCAAATGAATTTTTTTTGTAAACAATATTTTAAATGAAGTCTTAACTAATTTAATACACAAATTTATAGCCCCCTAAATATTTTCTTGTTTAATTTTTACCTTTTTTTTAAAAAAAAAAGTAGTGTGCGTTTATAGGAATATGCTCCAGTGTAGGTATTGAGTTTAAAACTATTGGTACCCAATGCCAGCAACCTTGCATGAAATTCTAGCCCATTCTGCACAAATATTATAAGTAATCGTTTTTCCTCAGAGCCGATTTAAGATTTCACTAGAAGTGGGCGTGGTCCACGTGAAATTTTTACTAAAGTCCTTGATAGGTCTCATTGTCAGTTGTACAAAATTTCGTGTGTCTAGTTACTACCTGTGATTTATTGCCTCAAAAACCTGTCACTGAGCTCATAGTGCGGTTTATGGTCTGCTGTTGTTATCAGGTCGTAATTCTTCGAAAATGAGGTCGGCCAGGTAGTTAGCGTGAATGGTGTTCACTATTGCGAGATGATAACTGACTTCTTGCCACACAGTCAACGAAAAAAGGGCACTTCTGCACGAGAAATTTAATGGCCGTGTTAATTCACGTTGTGGCGATGTTAATTGAACGCCACGATCATGTGATTTGACGACATCGGATTTCTTTCTTCGCGCAAATTTAAAACAAAAAGTGAATTTCAATAAGCTAAGAACAATTCAAGAGCTAAAGGATGAAATAATTCTGCACATTAACGACATTGAACCTCAACTATGTCTCAGAGTCATTGAAAATATGAACCGACGGATAGAGGTATGCCACCGAAGCCGTGGCGGGAACTTGGCCAATATTTTGTTTCACACTTAGTTGCCGCAGTTCCTTCTATCATAATAAAAATTATCAAGACAATTCGACGAAAACTTTTTATTTTATTTACAATTAACATCATGCGTTTCGGTTAGGTCACCCTTTATTTAAGACTAAACCAAATACAATTTTAGGAAACTTATCTATTAAAGGTGTTATTTATTATTTAGTTCACTATTTCTTATAAAATCTTCATATTTAGAACAAAATACTTCTTAAAATGTGCACACAAAACAAAAGTCACTTTCACTAGTTTTCATTCCGAAACCAAACGAAAACTAACGGCTTCTCTAAGCTATTTTTTCATAAATAGATAGATAGATAGATAGATAGACCTAGATAGGCTTCCACATTACACACTTATTTTTTATTATCCCAAGTAAGTCTACTACAAAAAAATTAAATAAATATCTCGACGACCTTAAACTTTATGATAAAAAACCCGTCGGATGTTTTTAAAAACTTATTCAAAGTAAAAGAGAAATTCATTACCGAGATATTCAAACAAACTATTCCATTTTCCGATAGGAAGAAATAAAAAGTGAAAGAGATTCTAAAATTTGTAATTTTAAATAAAGTTTTGCTAAATTTTAATTTAAAACTAAGTTTTAAACAAATAAAATAAAAATACATACAAAGTAGACCATATTTGGTTAAACGCTCCAACTTTATATCCAATTTGTAGCGCTGAGTTAAAACAAAATATGATTCACCAACAATTTAGGCACTTTTTATTGATATTGAGAAAGAAAATTTTTTTTCTTTAAATCAAACACTGGTTTAATTAAAAATTTCCTTTAATTTTTCTTAAAAGTTACGAAACTTTTTTAAAAGAATTTAAATTTGTTTAAACAGTATGTGTAAGTGTCAGTATGTGTTCATTTGACTTTTTTATATTTATTTCACTCGCCAAATTGTGTTTTTTTTTTTGTCTTAATCTCAAACGCGTTTTTTTGTTTTTAACGTTTAAACGGTTGAAATGCGAATGATGGGTTTTATTTGCTCAAGTGATGATTAAAATTTATGAAAATTTTGTGCAAATAAACCCCCGTTCATGTTCGTATGCCTTCTGTTCGTGCCATCTTAAGGGATGATTTTCTTTATAAGGCAAAAAGAGCAAAAATACCCAACAACAACGACAACAACGACAACTAAAACAAACTAACAACAGATGAGAGAAACACCCTTAAAAACAATATAACGAAACAAAACGATTTTATAACGACAAAAGCGCAAGAAAGAGAAAGAAAAATACGAAACCTACAAAAAGGACCTGGTCGGATATCATAGTATTGGTAAAGCAACGAGAGTGAGTACTCGTATGATATAAAAAACACAGATAGTGAGTGAGAGAGAATAGTGTATGTGAGTGTATAGGTGGGTATCTTTGCCTCTTAGCTCTTATTAAATATTTACAGTTATGAATGAATGAATGACAAAATGCATGGCTGTATGATTGAATGACTGAGTGACTGATTAACTGTGGTGGGTTAGTATGTGTACATATAAGACCAAAACTTACTCGTATAATAACGATGATAATGTTGTTTTTAAATCATAATGATGTTTTTGTTTAATGATTTCAATGATAATGATGATGTTATAGACACAAACACGCCCTCTTTAAATATTTATGATTTCGTTCTTTTGATTTTCATAAGCCAGGCTAGATAGAAAGGGATAGCAATATAATATTTTATGTATAATGAGGGAAAAATGAACATCATTTTGTCGTCGTTGTTTTTAAGTAAATACACATACACACGAGCACGCACATACAATATTCATACATACAAGCCTATGGAACCATACACATAAAAATAATGTATTAAGTGGGTAAATAACCGCCCTCGCAACCCTTCGTATTTAAGCGTCAAACCAAACACATCCATGCATAACTGTTGAAAGTATGTAGACATCTTTTAGGAGCATATTCTCTTTTAGCACTTGCTCATCTTTACATATGTATATACACATACATATGTATGTATACATAAACACCACCCACACATTTGTACCACACAGCCTTATCTTCTTTTATAATTTTTCCTTCTCTTTGTTAATATCCAACATCTGCTTTTTGGTGATTTTTTTAGCTTTAGATGCCTGTGTGTATGTGTGTGTTTTTGAGGTACTTCGTCAAGTTTGATTTCATTGTATGCTTTTTTTTTGGCTTGAGGTGGTAATTCTATAGCTCGTGGCATACTATCACCACTACCACTACAACAATTATATTGCATAGGTGTGTTTGCTTAACCATTCGTTGCACTTGGGTTCATTTCTTAAGTGGCGATTTCTTTTTAAGCTTTTTTACGTGCGTTACTCTTTTCGTTTTATTTCTCTTTTTTTGTACTCGTTATGCCTTTTCTTTATTTAATGGCAGACCATTTTTGGTGTTCTTTTTTTTCTCTCAGTGTAATAGTGTTTGTATATGTGAAAGCATTCGTTTTCTTTATCTTTCTGCTTTTTTGCCTCTTTTTCTGCTGTCACCGTTGTTGTCGTTTTGTTAACTGCAACTTGAAAGTGACATCAACTTATTGTTGCTAAAAAAGCGCCCCGATCTCAAATTGAGCTCCGGTTAAATATTATTTTAAATTCATGATGTTGTAGTCAAATAACAACATTCAACCATTTTTTTCTACTTTTTTTTTGACAAAAGAACTCGTAAGAAAGAAGCAAATAAAAAAATAAAATAACGAAAATGGCAATCGCTTTTACTTGCTTTTATTAAAAAATTCTTTAAGAAATTTTTGTAATGAAAATTTGCATGAGTTAGTTAGTATTTAACCGACGGCGACGAAATTATAAAAATTTTTCACGAAGTGAAATATAAGACTGCTTTTTCATACCGACGTTGATTTATTTAATATTGAGAGTATAGATAAACAAGAAATTTAGTAAAATGACATATTTTTGCAGAAAATGTTGTACTTCGTTTCAAACCAAATGTCTTCGATTTCCGCATAACAATTAATTTCGTTAAACGTTAGATAAACAACAACCGCTGTCTTTAGTAGAATATCCCTCTTTAAGAATTTTGAATATTTTTTTTTAATTTTTGTAATATAGAGTGTTTTCAGTATAGGATGTATTTTTAGCCGCATAAGAACTATCGATACCAATAACTAAGGTTTAGTTCAAAATGATAAGGTCACCTTAATATTTGCTCAATTTATCCAAACTATAAAATGCTATGTATGGTCACCTTATTCAAAAAAATTCTATAGGCTCCGTGCTCAACTCGTGCTTAGTTCGTGAATGGTAACACTTAGCTCATATCTGATTTGACAGATAATTAGTTTTATCGATTTACAGAAGACGCCGATTTTACCAAAAAAAAAAAAAAAATCATCTTCTAAGATGAAGCTAATTTTGATCTTGGCGGGTATGTTAACAAGCAAAATTGTCGCATTTGTGGCACCCGCACGCATACATTGAAAAGCCGATACACCCAAGACGAGTCACTGTTTGGTGTGGATTTTGGTCCAAAAGCATAATTGGGCCATTTTTCTTCGAAAATGAGCAAAGAGTGGCCGTTACAGTCATTGGTGATCGTTATCGGTCCAAGTTGAACGATTTTTTATTCACAAAAATTGAAGAAGAGGATATTAGCAACATTTGGTTTCAACAAGACGGCGCTATGTGACACACAGCCGTAGCTACACTCGATGTTTTGCGCCCTGTTTAAAAAAAAAAAAAATATTTTGCGGACCCTTTACGTTCAAATAAGTGAATAAAAAACTAGTTTTGCTTTTGAGATATACCGTTATATTATGTTTATTAACATTTATGTAAATCAGTGCAAATTTCAATGCGTCAAAATGATAAGGTCAGTGATTAATAAGCAATTAATCTAATCAGAGGTTATTACGATTGTTATTTTTTTTTTTTGTAATCATTTATAATTTAAATAATATCTGCTCGGTATGGGTCGCGGGAAACCTTTGTCACCTTTTGAACAAGGACAAATTGTGGCACTTCATGAGCAGGGATAGAAACAGAGAAAGTTATGGAAAATTAAGAGGCACGGGTCGTCCAAAGGTCCTGACTCCCCGTGAAAATCAGTTAATTTCACGAAAGGCCTCGAAATCCCTGAAAAATGCGGTAACAATAAAAGAGGTATTGAAATTGCAAACTTCAAAAAGCACAATTCCAAGAGCTATCAGCGCCCAGCCAAACCATATTCGAGCAAAATTTAAAAAAAAATTTCTGCCTGACTAAGCAGCATAAGATTAAGCGTAGGGAGTTTGCGAAAACCAACATGGAAACTAATTGCCATCAGGTAAACGTTTTTTTTTTTTAAAGGTTATAAGATATTCCATTTTTATTTATTTTTGGGTTTGTAGGTAATTTTTTCTGATGAGAAAAATTTCACCTGGATTGACCTGATGGTTTTTCCAAACGGAATTTCGGCGGTGGAAGTTTGATAGTTTGGGCTGGTACCCTGGGACTCTACTTTCCTTCCACTCGAATGGATAGTTTTGAGTACCAGGGCATTATATCTGAACGTTAGCTGCCTTATTTGGTCCAATATGCTGACAAAACTTTCACCTTTCAGCAAGTCGACCAGACAATGGTTTGAGGAACACAATATTAAAGTACTTGATGGGCCAGTACCTTCCCCCGACTTAAACTCCATGGAAAATTTGTGGCGGCTGCTTGTGCGTAATGTTTATGCAGACACTAAACAGTAACTGGCAAAAAATGAATTAAAAGTGGCAATCTGCAACAGCTGACGCGAAACCCATTCCAACCTTCTGAACAATTTAGTAAGTGCGAAACCATCCCGTATTTTTAAGCCAATAGAAGGAAATGGGAACTGCATAAACCAAAAATAATTGATTAATGCTTAGTTTAAGTAAAAGTTTGGATAAATGAATCACTGACCTTATCATTTTGACGTATTGAATTTTGCACTTATTTACATAAATTTAAATAAACATGATGTAATAGTACATCTCTAAAAACAAAACCGGCTTATTATTCACTTATTTGAGGGTAGAATTTTTTTATCATACGTAACATTTTATAGTTTGGATGAATTGAGCACATATTAAGGTGACCCTATCATTTTGAAGCAGACCTTATGGTTTGACAGCTGAGAATGTCAAACTGAATTGACTTTTTTGTGATGTGAATCGTTTAACGGCAGAAAAACGCCTCCAAATTGTGAAAATTTACTTTAAAAAAATAAATCTGTTCACAGAGCACTTTGTGCTTAGTGATGTAGTTTATTTCTGGTTTAACGATGAACAAAATTGCCGCATATGGAGCGAAGACAATCCTTGAACTATTATCAAATCACCATTACATTCACTCAAATTGACTATTTAGTACGGCTTAGACGCAGGCGGCATCATCAGTCCTCACTTCTTTCAAAATAAGTAAGGTCTCGGTGAAGAGCGAGCGCTATCGGGCCATGTTAACAGAATTTTTTTTCCAGAATTAATCAGCGAATCTAAATCATAAATAAAAAAGTGGGCGGAATTAAATAAGTGGACATGGTACCTGCTATACAAACTATATATTGATTTTTGTATATCTTGAGAACGGTTAAAGTGTAACGGCTAGGGAGCTCGATTATTCGACTTTTTTCACAACCGGTTTTTTGAATAATTCGAAAAGTATCAAAATTTTAAAAAATCGGTTTTCGGTTAATAATTATTCAAAGAACTGGTTAACTGGTTCTTTTGGTTTTAATTCTTGAGGCACATAGTTTGACCACGTCGTTTTAAAAATAAACATGCTGACGGAGAGTTTAAAATACAAGTGGCAGTTAATATTAACAACAATTCTATCAAACCCCATAAAAACTATGCGAAGACCATAAAAACAAAATTTATTACACAAAAGTACTGAAAGTTGTTTAAGTTTCGAACAGCTACAGAAGGAGCTAATTTTGTTTTTGTTGTTATATTACTTGGTAGAGAATGTAGGTGCCTAAGATAAGAAAAATTATATGTTTTACTTTGAATAAATCTATTAGTAATAAGCGAGTCCTTAATTGCCTCGACAAGAAAAGTTTCTTTGGTTTCGAATAGCACTGTATGTAAATTTATGCACTACGCATTTAACAGTGTGTGTGTCACTGTGGTATGTTAGGTAAGACACACCCACCTTCCAACCAAGAAGTCGTCGGTCGGTTCAATTCCAGACCACACCATCTGAAAATTTTCGACAACGATATCACAGCACAACATTAGCGACTGGTTATGTGTATTTAAGCTGTGAAAAACTTCAACCACTAATATAAAGGTCCGCCAAATAAATTTATTTTTTTTTAAACAGGGCGCAAAACATCGAGTGTAGCTTCAACTGTGTGGCACTTAACGCCGTCCTGTTGAAAGCAAATGTTGCTAATATCCTCCTCTTCAATTTTTGTGAACAAAAATTCGTTCAACATGGCCCGATAACTATCACCACTGACAGTAACGGCCACTCCTTGCTCATTTTCGAAGAACAATGGCCCAATTATGCCTCTGGACCAAAATCCGCACCAAACAGTGACTCGTCTTGGGTGTATCGGCTTTTCAACGTATGCGTGCGGGTTTTCTGTGCCCCAAATGCGACAACTTTGCTTATTTACATACCCGCCAAGATCAAAATAAGCTTCATCTGAAAAGGTGATTTTTTTGGCGAAATCGGCATTTTCTGTTAGTCGATAGTATGCCCACTTAGCGAAGCGAAAAAAGCGTATAAACAACCATATTCGTTCAGCGGAAGGATAAAACTAATTATCTGTCAAATCAGACATGAGCTAAGTGTTACCATTCATGAAATGAGCACTAGTTGAAAAAAAACGTTAGATGGCGGACCCTATATCTGCAGTTTGGAGCCGGCGTTTGTGGGTCGCTTTTAATGAGTCTAACTGATTATTCTCCATATATAAAAATCAATATTTCGTTACAGAAGATGAGAGAAAGTTATTGTTGCTCAAGCGTGCATAATTTTTTAAATCTACCTTGGTTTTCACGTTCTTTGTGAGACGTTCAAGGTTGCCATATATACAAAAATAATAACTAAATGTATACAAATAGTTTAACGATGAGCATATTTGCAATAAAAAAATATACAAAACTTATAAAGATTATATTTTATTAAATTAACCGGTTATTACTGTTAAATCAGCCGGCTTATTCGGTATTGGAAAAATGAAGATTTTGTAAAAACCGTATTCGACAAAACCAAAAAAACTGTTTAAAAGCGGTCGAATAATAAACGTCCGATCTCCCTAGTAACATATGCAAAAAAAATCTAGATTTGAAGTGCTGTTAGTTACCACACACTTTAAGCTTAACAAAGATTTTTTAAAAAAATGTATGCAAAAAACCTACTTTAACTAAATTTGAAGTTTTTATGCTGGCAATACCATGATTTTGTGTGTGTTACCGATACAAGAAACGAATGCCACACATACGAGTAGTCGAGTCAAAACAGATTTATTTTTAATCTTATTCGTTTGTGGAATAGTCTTCTTGCGAAAAGTTTGGTAAATTGAAATCTAACGTCCAGAAACACTACTCCCTTCTTCCTGTACCTGCAAAATGCAATGAATTCTTATTTTTGATTTTAATCTAAATATTTTTGTTGTGTTTCTTCACGTTTTTCTCATGAACTGTTATATTTTTATTAAACATAAATATATGTACGTACATATGTACTGTTAGCATCACAAATGCGAGCCATTTTGAGCACATTTTTCATTACATTCTCACACATTTCACGCGGTATTTCATTAATTCCATCACGAATATTTTCTTTGAGTTGCGCCAGTGTTTCTGGTTTGTTTGCATAAGCCTTGCTTTTCAGATATCCCCACAAAAAGAAGTCCGGAGCAGCCGAATAATTTGTTGTGGAAAGAGGTCTCGCAGTAATTGTAATCTTGGCTGTATGCGATGTGGCACCGTCTTGTTGAAACCACATGTTAGTCAAGCCCGAAGCATGCAGTTGTGGCGTTAAAAAGTTTTCAATCATATCACGATATCGCTCCCCATTGACAGTTACCGTTACGCTGTTTTCAGTTTCAAAGAAGTAAAGTCCAATGATTCCTCCTGACCAAATTGTACACCAGACTGTCACTCTTAATGGATGCAAAAATGACTGATGAATAATTTGAGGCTTTTCCATTGCTCAGAACTGACTATTCTGTTTTCTGTTTATTCACATAACCATTCAAATGAAAATGTGCCTCGTCACTCATTATGATTTTTTCATGAAAATCGACAATTGATTTTGATAAAATGTTTTAACGATTAAAAAACGTTGATTCACTGAATATTTTTTCATAATAAATTTACTACGTCTCTACTTCACGACTGCCAAATATGAACTGTCAAGACTAACGTTTACCAAAACGGCGGCAAAACAAAGTAGTATACCTTCCCGACGGACACACCGTATATAAAAATAAATAATATTGTTTAATTGAAAAATCGATTTTTTTAACTTAAATTATTAACCTCGAACACCAATTAAATGAAAATCAATACAAATATTTAGAAAATCGTACTTTGATTTACGTCGTTTCGCTTTGAGTCGAGTTTCTCCGGCTCTAATTAGCAAGCCGGTATATTGTTGTATTAACACTTGTGTTCATTTGAAGACTGTTCACTGCTAAGCAGCAGATTCAGCAGCCTTTTTCTGAAAAGAATATATGCGCTATCTCGAATATTTGGATTTGAACACGAAGGAAATAAAATGGGAAAGCAGAAAATGATAGCTAATGTGTTAAATAGTCAAAATAATAAATAATATAAATGTAGCGAAACACGCCGGGTTTCAGATATTAGTATATAAAAATTGACGTGTATTTGTCTGAAGACTGTTTACAGGCAAAAAGTAAATTCTACAGTGTCTTTCTAAAAAGGAACTATAGAGTATCTTAAACGTCTCTGGTTTGTCGGTATAAATCTTTTATTTAACGGCTCCCCACAGAAAATAGTGCAACGGTGTCAAATCGCAGCTTCTTAGTGGCCAACTGACATCACCATTTTAGCTTATTAAACAGCCATCAGACTTTTGACGCAATAAATTGATTATGGCAGGTTGAAACCAAACATCCCTCACATCAATACCATTAAGTCCGGGCACAAAAAAATCAGTTATCGGGGTACGATAGATGTCTCCATTGGCCATAATGGTTGCGATATATGAAATATGGGCCAACACAAGCCGCACCAAACAGGTCATTGGTAATGGGTGCATTGGCTTCTGTAAAACCACATTTGGGTTTTCTGAGCTCCAAATACGGCAATTTCGCTTATAAATGTACCCACCAAGATGAAAATGAGTTTCATCCGGAAAGATGATTTTAAATGATAATAAATTTCCAATAAATCCCAACGTTGCTCAAGCGCTGATAATATTCTGAACTTAGTAACAGAATAGAATGAAATAAGTATTGCCAGATTGGTAATAAACGCTGGTTCAAGTTTAAACTGATAAATTGCCCACTCTATATATACGATACAATGTTATATATAGTCTGCCAAATAAATTTTTTTGTAAATGCTATAAAAAAAATCGACTAAATATTTTCTCAAATTTCTTTTTTTATTTGAAAGTACAATCCTTAAGGTTAATAATGGAAAATAATTTCATTAAAGTAGCTGCCTCGGCTTTTTAAGCACATTATCGATTGTGTGCAGCTGTATTTCACCAATGGCTTCACGAATATTGTCCTTTAGAGAGTCAATTGTCTCTGGCTTGTTGGCATAACACTTATCTTTGACGGCACCCCACAAATAATAGTCCAACGGTGTAAAATCGCAGCTCCGAGGTGGCCAAACGACATCAGCTCTATGGCTGATAATGCGATCTTCAAAAACAGGGCGCAAAACATCGAGTGTAGCTTCGGCTGTGTGGCACGTAGCGCCGTCCTATTGAAACTAGATGTTGCTAATATCCTCCTCTTCAATTTTTTGAACAAAAATTAGTTCAACATGGCCCGATAAAGATCGCCATTGACTGTAACGGTCACTCCTTGCTCATTTTCGAAGGAAAATGGCCCAATTATGCCTCTGAATCAAAATCCGCACCAAACAGTGACTCGTCTTGGGTGTATCGACTTTTCAATGTATGCGTGCGGGTTTTCTATGCCCCAAATGCGACAATTTTGCTTGTTTATATACCCGCCAAGATCAAAATGAGCTTCATCTGAAAAGATGATTTTTGATTCTGCAACATTAGCATGATTTTCAAAGCAATGTCGCAATATTTCCCAGCGTTGTTCAAGCGTTACACAACCATTTTCGTTCAGCGGAAGGATAAAACTTATTATCTGTCAAATCAGGCATGAGCTAAGTGTTACCATTCACGAAATAAGCACTAGTTGAAAAAAAACGTTAGATGGCGGACCCACTACTAATTAGTTATTCGTGCAAATGTTTTTATTTTAAGTCCAAAAAATACTAACCTACAACAAATTATGAATAGGCTTCTTTAAATTATTACGATGCCTTAGGCCGAAATGTATTATTTTACAACCTTTTATTTTGATGATGTTCGAAACTAAAATTTTGTTGAATATTATATCGTATGTTTATCTCTTATTAACTTTTTTTTTGTTTCTTTTAGTCCATATTTAAATTAACTTTTTATCTTATTTAAATTAAAAACCTTATTTTCGTTTTTCATTGATTTTTATTTGTTTTTTTCTATTTATTTATTTGTTGATTATCTAGTGAGTGCCTCTTATTGTTCATGTGGAATCGTAATTTGAAATGAAATGCCAGAATTTACAGAATAATTCTGTTTTTTTTTTGCATTCTACAGTCCCTTAGAAATAAATTTGATTGTTTAGATTGCCGGTTGCCAGGCATTTGAAACAGAAATAATTTAAAAATGAACTACACCGGGTACAATAATGGCAGAGAAAAAAACCATCAACTAATTCAAATGGAAATGATTTTTATATTCATTTTCATATTTTTTTGCTATGTACTCGTATTTAGTCAAGTGCTAAAGGGGAGCCAAAGTGCAGTGAATGTAAAAAATTTTATAAAAATTGCCTTAAATATGATGAAAATTTATATTCGGTTAAGTCCAAATACATGATAGCCTACGCTAAGTAAACTTTTTTGATTAAAAACTAAAGAAAATTGCTGCCCTTCAAGGCCGTGGCTGATTGATTGGATTACTAAAGGATTTTTTTGGAATTTTTAAGATTTTTAGTTAAAAATTCATACATACATACGATTTTACGATTGCAATATACCACAATTGCTTTTTTAAATTAAATTTTGGATAAAGTTTTGTTTTAAAAATGGAGTAAAGTGCTGTGAGTGCCGACAGTAAAATAGGTTTATTACGGAGTAGATACTATTTCAAGAAGGCTAAGAAAGTTTGATTAAAGAAAATTGCTGGCTACACTAGATCCACCCAGTTAGCAGGTGATCTCAACGTTGAGGAAGTGAGTAAAGTGCGTGAGTAGTGTTAAAATATCGTTTAATAACCGATCAACTCTTCTGCTCGATTGCGGTTGGGACTTGCCAGGCAACAAAACTTTTTACAAAACTGTCATTAATGTTCAGTTGGCTTCGTTGGAAAAAAAAATTCTGTTCTTGCATATATCGGGTGTTTTTTTTTCAGTTAAAATCACAATAAAACAAAGATATGTATATATTTGAATATGTATGAAACAAGCTTTGTTAGATAGACAATTTTACAACATTAATGTTTAAATATAATTTCGGCCATGTGGCCGTCACGGCTGTCACATGCAAGACTCAAAGAAAATAATGCAAAGTCTTAAACCACATAAATCTCGATGGCCAATTAATTGAACCATTACGTGAAACTACACTTTCATCAAAAGTTTTTTTTTTTTTTTAGTTAATCAATTGTAGGGTGTATTGTGTGGCATATAGCTCAGTCTTGTTTGAGCCACCTATAAGCAAGATTGATGCCAACTAATTGAGGTACGAAGAATTTTCTAATCATGTCCTTATACTGTTCACCATTGACAGTAACATGCTGATCATCACCGTTTTTTAAGACATATGAGCCATCGACTCCGCCAGCCCATAAAGCGCACCAAGCAATAAATTTCTGTGGATGTAATGGTGCTGCGACAAAAGAATGTGCACTATTCTCACTCTAAATGCAACAATTTTACTTATTTACGTACCCATTCAAACAAAAATGACTTTAATCGGAGACAAGACCGTTGTGACGAACAGAACCATTATTTTGATAAAAATTTCAACAATTTGCAAGCGTTGCAACTAACAGCTGTTAGATCAGTTGTAATTTAATGCAGTGTTACCAACTCAAAGTTAAAAACCTCTAAAATATATCCCATATATCGTCTTCAAAATTATTGCTATACTTGAGGTTGTTAAACTACTGAAAAGCAGTGTTACAGCACTCCGGAAAATCTGCATCTAGACGAACTGCTAATTATTGCTTGGAGCACTGACGATGACGGAATACTAAGGGTGATAAATAAGCAACATTTCAGGTGATTGCCTGCCTAGCCAACTCATCCGCTATAGGCAGGGGAGTACGGCACAGATTCTTTCAGCAAAAGAAAGTGTTGATATGCCAATCTTTACCTGCCGTCTGCAAATCGAGTAATGGGACAATAATATTGTTACGTTTTTACCTTTTTAAAAACGTGTGTTTATGAGTTCGTAGATTGTAGTTAAAATAAAATAAATTTTGTGTATAGTTTTTAACTAAAAATCCTTTATTCAACACAGCTATGTGCACCACTGCTTGTAATCTTATTACAGGCAATAACAATTTTTATTCTTTGTTACTCTGTCTGTTAACAACTTTGTAAGCGACAACCATTACTCGACAGATCTTTCTCCTAAAAATATTCCAACCCGATCGTAGTTATAACTTTGGTTCGATCGCAACCTTTTCAACGAGAGGTTATCCACACTTAATTCTCTTTACTGAGTTAACTCCAACTAAACTAGTTTCTACTTCACTAATAGCTTTACGAGTTTACTCCTTATAAACTCTCTTCACAACAATAACACTTTCACTGAGTTAATTTTACTTAAAAACTGCACTCGCTGAGTTTACGACACATAAACTGATTGCTGTTCGCATCAATGTGCTTTTTATATGGCTGAGTAAAAAACGCATCGAAAGCTTTCGAACCAATCGGTATTTCAGGTAGATTCCATTTCTTTCTTTTAAATTTTTTTTAATTCTTTTGTAGCTATGCGTATATGAACATCTACCTCTTTCAGCTGTTAGTATTTGTTGTTCCTTGTTAATTGTCTGTTACTTGTTTTCTTTGCTGCTTAATTATTGTTGTTGCCGCGTTATTTTTATTTACTTTATCTCTGCTAATGGTTGTTGTTGTAGATTTGATTATTTGTAAACAGCACGTATAGTTGTTCTTACAGCTTTTGTTTATTTATTTTAGCGATGTAATAAATGCAGTGGTGCCCAACCTTATTTTCGTAATAATATGTTCAACGATAAATGAAAACTCACTCCAACTTTTGAACAAGATAGGATTCTCTGACCACGGGTAGCATGAAGAGGATTAGGTAAGTATTTAACTTGACGAGAGGTAGAATATCTACGGTGATAGGAACACTTATGTGATATTGTCTTATAGGAAAACATGCTCTTTGGTTGGGCAATAGGAACTTCAACCTCTGCAGTTGCTGCATGAAAGAAGATAAGGAAACTACGTTCCAACTTCTCTTGGATTGCCCAGGGTTAGCTAGACTATGAACCGTATTCAGTAACCATATCAGCTCACTCAATAAGTCCGTAGAATGACGATTAGATGGTGTTGCTAGAACCGTGTCCATATGATTTTTTTAGTACTAACCTTCAAACTATAAGTGTATAAATTTGACAGCAATCTGACTATTGATTCGTGTGTTTTAGCATTTTGTGTGAAGCAACTTGAATAAAGTGAATTTCGAATTTTTATAAAGCATTGCTTTTTGATGAAAAAAATACAGTGGAAACCAAACAATGATTTAATTAACATTATCCGAACTCTGCTCCATCGAGACAAATGGTAGAGAAGGACGTACAAGCACAAATGATGCAGAGAGCGGTAGACTCCCAAATGAGGCTGTTATTCCAGAAAACATCAAAAAATCGGAAAATTAGTCATAAGCGATCGCAAATTGAATGTGAACGTGCTAACTGACATTGTAAAGGAATCAGATGGTAGTGTTTTACCATTTTGCGCGAACATTTGGGTATGCGTAAGCTCTGTTCAAAGTGGGTTGCGCGTGAGCACAAATCTATGAAAACGATGGTAAAATTGAATGAATTGGGCTGCGAATTGCTCACCCACCCACTGTATTCTACAGATTTAGCTCTTTAGTTGAAACTGACGAAAAAGAGAAATCGTACTATAAAAGTGATATCGAAAATATTGAAAATCTACGTTTAACCAGTTGTTACAGATTTCGTTAAGCTTGGCTCTTTATTGTAATAATTTCAGAAGTAAAGTTTGGGTATAATCAAGTTTGATCGATGAAAATTTTTTAACTTTTTCTTCTAATTGTCCCTAAGCAATACCTAAATAATTTTCATCTGCTGTACTCATATGCTTGCACACTTGCAGTAGCAGTGGGTAATTGTCAGTTAAATTTAAACGAGTTGGGCTGTAATGTTGTGTTGTGCAGTTTGTTGGTAAAATAATACAATAATTTGCAAAACAATTGAAGAAGAAAAAAAATAGCAACACATTACAAATTTACATTGAAAAAAAAAATACAATACAAGTAATTGTTGATTTTGATCATTTTATTTCAATTGTTTATATGTACACGTGCATACCCATATGCACTAGTTTGTACAGATTTATTTGCTATTTACGAGAAATTGCAAAAACATGTGGAGATGACATGCAAATGACAAGCAAGTAATATATTTTATAGTTGTTGTTATTTTCCACAAAAAAGTACATTTGTTTCGTCTGAGTTAAAACTTTTCGAAAATCACTATAATAATAGAAAAGTTTTGGAAAAATAAATATTTAACGCGTTTATCTAGTACCAGAGTAAACTTTCTGAATTCAAACACATACTACCTTGATCAAAGAGTTTCCAGAATAACGCCAGTGTGGCGATACCATCGTTCCGAATAGTTGTCGTTCCCACATATACAAAATTCAATATTTATTATGGATGGAAGGAGCCACGCCCACTTATCCAGTCTGGCCTAGAGACTGATTGATGTTGTGTATTGTTCACGAGGTTATTTAAGCCAACTTTTGGAACTTCTACTATTGCCATTCTCAAGATAAACAAAAATTAATATTTACTTTATATGGGAGGTAACAGGCCCACTTGTCCAATTCCGTCCATGTATTTTCTGCCTGCTGGTTTGTATTGACTATGAAGACATTTAGGCCAAATTCAGAAAGTTTTGCTTTAACAGTTCTCAAGACATACATAAATCAACATTTAGTTTGTAGGGCGGTAGCACACCCTCTCGTCCAATTCAGTCCACTTTTTGACAGACGATTGATTTTGCACACGAAGTCAATCAGATCAAATTCTGAAACCTTAGCTGTAACCGTTCTTAGGATAAAAAACAATATTTACTTGGTATGGTAGGTACCACGCCTACTTGCTTAATACCGCCCACTTTTTGACTGATGATTTGCCTTGACTATAAATCTAATTGGACTAAATTTAGAGCATCTTTTTCTTACCAATTTGAAGATATAGACAAATAAATATATACTTTGTCGGGGCGTGGCACCGCCCAGTTGGAATTTTGTGATTCATATAGCCTATAGTTCCTTCCGGATACACAGAGAGACACTGCAACAATTTCAAAATGAACTGAATATAAGGCAAAAACAAACTAACATGCCAACAAACAAATCAACAAACAAACACACATTCATTTTTATATATTATTTCGTTTTTACCTTTTTAAAAACGTGTTTTTATGAGTTCTTAGATTTTAGTTAAAATAAAATAAATTTTGTCTTTGGTTTTAATTAAAAATCCTTTATTCAACACAGTTATGTGTACCACTGCTTGTAATATTTTTACAGGCAATAACAACTTTTATTCTTAATTACTCTGTCAGCTTACAACTTTGTAAACAACAACAATTACTCGACAGATCTTTTTTCCTAAAGATCTTCCAACCCGATCATAGTTATAACTTAGGTTCGATCACAACCCTTTCAACCAGAGGTTATCCACACTTAATTCTCCTTACTGAGTTAATTCTAACTAAACTGTTTTTTACTTCATTACTAGCTTCACGAGTTTACTCCTTATAAACTCTCTTCACACCAATAACACATTAGCTGAGTTAACTTTACTTAAACTCCACTCGCTGAGTTTACGACACATAAACTGATTGCTGTTCGCATCGATGTGCTTTTTATATGGCTGAGTAAACAACACATCGAAAGCTCTCGAACCTCTCGATATTTCAGGTAGATTCCATTTCTTTCTTTCAATTTGTTTTTAGTTCTTTTGTAGCCATGCGTATGTAAACATCTACCTCTTTCAGCTCTTAGTATTTGTTGTTGCTTGTTTATTGTCTGTTACTTGTTTTCTTTGCTGCTTAATTATTGTTGTTGCCGTGTTATTTTTATTTACTTTATCTCTGCTAATGTTTATTGTTGTAGATTTGGTTATTTGTAAACAGCACGTATAGTTGTTCTTGCAGCTTTTGTTTAATTAATTTAGCGATGTAATAAACGCTGTCGTGCCCAACCTTATTTTCGTAACAATATAATATTTTAAGATTAAGAGATTTAAATTATGTGCCAGGGATCATCCGCGGCATTGGCTGCTAGTGCACTCGGAGGCGCTCTGGCCCATTGTCATACCCTCAAAAAAAAAATCTCATTAAGGACTCAAAATTCAAAGATGAGTGAGTTGAACAGATGCCCCTGTAATGCCCTCTTTGGCTCTTGTGATAGACATCCAGTACCCCTAAGAAAATTGAACAGATTCGTCAGTGATATATCCCTGAGGAGGTCAAAATCGTGAAAAAAAAACTCACACGACAAGCTCACGTAGAGTGGGCAGTCACAAAGAAGATTCAGATACATTCAGATTCAGATACAGATTCCTCTTCTTTCTTATCCTGACAAACTCTACAGTAGCTATACCATAGGTAACCTATATGTGCCGACATACTCTCAATCTGTTAGAAATGTCAATTCTTGAGTTTTTAGCCAATAGGTAAAAGCTTCATGCCTATGATTATATTGCTCTTGAAATGCTATTCTTTATTCAATGAATACTTAAAAAGTGACATAAAAATTGCGTTAAGCAGGCAACTAAACTTGACATGAATTCGGCATTACATAACTGTCATCGTTTAAGGTTTCTTTATTAATAATGGGTGCGTCATCTATCGATTTAAATTTGAACCAGCGGTTATTTCGAATTTGGCAATACTTTTGACATTCTGTTCGCCACAATTCAGTATATTATCTTTATTGAACGAAATCAATCGATTTACGCTTGAGCAACGTCGAGAAATTGAAAAAAAAAACAAACAAAAAAGAAAAAAAAACATCTTATCGGATGAAGCTCATTTTCATCTTGGTGGGTAAGTTAATAAGCAAAATTGCCGTATTTATGGCTCAGGAAACCAATACACCCATTACAGCTTGTGGAGCAGAGGTATTATTGGCCCATTTATATCATTTCTTTGAAAATGAGAACGGCGCACCATTACGGTCAATGGAGACACCTATCGCACCATGATAACCGATTTTTTTGTGCCCGCTCTTCATGGTATTGATGAGAACGATGTTTAGTTTCAACAGGATGCTAGAACTTGCCACACATCTCGTGCCATAATCGATTTATTGCGTCAGTTGGCCCCCAAGAAGCTGCGATTTGACACCGTTCGTCTATATTTTGTGGGGCGCCGTTAAAGACAAATGCTATGCCGACAAACAAGTATTTGAGCCAATAGGATCGTGAATAAATATACTTGAAAATTGGTCCTATCGAATGGAGTACACTGAGGCCAGAAATAATCTTTCATTTCTAACCTGAACAATTGTACTTCAGAAGAAAAAAATAAATGTGGCAACATTTCAAATCGTTTTTGTTTTATTGCATTTGTAAATTTAAACTTTGAAATCGCCTATCCTTTACTTCCTTATCCATTTTATTATACGGGTTAACTTGCATGTGTTCAATCTAAAGTAAGTATTTTTATCTGCCGCTTGGAAATTATGTCCTGATTTGAAAAATCAATAAAGTGGAAGGATAGGTTTTTAATAGATGGCTGCTGTAGTGGTTGTCATGTGTAACATTTGTTTAGTGCATATTTTTCTTTTGAAAATATTCACAAATTTTATAATTTATTTTAAAAGATCTTTATCAGTATTTACATTTTTATTTTTTTGAGAGCAAATATGTATGTCCACCTACAGTCCAAACTAATGTTCTTATTTGTGGGATTACAACAATTGGTATATTTTGCGACAAATAAATGGCAATTGTATTACAAATAAAATCGGATTAAAAACTATATCTGTATGGTATACATAATACACAAACAAGTATTTATAATCGAAATAAATATTTTTTTCGTTTTGCCATTGCAATTCATTTCGAATTCCATACAATTATACACTCGTATGTACACTCCTAAATATTGGTCAGTCTGATAGTGTTCTCTGAAACAGACATTTCAACTCCCACACATACAAACTCTTAAGCACTTAATAAACAAATAAAAAAAAAACTGTTGAATAGTTGGACCTTTAACAGCTGTTTTGAATTGTCCTGTTTTCCCTGTTTTCTACTCATTTCTCAACCATAACGTTCATTTGTTTTTCATTTCATTTCATTTCATATCCGAATATCTGGTCATTTTGTATAAAAAAAACGAGAATGAAAATAAAAATGAATGAAAAATTCTATTGTCATCTGAATTGTTTGTTTTTTCTCTTCATACTTGTATTGTCCTCGTAACTATTGTGTTCGTGAATATGTCCTTTCGTTACCATACAAATAAATGTGTGTGTCTGTATGTATGTTTCATTCATATTGTATAACAGATTTGGTTGTAATCACATCTACTTACCACAGATTATGCAAGTTGCGTATACAAATTATATTCCTACGTAAACTAAAATGATCCCGATTTACGAGTACATTCTTATTCATGTCCTTTAGAAAGGTTGACATAGTTTCACTGCGTCTGTGATTCATTACTGAAGGTGCAAATTTTTTAATTTATACGTTAATATGGGCGATTTAATGCTTTTTAGTCTGTAGGCTGTGTTAAGATGTAAATCATTTTATTGGTTTAGTAGTTCAAGTTAAGATTTGTTGGGTTTTTCCATGATTAAGAGATATTTGGTTGAGATTTATGTAATCGTTGGGATTTTAAAAGACTTAGAGTTGCGCAGCCTCTAAACCATTCACACATTAATATGAAAACTATTATGCATTTCTAGTCTTTAAAGTGAGGCAAACATTCGAAAAGTTTAGAGATATTTTAGCAGATTATAAAAGTGATATTTAAAGAAATTATAAGAACGATCGTTTAAAAGTGATTGGAAACATTTGTATTTTATTGGTTCGGTTTCACGTATTAGAGTTCAGCAATTGTCTCCCATCATACTTTTGTCCCCAAATCATTGATAATTTCTTTCAGATTTCATTAGATCCTGGTGAGCACGCTCCCCTTGTTCGTCACTCAGCGCACCTAGATTTTTGGAAAAAAAAATCTAAATGCGATTGGAGAAAATGCATTTTGAGTGACATTTGTGCACCTAATTCGTGATAATTTTTCAATAATTCAGCAATAATTTGTCTATAGTTTTCACGCTTATTGTTGCCAAGAAAACTGTTCACGATGCTATCGATCTGTGCAGAGCCTTGACAAAGTTCTTAAAAAGGATCAATTTTATGTGCAGCGGCGGAAGAAGAACGTCATTTGGATCAATTAATGGTTTTCCTGGTGAATACTCAGTTCTTTTTGAACACTATGCTCTGACGTAATAATGACATGTAGCGAGACTATCCCATAGACAAAGGAAACAAGAATATTTTGGGAAACCTCCTTGCACACCAATCAACACACCAATAACCCGAAACAGATTAATTTACAGTTATTGACGATGGTATATAAATAAAGAAATGTATTATAAATAAAGAAATTTAAATCACACACCTTAAGGTCACTACTTACATTTCTTATCTTCCACTTATTAACGTTGTATTTGAGAATGTCAATATTTCAGTCATTGATTAGTAATTTTCCTTTATATTAATGGCATGAGCAATTGGTATGTATGGTTTTCCATTCCCATTATGCAAAAGAAGAGCCTTTAAACTGTACTGAGTGTTATTTCCCGAAGGCATGGAAATGTGCTCGCGTTGTAAAGCTTCTTAAGTCTCCCGATAAAGTGAGGAGTAATCCTGGCTCTAATCGGGCAGCAGACTCTTGCCAGTATTTGGAAAAGTACTGGAAAGAATCATGGTGTACAGATTTAAGAAATGCTACAGCGAGGACACCTCCAGTCACCAGTTTGGTTTTAGGGAAGGTAATGATGTGTGCCAACAGTTCCGCCGAACAATCTACTTCGAAATATGTGCTTGAAGACGTAGGATGTGTGCCAACAGTTCCGTCGAACAATCTACTTCGAAATATGTGCTTGGCCTTTTTATGGATTTTAAAGGCGCCTTCGATTATCTCCTGTGGGGTAATGTCTTACGAAAGTTTTCTGAGCTTGGCTGTCGTGGGCAGAACATATGGCGTAGCTATTTTGAGGATAGAAAAGCTTGTGTTATTGAATCCAATAAAACGGTGTGGATGGAGGTCGTTCGGGGTTGTCCACAGGGGTCCATCTGTGGTCCATTTATTTGGAACCTGGTGATGGACAGTCGGCAATAAGTAAACGGCAATTGTTGGAAAGATTAGGCTCATATAAAAAAGTGATTGGGTCTCGGGAGGCGTGCCATTCGTATCATATATAATGGCTTGTTCTTAAACGACCAGCGTGTTTGGCGTCTCCAACGTATCCATTCCCCCTGAATTTTTCAATTAATCTCTTTACAGTTGAAGAAGTTAAAACACTATTCCGACCATATTGTATGAAATTTTCGAACTGCGGCCCTAAACTGTCAGCTGTCGAATTTTTTTTTTTAGGACTGCCAACACTTTATTGCACAAATGGCGACAAAAATCAAATCTTTAACCATCGGTCATAATGATTGGAAATCAGCTCATTCACAACAGTGATACATTTCTATATTTGGGCAGATATTTGCACGGGCTAGAAAGTGCAAAAATCGTTTTTGGACAATACGTTTCTTAGTGAAACGTTGTTACTTACTAATGTGGTTGGACAAAGACTACAATCGCTTATAAATATTTGTTTCTGTAATAGATGTGGTATAGTTTGGCCAAACACGATTTCCAATGAAGAGCTGGGGTCATAGCTACGGAACAACCAATAAGCATATAAATTAGGGAAGGAAAGTGGAGAGAAAGACGCAATATTAAATTACAAAAATGGACTTGGACAGTATAATCCACAAGGAAGCAGAAGAGAGAGAGAGAGAGAGCGCGCGAGAATGACTAATAGAAGATCTAGCTAAGATCGTGAGAAGAAAATTCCTACATATTAGAGGTTTCAATATGAAAATATTGCCAGTATTTCTTATGGGAACTGAATTCGAAAAGTTCTCATACAAACAGTTGTAAAACACTTTGTCCTCATTTTTGGCTTATTAGAAACCCCAAATTCATTATTATATCATAGCAAACCCCTCGTCTTTTTCAAGAAATGTTATATATAATTTCTTACAAATAACTTCTACGTTTAGATATACAGATCAAAAGTAGACATTTCACATAAAAACTTCTCATGAATTTGTATATTGTTCTGGTTTTTTAAGACAAATTTCATCAAAGAAGTTTAAAGTATTTAACCGATTACCGACACAGCTTAAGGGATGTTTCAGCTCGTAATCGCCTTCGTATTTAAAATTCAGAAGTAAGTTCCATGTTTTAACGCTCGCTCCTGTGCTCTCTATTGCCAAGATTCAATCGGCTTTTTTTTATTTGTTTCTTATGTTGTTCGTAGTTTGTATTTTTGAAAATCCGTTTCTAAGATATACGAGTAAGTATCTACATACTTATATACGTATGTTGTGGCAAATATAATCGTATGTTGAAAATTAGTTCGGTGATCCTTTTTATCTCAAAAATCTTTATTGTTTCATTCATTCTTTTTTTAAAGATGTTTTTTTTTTCAATTTATACTTTTTTTCTTCTTCATTTATTGTTCAGTCGATCTATAAAACGTTTAAATAGATTAACCGCCTTATGAATTTCTTTAGTTTTCCTTCTGCAAAATATCCGCTTTTGTTTATCTTTTAATCCTGGCAATTATTAAGATCCTTGCAATTCTTTAGTGGGTTTTTTTATTGTTTCTCCCATCTTTTTGTTGTTAATGTTTTAATCTTTAGCAAATTAGTTCATTAAGATGTTAATTCCTAAAGACACCCACAAATTATGAAAGAACTTTGAAAAAAAATTAACAATAAACTTGTGTGTAAAAATGGGAGTAAAGAGGAAATTATGATGGAATTGTGAAAAAATATTACAACAAACTTGTATGTAAGTATAGGAGCATAGGGAGGAAAGAGCATACAAAATTAAAGACGTTATGTAGAGATATTAAGTAATTTTTTTAAAATTAGTCTTCTTTATTTTGAAGATAATTGTTCAACTCGGTGTAACAGGTTTTCTAAAGATATGGTATACTACCTCGATCAAAAAGTTTTCGGATTAACCACGTGTGGCGGTCTCATCGCTCCGATTTGTTTTTTTTTTTTTTTTTTGTTAAGTTGGTACGTCTGTTGTTGATATTCCCGCTAAATCTTAGCATCATAGCTTGACATTTGCAAAAGCTACGTAGCCAAGAGTACATCTGACTCTGTGTTTTGGCGATTTTTACAATTTTAGAAACGGTTGCTGAAATGCGTTCACCGCAATGGCTTTTAACTCGATTGAACAGAAAGATCTCACAGAAAGCCAAATCAAGTGAATACGATGGCTGATGAATGGTATTTGTTGCAGTTTTCGTTAAATAATTTCGAATGATGATGGCACTGTGCGACGGTTTATTATCATGGTGCAAATTCCGCGAGTTTTCTGCCCACAAGTCTGCTTCACGCAAACGTCTCAACCCGTCCAAATATACTCTTTAATTACTGTCTGGCCTTTTGGTAAATATTCATGATGCACTACACTATTGTAATCCATGAAAACCGTGAGCATTACCCTCTTTTTTGACCGAAAACGAAGTGGTTTTTTGGTCTCGGCTCATTTGGTGAACGCTATTCACTTGCCTGATGTCTGAATGGCGTGTCGTACTCATAAACCCACATCTCGTCTCCAGTAATGATCCTTTTGATGAATGTGGGATCGGATTCAGTCTCGCAAATCATGTCTTTTGCGATCTCAACACGGCAAAAATTGCAAAAAATGGCAAACACACACAAAGATAGAAATACGGTAGAGAGAAATACTCTCAGCCAAAGAAATCCTATTTCTCCCTAAGCATTTCCATATAAATATATCAAGAGCCTCACATTCACACAATATGTGTTCCGCTGTTTCTGATGCAATGAGCACAGTACATACAAACATCTACATCTGTAACCGTCATCCTATTTAGATACTCCTTCGTCTACAATGGCCCATAAGAAACACCATTAGCAGTTTCAAATCCGGCCTGCCATAATTGCGGAGTGATCGCGTCCTAGAGTAGCAAAGTGCCCATTAAGCATTCCAGTGTTCCAAGTATCTGGCAATTTGCCAATCCTTGATTTTATTGAGGATGGTAGTAAGTGATGCTGCACAATAAGGTTCCGGGCCTTTATGGGGTGCCTCGGAACCCCATGCCTCGGAAATGCATCCGCAGTTTCATTACCATCTATTCCACAGTGTTCAGATAGCCAAAACAACTGGAAAGCGAAAGCCTAGGAGTGGCCTTAAGGCAGCTTGGCTGTCAAAGAATATGTTAATGGTATTACCCTTGAACCCATTGTCTAGGTTGTTCTCTGAACGTATGGCAATGATCATCAACTCAGCCTGTAAGAAACTCAGCTAACTCTCCAGTGGGATCGACATGTCCCGTTTGGGTCTATGAACTACAGTATCGACACAGTCATTCATTGGGATCAATCGGTATACTAGCTTAAAACATACTCTGTACTAAGGCAAAAGCACAAACCCAAAAGCATGACAATGAACAGACTTCCGGAAGCATTTGGGACCCCTTGAAGCGATGTTAAGCCAATCAAGGTCTCAAAACCACTGTTGGACATGTTCTTGACCTCTTACATATTGAAATGCAAATCAGTGAACCCATAGCAAGTGGAACCTCCTCAAACCATATGTTTTATACCTTCAGTCTCCTTAAACAATTTTAACATTTGTTTTAAATTTTTCATTCCTGTCCCACGGCTGCACTGTTGACCTTAAGTCCATTGCGTATAGTGGTGAAGAAGAAAACCATAGAACTTTAGTCAGGATAAGGAAAGCTACGTCAAATACAAGACTCTTCAGGGGGCATCGCAACAGGGAAACTCTATGACTTTGAGCAGCAGTTTGTGACGAAACTAATTGCCTGGCCAAGTAAAACAGGCTGTTTCGTTAGTTCGAATTTTTATATGGAGAACACAAACAACTATTTAATTTTTGTTTTCCATATAAAATTTCGAACGACCGAAACGTTTTGTTTTATTGGGCAAGGCAGTAAGTAATAAGATTAAATGGAAAGGTCTGAAGACTTCATACTCCTTTAGAAAACTAATCATTACATCGTACACGAATGCGACAAAGATCGAAAATGGTTACAGAGCGGGCTTTATGGGCCTAGGATTAAATAATCGAAACCGATATGGAAATTCTATAATATTGTTACGAAAATAAAAAAATGCCTAAACTTTGTATATTTTTGTATATTTTGTGTCACCCTGTCAATGCCATACTTATTTGTTTATTATATCTGGAAGCACTGCTAACTAAATCATCTCTGGGTAAAACAATCTTGCATGTTTAAAATTAATGGATAGAGTATATAAGATCATTTGAGACATTTCCGGAACTTTCCAAACTATAGGCAATTAAATATATAAGGAGACTGCTTTGTCTATTTAGTTTCAGTTATCGTTTTGCTGTCGTAAAATAAAGACGTGTTTAAGCAGAAATAAAAGTGTTGTATAAGCGAATATCAAGTTGTTGTAAACTGTATAAAAGTTATTGCGTAGTGGAATAAAAATATAACTGTAACAACAACAAAAGTGGCGTTAATTTTATTTTAACGCAATTTAAACGAACTTAAACATTTTAAAAAGATTAAAACGTAACAATATAGTATTTCCCTAGCGAACGTTCTATATAATAGTCAAGCAGCCATTCAAGCACTTGGTTCTTATGAAATTTGAGTTAATTATTAGTACGGGACTGTCTGAGCAAATTAAACCCACAGACACTCTTTGCTGGCTCCCATGTCATGTGTCAATGAACAAGCAAAGGAGTTGGCCAGCATACACCGCTAGTAGTGCTATAGGACTATTGTTAAGTAGCAAAGACGTCTGGAAGGGCACTACTTGGCGAATAGAAAGAGCCTTGCAAACTTAATTAATGGAAATATTTTCCGACCCAGTGTGCAGATTCTGCGAGGAATTCCTGAACAATTCTGCAAATCTTGGCACTCCTACAGAATCGGTCAAACTCACTATCATCGCCTGTAGGATTATGATACTCTGGCCAAGGTAACCGGATTATTATTGCAGTCACTGGATATCGACGACTAGTAGCTCAATATTTTTTCCCACAACATTTTATACCTGCCCGCTTTATGTGAGATCCATCGCGATTGGATTTTACAGTTGATCCACCACCTATGGCGCGACTTATTGGAATTACAGGCTCCCGCAAGCAATAATAATATTATGTACCATGTGCTTTTAAGTGCTTACTTGCCACGATGGGATTTTAGCAGTGCGATCTTATCTTGATCTTATAACAGCCTAGAATCTCAGACTGTGATACCCCTTTTCTTAAGCAGGATTCAACGACGATTACCGCAATAGTCTCTTCCAGCGGTTTTAATTAAATTACAGCCACCAGATATTCTTTCTGAAGCTTGAAACACTATAACCATACAGGCTCGAAGCAGCCAGGATTGTGAGCTATTTTCTATCTACCTAATTATCAGAGCACCTAGCAATGAAGACTCTAATTTGCACTACAAACTTTTTCTAAGATAATCTCGGAAACTAATCACCTGTATTAGAACAAAAACAAAACAAAAAACAACGTCAAAATATTTATAATTTTATGCTCAACAGCCAAAATGTGGTGGTCGTATGATTATGATAAAGATCTCAAGAAAACAAAATTAAAATTTTACATCAGAAAACGTAAATGAAATGAAGCATCAATGAATAGTCTTGACAGCTGTGTGGTTAACCAAAGAATCAGAATGTGATCAGCTTGAAAATGGTAATCTTTTCCAAAAACAAAGAAATCTCTCTCTCTCAATAACCAGATCAATGGAAAAAGGCGGTAAAAGATCTTAAATGAATGGCTGGTTGTGAGTTTGTTGTGATTTTATGCAATTACAACTGCCGGTGGCAAGTAACACTACAATTCCATTATAAAAAAGGTGCAATTCTAAGAAAACAACGGTTACGTAGCTAAAGACAAAAATTACACAAATTCGTCAGACAGACAAGGCTTTCATTGAAGTGAAAATTATACAATTGAATGCCAGAGGATTTCAATATGAAATGAAGAGATGAAGAGGAAGATCATTTTTGTTTTGCTTCTGTTGCTTTCCCAGAGAAAAGGTACTAAAATTATTGAAATTATTTTTTGTTTTCCTTTGTGCAGGCGTACGTCTGAGATTTTAAATTTTGCTACAAATGAACTTCAATCTCTATAATCTTACTTACTAATCGTATCGGCAAGTCGTTGTTACAACATTTTTCAATTTTTTTTTTCTTTTTTTCAAAAGATCCAGATTTAAGCTAAACGTTCTATTAAACTCAAATCTGGACAGCTGAGATTTCCGTGTTGCTTAGAAACAAAAGAAAATTATTTGAAAATATGAAAACGATTTTCACTAATTTGTAAAGTGAATAATTGCTTATATCCCTCTATTAGCCGCCCATAGCTAGCAAAACTACTTTACTTGACCAAAACAATTGTAATCCCTGTGTTTTAGTCGTCTTCGTCGTAATATGTATTGGAAAAAAAATTGTATCCCAGGAGAATAATGAAAAACTCATTCATCCTCAATGTTCTAAATAACCTCTGATACAAGAGCAGGAAAAATAAAACTAATTTTCAATATTTGCTTGTTTTGTCTGTTTTGGATTTGTGTTTTTGTTTTTTTTTTTTTTGTGATGTTTGTATTGACACAATATTTCACTTGTGTTTGTCCATCCACCATTCATTTCTTTTTATCCACACTACCCTTTGTTCCACAGGAAACAAGTGTGTCTGCTTGCGACTTGAAAATCTGCTACTGTACGTTTGCGCAGTATCTATGCAGTCTATGCTTTTCATGTGGCAGTTGTATACAAATATGTTGTCCATGTTTTCAATATTAATTATTGTTCAAATATGAAAATATGGTATTTTTGGGTTTTATTCCTATATTTTATAGGATAATTAACATGAGAGGAGTTAAAGGATTAAAAAACACCTCCTGTTCTCTTGTGTTTGTTCTGTGGCATAGAAGAGTTTGTTTTACAAATAAATAAGTAATTTGAAAGGATTATTGTTATGATTTTATGTTTAAAAGGATTAAATTGACCCAATTTTGTAAAGATACTAAGGATAACAATTGTAAATAATTATATGAACTGTAACGAAAAAATTTGAAAGAAAATTGTTCCCATCATATATGAAATAAAACGAGTGCTTAAATCTAATTACTTATTTCCAATGAAAACAATCTCTCCCCAAAAGTAGGGAATGAAAGGGCCAATCAACTGGCCAGAAAGGGTGCTTCAACTTCATATGTTCGGCTAGTACTCTTTTGCGGACTGGGAAGTGGGGCCTGACAGGGCATACTAAACAGGAATGAGGATAAATAGAGGCGGGTAATCTTCTCTGGCCGTACGGATTTGAGACAGTCTAAACTTTTTTTGCGTAACTATGACAGGAGAAGATTTGAATCCTGCATAAGAATGACTGAAAATACTGACCGGTCTTTTGACCGGGCTAAATGGACATCTGAGTAAAATGGGATTAGTTTCAAGCCCGATGTGCAGATTCTATAATAATGAAATCGAATCACCAGAACACATACTGGGTACATTTAAGACATTGATGCAATTTAGGTGGAAGTATGTACATAGTGGCCTATCCGACACTAGGTATGTGGTTATCTCGGTAGGCGTCAACCGACATCTTGAATTTCGTCAGATCGACGAGGTTGGGAAATACAATAGATAAAAAGTTCGCAATACGTTTGTACCTTAATGATAATAATAATAATACCCAAATACATGTATGTAAATTAAGACCACATGTATCCATCTTCCCGCTTGACCTGAAATTCGCAATTAGCGAAGAATTTTCGAAACAAAAAAATTTGTTTTTGCCGAACAAAAATAATTAACCGGGCATAGAAAATTGCTATTCATTTCATAAGACTTTTGTTCCTTCTCAACTCACATACATATTCATATGCTCTTGCTTTTAGTCGTCATTGAAAAAGCGACGTATGAACACGTGTATCGGGTACATGCTGATATTCTTCTATTTTTGTTTTTGTTTTGCTGTTTCTTTAAAAAAAAAACAGTAAATTTTTTTTCTCGTTTTTAGCATTGAGTGGCGAAAAAAAAAAAATAAAAAGCAAAGGTAATGACAAAAACAGAAGAGAGCAAAGTAATTTCGGCTTAGATAAAGGTTCGCTAAAGGTTTGCTATTGATATTACAGGCAAGCGTTCGAAATCGAAAGATTTGCTGCGACCAATTGAGCGACGGGTGAACTCTATGTGTTTATTTTTGTTTCTCTACCATAGTCATTTTCAAATGGTTTTATCAGAGAAATGTTTGCCAAACGCTCGAAAGTGATGTTATTATCGAATTTAATTAGTTGACGTTATCCCAAGTGCACTGTAATCTTTATTTGCTATTTAAGTTATTATTTGCTAATTAATTTTGTTCTTATTCAATCTGATCCGAGTGTGTAAATATGGCCCCTATAGCTCGGCTAGACCTGGTAACATAGACTTACAATGAGCTCTAAAATTTACGGTCCCCACCCAGAGACAACTGAGGAGACTTTTGTGGAGTATAATATTTACATTCTTAAAACATAGATTAGCATATTTTTAGACTCGATGTGGAGTTGTATTGCTACAAATGATGCAGCAAATGCTTTAATAGTTCTCATACATTAAAATAGTTTGGGGTATAAAGCCCGAAATTTCATTCCGGATTTCTCACGTGATAGAGCCTTCGTGGGCACTACCATCCGGTGTTGAAAGCACTGCCCACCAATTTACACGTTGTTACCAATTTTCGAAGAAAATTATTTCATTACTTACTTCTATTATTTATAATGGGTATTTTAAAAACTCATTATGACAACAGATGTAAATGAATCTACACCGCGCTCTTAAATACGAAAATCTTTGAAAAAAGCTTGAACTAAATCTTATATTAAGCCCGAAAAATACTTATATGACTCTGCATATGTATGTATGTTTGTGAAAATTTTAAAACACTTTTACGTGCTTTCAACATAATAAATTTCAGTGTGATCGTATCAAATCAAAAAAGGAGTGGCATGCATTTTAACGGGATAGTCTGTATTAAGAGCACAACTAAAGGGTCCGCCATCTAACGTTTTTTTCAATTAGTGCTTATTTCGTGAATGGTAACACTTAGCTCATGTCTGATTTGACAGATAATTAGTTTTATCCTTCCGCTGAACGAATATGGTGTATATACGCTTGAACAACGCTGTAAATCTGGGCCAGCGGTCGATTTACAGAAGATGCCGATTTTGCCACAAAAAAAATCATATTTTCAGATGAAGCTCATTTCGATCTTGGCGGGTATGTAAACAAGCAAAATTGTCGCATATGGGGCACAGAAAACCAGCACGCATACATTGAAAAGCCGATACGCCCAAGACGAGTCACTGTTTGATGAGCAGTCAATGGCAATCGTTATCGGGCCATGTTGAACGAATTTTTATTCACAAAAATTGAAGAGCAGGATATTAGCAACATTTGCTTTACACTCGATGTTTTGCGCCCTGTTTTTGAAGATCGCATTATCATCCGCAGAGCTAATGTCGTTTGGCCACCTCGGAGCTGCGATTTTACACCGTGGGACTACTACTTGTGGGGTGCCGTCAAAGATAAGTGTTATGCCAACAAGCCAGAGACAATTGATGCTTTAAAGGACAATATTCGTGAAGCCATTAGTGAAATACAGCTGTACACAATCGATAATGTGCTTAAAAATTTTACCGATCGTGTAGGCTACTGCCAGCCGAGGTAGCCATTTGAATGAAATTATTTTCCGTTATTAACCGCAAGGATTGTACTTTTAAATAAAAAAAGAAATTTGAGAAAATATTCAGTAGTTTTTTTTTATAGCATTTTCAAAAAAAAAAAAAAAAATTATTTGGCGGACCCTTATATAGAATGCACTATATTGAATCTAATGCAGGGGAACATTTAGACTTTTGAACATTTTGTCTGAGTATGTTCTGCTTTTGCCGGAATTAGGTCTACACAATCAATAACAATAATAGAAAGACCTTAATGTAATTCGTTTTAGATAGTGACGATGACGACGTGTCATAGTTTATAGTTAAACGAATATGCTTTTGATTTATTCATAGTATGGGAGAGCCCAATTACCCTACTGTGTTTAATGTGAGCTGAGACAACGAGGATAATTTATTCCTATCAACTTAGCGTAATCTAGGTCGGAAGAAAAATCTGTGATGCAGTCATGCATATTTAATATATCGATATATCACGGCGTTGGATTTTATATTGTACAAAACTAAAGTATCCCTTTTCGTGTGGCTCCCAGCCTATAAAATGTATTCCTCATAAGAAAAATTAAAAAAATGCACTGAAACTAATGATTTGTGTAACAATCATTTAGACCAAGTTCAGAAACTGCCATTCTAATCGTTCTCCAGATATACAGAAATCAATATTGTTACGAAAATAAACAATGCCTAGAGAAAGGTGCACCAAATTAGTACAGTGGTAGTTTTACGAGTAGCTATGGAATTTATTGGTTTGTGTCAAGGCTCTTATGTATCTGTCAGTGCCCTAATTGTCTGTACTACTACCAGCTTGATTCCTTTTTGTGTATTATAATTTTATAACCTTTTGAATTTAACGTAAATAGAAATTTGTAAATAGTAACTACAAGAGTATTCTATATTGATGATTTGGTATAAAGAGGTGGCGCATCGCTTGGGAGTCGTAGTGTAAAGTTACTAAGAGCTGTGCATTGAGTAAATTGGTTTATGTAGCGGAGACTGTATAGTTATAATTGTATACCGTAAAAGTGTGGAAAGAAATAATTGCATAAAGTAGAACAGCAAATGTTATTTATTTTATTTAAGGCAATTAAAAAGAACTCAAACGTTTCAAAAAGGTTAAAACGTACTTGTTTAATTTTACTCATGTTGCAACTGATGATGTGTATTGACTACGAAGTAATTTAGACCAAATTCAGAACCTTCACTATAACCGTTCCAAATATATAAAAAAACAGTATTTACTTTGTATAGTAAATGACACTTTTTAGTGATGATTTATGTTGACCACAAAGTTATTTGAAGCATATTTAGAAACTTTCACTGCTACCGTTCTCTAGATATAAAAAATCCACTTTCATTTACTTTGAATGGGAGGTGCCACACCCACTTATTCAATTTCTGTCATAGTTCGACTGATGATGTATATTGACTACAAAGTTATTTAAACCAAATTCAGAATCTTCCACTATTACCCTTCCAAAGATATACACAAAAATCTATATTTTCTTTGTATTTCCGCTCATCCAATTCCTCCCAATTATTGACTGGCCAAATTTAGAAACTCTCACTACCATCGTTTTAAAGATATAGACATATAAATACATATTTTATATTGTCGTGGCACTGGTAAGAAATACACCTTTCCGACGTACGTGGCTCCAACCCAAACTCGGACACTATACCAAATAATACTTCCGATCGCTTAAAAATCATACATTTTAATTATTAAAAAAAAAATGTTGTTATTTTCTTATTTGCCTATATCTTCCACATACAAAAGAAAAACCAACTCAGAAAAATAATAATTGTACGTAAAATTGAAGTTGAAAACGCTTTGAGAGTAAAAATGACTTGCACAAACCAAACTCGGACAGTAATTTTTATGGGTTAATAACTGCAACTCTGTTATTTCAATGCGACCAACTTCGATAATATAATTTTCATATTTAGGGGAAAACCCTTTAGTTCATTTTCCGAAAATTATACAGAATAAACAGATCTAAGACCAAGATGATGGCTTGACATCGGGGATAAACTAGTATCGAAATAAGAAAGCTTATTATTGAGCATACAAGAAAAGGAAAAAGTTTTCGCCAAATTTCAGAAATTGTTGGCAGAAGTCATTCAACTGGGCACGACATAATAAGACGGTGCAAAATAGACCAAAACATGCCCACAACAAAATATTTTCTGAGGCAAAAGAATGTTTTTTTGTCAGAAAAACAAAAGCAAATCCCTTACTAAGTGCTCCAAAACTTGCTGCTATTGCTGAAAGTGACCTTGGTAAGAAAGCCAGCCCATCAACAATAAGAAACTTGCTCTACTACAGAGTTGGTCTTAATGGCAGAAGAGCTAGACAAAAACCTCCTATTAGTAAGAGCAAACTAACCAAAAGACTTAAATTTGCAAAAGTGTACTTGTCTGGGGATCATTTTCTGCATCAGGCTTAGGATATTTGCATTATATTGACACTATCATGGATCAAAATGTTTATTTAAAAATTTAAAAAGAAAACTTGCCAAAAAGTGTGGATAAGATTGCTCTGGATAACGGTTGGTACTATTACCAAGATAACGATCCCAAACACAAGGCCTACAAAGTGAGATATTGGCTGCTATATTTATTTATTTTTTATTTATTTAAAAATCTGAGCTAAGAAGAGTTTTATTAGAAGAATGGGAAAAATACCGACTGGTTATTGCCAAAAATTGGTCAAATCTGTTCCCAAGAGACTCCAAATGATTATTAAAAATAAGGGCTTGCACCAGGGTTGGTAAAAACCTGGGTTTTTTTAAAAACGAGAACACCGGATTTTATTGGTATTTTGATGGGGTTTTATTGGGTTTTATAAATGCTTCCATGTTTCGTTCAAGTCGACAATATTTTTATTTTAATCACGTTATTTTAGTATTTATAGTGCAATTTTGCACTCTTGGTGGGATCAAGGACACATTGTGTACTATGAGCTGCTAAAACTGGGCGATCGAAGGAGACTGCAATTACTTCGTTTGAATCATGCATTATGAGATGAGGGGCCGGAATATAAAGACAGACATGATTGAGTTATTCTTTTGCATGATAATACCCGACCTCATGTCGCAAAAATTTCAAAACAATTATTAGAAACGATCGAATGCCGCATCCGCCATATTCTCTGAACATTGCTCCGCCGGCTGTTGCGACGGATAAAATATACTCACACCACTTTATACAGGCTTTCTTTTCTTGACATTTCGCTATAACGACCTGTTTGTATTATAGAACACATTCGCTTTCAGCGCAATTTAACTCGTGCTACGGTTAAAAAAACGTTGATTCTCCGTTTTTTTTTTTTTTTTTTAAGTGTAAGTAAAGCAAACCCAACACATATTCATCTCGTTTAAAGACATTTCGATTTACGGTCTACATTTTCAGAAACTATGTAAGGTGTATAAGGAGATATGAGTTTAACATGTCACCGAATCATTTCCTTTGACGAAATACAAAATCTGATTCAGAGTTGGAGCGCTTTAAAAGATGCGAAGTTTTTCTGAGACGGGACTTGGAAATTGGCTCAGAGGTGGAGAAAATATGTAAGCAGTAAGCAGATAAACTTGTTATTTCATTATCTGGTTGAGGTCAAAAACGAAACACATAAATTTGTAGTCCCAATACGTAAATTACACCCATTTTTGTTGTAAATAAACTACGAAAACCTACGAAAATAGAAAAACCCATATATATAATAAAAAATCAAAGAAAAGCTTTCCTTAACTATTGCGTATAAGTTTGATTTTTATCAACAAAATCAGTTTATTATAGCGTCCGAGTTTGGCTTGTAGCCACTGTACTATATACTCGTATTGGTTTATATATTTATAACATAGAACAACTTATTTCAATATTTTATTACAAAGGGTTTTACTCCAACGCCACCGCATATATAGGGTCCGCCAAATAATTTTTTTTTTTTTGAAAATGCTATAAAAAAAAACTACTGAATATTTACTCAAATTTCTTTTTTATTTGAAAGTACAATCCTTCCGGTTAATAATGGAAAATAATTTCATTCAAATGGTTGCCTCGGCTGGCTATGCAGTAGCCTACACGATCGGTCCAATTTTTAAGCACATTATCGATTGTGTGCAGCTGTATTTCAGCAATGGCTTCACGAATATTGTCCTTTAAAGCGTCAATTGTCTCTGGCTTGTTGGCGTAACACTTATCTTTGACGGCACCCCACAAATAATAGTCCAACGGTGTCAAATTGCAACTACGAGGTGGCCAAACGACATCCGCTCTGTGGCTGATAATGCGATCTTCAAAAACAGGGCGCAAAACATCGAGTGTAGCTTCGGTTGTGTGGCACGTAGCGCCGTCATGTTGAAACCAAATGTTGCTAATATCCTCCTCTTCAATTTTTGTGAACAAAAATTCGTTCAACATGGCCCGATAACGATCGCCATTGATCATCAAACAGTGACTCGTCTTGGGCGTATCGGCTTTTCAATGTATGCGTGCTGGTTTTCTGTGCCCCAAATGCGACAATTTTGCTTGTTTACATACCCGCCAAGATCGAAATGAGCTTCATCTGAAAAGATGATTTTTTTTGGCAAAATCGGCATCTTCTGTAAATCGATCGCTGCCCAGATTCACAGCGTTGTTCAAGCGTATATACAACCATATTCGTTCAGCGGAAGGATAAAACTAATTATCTGTCAAATCAGACATGAGCTAAGTGTTACCATTCACGAAATAAGCACTAGTTGAAAAAATAACGTTAGATGGCGGACCCTATACATAAAAACCTTGGTATTGGCTTCACCTTTCGTCTAAGGGCTTACAAAATAAAATCGTTTGACACACTTCAGAGAACATCAATTACAATGCATTTTATAGTCCTCTTTTATTTATATATAGATTTCAAGAAAATCTGAAAAAAATGTTGCAACAAATTATGGCTTCATATTCACACAAAATTATCCAATTGGTGTGAAGAGTGATGCACTTTTTCTATGAAAACTTGACGTACCTTAAAAAAAGTAAAAAGTAAAAAAAGTACATTAGACGAAAATGGATGTGAACCTTTTTAAAGACTTGTGCTCAACCGCCAACAATACATTTTGTTTTTTTTTTTGTTTTAATTTATTTAATAAAATTAGCAAATTAAATTTAGATAATTTCCCATGATTTTTTTTTTTATTTTTCTGACATTAATGCCATTTAACCGAAATTTAGTTAAAAAAAACTGGTACAAATTGATTTTAATCCGATTTAAAGATAAACAAGAAACAGACGTTTGCTGGCTGGCACAAACAAATCACTTCTACATCAAGTGATAAAACAGTTTTATTCCCCATTAAAGTGCGATTTTAACGTTTATGATGAATGAGAACAATATTTGCAGCAACAGAAAATAACAACATTTAAGAAAAGTTTCCATCCCTTATTTTAAAAAATGTATTCAAATTTGAAATTTGACTTTTAAAATACTCGTCTAAATATGAAATTATGAAAATGAAATAAATCGCTAATGAAAACATAATAATTATGTATGATTTGAATCTGTCAATTGCACAGCAAATTTTTGGAAAATAAAAACCAACTGAAGGTGGTGAAATCATTCTTTTTTTTCATTATCTTTAATAAACGAGTGAGTACCCCTTTTTCTCTTGCTGCCTTTACCTTGTATTCTGATTACTTTTGCAACCTTAAAGGCTTTCATAAACCTCTAAAATCTTGTAAGAATTAAAAAAAGGGTGTTTCTTTAAAATATTTTTTAAAGCCATACACAGTTTGTCAAATTGACAAAAATACCTTGTCAAACAGCATTACAAAGTTTTCCTTTTTACTTGGCACTCATCCTTGTACACGCTTAAGCAACAATTAGAAATTGTCACTCATTTTTTTTTTCTTTCAATTTAAACACACGTTTGTGGGTTTTAATCCATTTGTTTGCTTATGACATTTGTAAAGCTTCTTTTACTACTGCGACTACGTCAACAACCAGTGCTTACATCCATACTCGTAAGCAGAGACTTAAAAATATTTATTCCTTAATTTTGTAAATATTTCAACAAACGATTACTGTGGAACGGATTTTGAGCAATAGGGTTAAAAAGATTTTATTCTAAAGAAATACACATAATAGCGAACAATAAGACTATAGCCGGGCAATTTAAGCTAATTCGGCCTATTAAGTTTTAATCCACAATAGTTTCTTCTGTAATAATCACTAAAACTAGTGAGAAATTCCTGTCGAACAAAAAACAACAGTTCTGGCCATCGAATCAGTTATTTTATGAACAGAAAGAATATTCCGAAAAAGGGTGAAGCGAAAGAGTGTAAAAATTGAAGCGGAGTAGCTTTCACCAGCATCGCCAGCAAAGCCATCGCTTAAACTATAAATAAACTTCTTTCTTCAGACTTTTAAAATAGTGCTACGTGATAAAAAGTGCGGATCACATAAAAAGTCTTTAAATCTGCGCTCTTTATGACGTTACATCTCCAACTAAGAGATGCTCTGTATTTATCTACGACTTTGGGCTGAGCTCAACGATTTCTTTGAGTGGAAACTTTATTCCTCAATTCAAACATCGATACCTTCGCAGTAATGTCCTAAGAATAAGACAACTGACCGATTTCGATCAAATCCAGAAATAAATTTTGGTTCAGTCAGACTTGGTGAGGCCTTACTGATTCGCCACGCAAATAGGCAAAATCTTAGTGTTCGCAGTGCTAAAGTTCTTACTTTTTCTAGCGGTAGTAAGTGCCTTTAGTTATTGGTTAAAAGACTGGGAAATAGCGCTAAAGAATGATCAAACGTTCACCAATCCGGTTAAAAGCTTGAATAATTTGCAAGTAATTCTCCCTTGCCGGAGAGCATTTAACCACTGTTCGCACTTGAAATTGTATCAGCGACTAGATATATACTTTAGTATATTAGTAGATATATACTATTGAGTCCTAGTCATAAAAAAGATTCTTGAAAATCACTACGTTAACAAGTCTTCTGGGTCTGATGGCATATCAGCGCTGGTCCTGAAGCAATGATCTTCGATGCTTACACCTTCTTTAGCCGACCTCTTCAGTGCGTAATATCACGCCAGTATTTTTCCATTCTGCTGGAAGGTTGCTAATGTAACGCCAATCCCTAAAAAGGGAGAAGCTACCAAGCCTGAAAATTACCGCTCAATAGCAGCAGCACTCTGCAGTGTTATGGAGAGCATCGTTAATCATTACCTTATGAAGTATTGGGAGTCCAACGATTTTCTAAGCGATCAACAGTACGGATTCCGGAAGGTCAGTTTCACTGGTGACCTGCTGATGGTGCTCTCCGAGATGTGAAACAAGTCCATTCAAGGTTTTTGTGAGAGCAAGATTGACAAAATTTGGCATGAGGCGCTCTTATAAAAACCCGATGTCTTTGGTGTAGGTAGTCACTTATTTCGATTTATACGAGCTTTATAAATGTGGTTAAAGATGGGATCTCATCTGATGAGTTCAGGGTTAATTTAGGGCTACCGAAGGGCTCTGTTGTGTCTCCCACTCTATTTCTTAAATTTCTTAACGATTTTTTTCCTTACTTTTAATCCGATTCACTCTTTCTCAAATGACAGCAAGAATTGTCGTTCATATTCTTTTCATCGTAGGCCGAGCCTTTTGGAGTTTGGAGAGAAAAGGCAGAATATGAATGACACTCACAAGCGACTTAGCGAAAATCTCCGAATGGGGTCGAGCGAATAGGTTCGATTTTAATACGCGCTGGACCAAATGTTGTTTTCTGGCACACAGACGTGGTGGTGTGGTGAATGATGATTCTTTGTGATGTACAATTGAACGATCACAATTTCGGGTTTCGATAGAAGCATTCAAGTGCCTCGGCTTTTTCAGAAGGTGCAAGAAATAATTCACTCTATCATAGCTTCTCACTATTTATAAGACCTATTTTTGACCCATAGGCGACTGGAGTGACGTTAGTGGATCAGATTATTGACTGCTTTATACCTCTTAAAAAGTCACTGTATATACAAGCGGGCTAATGCATTTGGCATTATGGCAGCGTAATGGTGTGTTCTCACCCGAATGCTGATCAAAGTTTATGCAGTGTATTATAACAATCTTTGTCATTACCAAGAGGTAGAACCTAGGGAAAAACTGAAGACTAGAAGAACTCAGCTAGGCAGGCGTCACAGACATAATGAAGATGGCCATAGAATAAAATTCACAGGCAAGCCAAACATTCGTAAAAAAAGCAGTTTCCCATTGAACCACTTGCTTGCATAGATCCTTTTAGGATTTTTATAGCTTCGTTCTAGTAAATGTTAATGCTCTCACCAGCTTATTGGTCATATGATTGTCTGTATTTTTTTTTTTTTTTTTGTATAAAGAAAAATATGATTTCACTCCTTTAAATTTTTCTTTTTCGAATACAAAACAACACAAAGTTTTATTGCGGTTTTTGCGAAATGTAACGGAAAGAAATTACACCGAAACTTTATGCTGAATATTTGCGTTTACGTTATGCTCGTTTTAAGTTGTATTTGCACCCCTCTTGCTTCACAGAAGCCTTTAAAGGTGATTTTATTTGTTGTTTTAAAAGATTTCATCCTATTTAAGCTTCAATTGATGACGTTTTCCACACTCCCCATTCTCTCTCTTTTTTTGTTGTCTGCAGGTGTGGCATTTTGTACAAAAACCAAATTTTATTGTTGTTTTTACAAAATCAAAACAATACAACTAAGTTGTGTTATTGTTGTTGGTATCTTTTAAGTGCTTTTAAAAGTATATACAACAACCAGAAAAGAAGAAAAAAGACAAAAAGAAACCATTTAAAGGATTTTATTTCTCCCCCTCCTTTACTAAAAATTGTTCATCCCCATTTCGTAAAAGTCGACTTTTCATCTTTCGTATCCTTTCGTTTGTTTTTTTTTTTTCTTCTTCACCATCGAATGTAAAGCCTGCAAACGTTCAAAATAGAAATACGTGTGAGAATTGTAATTACGATTGAAAAATCACACTTGCTTAGTGGGTTGATCTGTTCTGTTCTCTTCTGTTTCTTTCTATTTTTGATTTCTTTTTTTTAATTGTTGTTGTAGTCTTTGTATTATTTAGACTATGAATGCATTCATAACCGATTCATATGTTAGCAAATTGTCCGTGTTATTAGTATTATTCATAATCATCATACATCAATATTATTGAATATATTTATGAAGTTTACAGTGAAAACTAAAAATGGTAAAACATTTGAAGGACAGAGTTTTCAATATCATCAAACTGGCTATTCTATTACAGAAGCTAACAATGTACATATACTGTCAAAACGACTTCCTTCTTCTGGATCCACTAGCAAATCATTTGCACTGTTGGTGGTATCAAGGCGTCATTGTGTACTATGAGCTGCTAAAACTAGGCGATCGAAGCAGGCTGTAATTTTTTCGTTTGAATCATGCATTATGAGAAAAACGGCCAGAATATAAAGGCAGGCATAATTAAGTTATTCTTTTGCATGACAACCGCAAAAGTTTCAAAACAATTATTAGAAACGATCAAATGCCCCATCCGGCGTATTCTCCGAACATTGCTCCGTCGGCTGTTGCGACGGATACAATATATTCATACCTCTTTATACGGGCATTCTTTACATGGCATTTTGCTATAGCGTCCTGTTTGTATTATGAAATATATTCGCTATAAGCGCAAATTTCCTCGTTCTGCGGTTAAAAAACGTTGATTCTCCGTTTTTTAAAAAAGTGTGAGTGAAGCAAACGCAACACATATTCATCTCGTTTAAAGACATTTAGATTTACGGCCTACATTTTCAGAAACTATCTAGGTCGTATAAAGAGGTATACATCACCGAATTATTTCCTTTGAAGAAATACAAAATCGGCTTCAAAATTGGAACCCCTTAAAACACGAAAAGTTTTTCTGAGACGGGATTTGGAAATTGGCTTAGAGGTGGAGAAAAAATGTGGGCAGTGATTTGATAAATTTGTCATTTTATTATCTTTTTGAGGTCAAAAACAGAACAAATAAATTTGGGTTTCCGTACGAACAAGTCATTCATCGATCATGTAGTCTGCGAATAATAACACAACAATCATACGAGTAGCATTCGTCTTTTAATTTGACCTTCACCGATTTCAAAAAGGCATTCTACACTGTAAAACTGAAAATTTGTTGAGGCCCTGTGTTTCAATCGATGTTAGGTATTAAAAGGCCTATAAAAAATTTAGTTTTCTTCAAAATAAAACGTCACATAACAAGGTCTCGGTCAACTGCACATATATATATTGTATGTATGTATATATGAGAAAAGTTAGCATATACTCGTATGTATATGTATGTATATACCTCTAAGCAGTAGGTTGTAATATATCACGGCATTCTGACCTTTAGTTTAAAAGTGACATTTGTTTTAGTGTAATTTAGTTTTTAAGACAATGAATAGAAAGAAAAATAGTGTATTAGTTGAACACTATTTGTTGAATCCAAACAGAGGCTTGATAATGATTATGATGATTCCACACCACGGTTGTACAAGCACCGATAATGCTGAGCATTCTGGTCTAGTTGTTCATGAAAACATGAAAATTTTCACCTCCCATACAACTCTGACGAAAAAATTTGACGCCAATAAAGAAGTGATATCTGAAAGACAAATCGTTTTACGTAAAGTGGAATTTCACAAAAAAAAATCGGTTTTCTTAGTTAGAGCGGAGAGATATTGAGTTAAAGGTACACTATTTTAATTTATACTTTTTCGGTATTTTTTAGAATTTCCTTAAAAACTATTTCTCTACTTTAAAAGCTTTGAATAGACAGGGCCAAACCTTTTCTAAAAGGCTTTCTAAATCAAACGAAAGTAGTATGAAGAAGCATTGTTTAGGCTATACGTCGACAAAAAATGTTCAAAATTATTTGAATATTTTTTAAGCTTGTGTCGTGTAATAGATTGGCTTAGTCTCAATTGGCAGTCGCTCAAGGCTATAATTGAATGTAATCCTTGCTTGAATCCAGGAGTATGACCTAAGAGCAGTTGTGTTGCCATGTTTCCAATCATTCGTGGCAAAGCCCTCTTAATTCCTGTCTAGCCCATTTCAGCCAGGCAATTGTCATAATGATGGCTTGGATTTTATCCAAATTAAGACTGTCTGTGCTGTGTCGGAAAAGATTCTACGATACTCGTATTTATCGTAGAAGGTTCTACGATACTCGTATTTATCGTAGAATCTTTTCCGACACAGCACAGACAGTCTTAATTTGTCAAAAGCTGGGCAATGGCAGACAAGATATTCCGTTGACTCCTCCTTCTCTTCTTCGTAATTAAAGTTCCAGCAGTAGAAATATAAATAATAACCGTTGTTCTCTTATTTCTATATTTTTTCCAAGACTAAAGACAACAATTGAAATTTTTCTTTAATCTGAAGGGTGGTCCAACCAAAACGTACGATGTTAACTGTAAATAAAACAAAAAGTTTTCAGAGAACTATCTTATTATTTTTTATTCTAATAGGAGGATCTATGACAATTGTGTGGTAGCCACGGCTTACCTCTATCCGCCGGTCCATATTTTCAATGACTCTGAGGTTCAACGTCGTTAATGTGCCGAATTATCTCATCCTTTAGCTCTTGAATTGTTCTTGATTTATAAACATACACTTTTTCTTTTAAATATCAGTAAAGAAGGAAGTTCAAAGGTGTCAAATCACATGATCATGGCGGCCAATTAATATGGCCACTACATGAGATAACTCAGCCAATGAATTTTTCACGCAAAAGAGCATTGTTTCTTTGAAGACACTTATCGTGCAGGCCCATAACCTCATTTTCTGGCCATTAGAAGTCCGTTTTTATCTCGAAAAAGCGAACACCATTCACGGTAAATGCTTACCCGACCTCATTTTCGAAGAATTACGGCCCGATGATGCCGCCAGCCTATAAACTGCACCAAACAGTAACTCTTTGTGGATGCATCGGCTTTTAAAGAATGAAAGTTGCATTCTCATTTGCCCAAATGAGGCAGTTGTGCTTGTTAACGAATTCACTTACTGACAAGAAAAATCACGAAATGCATTTTGATTTGAAAGCCTTTTTTCATAAAAGGCTTCAACAATCTTAACGCGCTGCTCTATTGTGTACCTCTATTATGCTCTATTGTATAAAGATATTTCTATCACGTACGCCAATAATGTGTGAAAAAGATCATAGACTAAGCAACGTGAAGCTACACAGACCGTAGCAAAGCCAGAATTGACAGCATAAAAGGTAATGCTGTCTGTTTGGTAGGATTGAAAGGGTAAAGTTCATTAAGAGCTTCTACAACCTAATCATACGATTGATTTTAATCTCTACTGTCAACAATTGACTGAATGATTGTGATTAAATTTAGTCATAAGAAAATGTGTTGCGTTTGACCATGATAACGCCAGACCACACACATCTTTGATGATCCGACAGAGACTTATAAAGCTTGGCTGGGGAATTTTGATGCATCCACCGCTTAGCCCAAACCTCGCTACTTTATTTGTTTCAATCTCTACAGTACCCTCTTAATGGTGTAAGTTTAAATTCCGTAGATCTGCAAAAAGCAATTGGATTAGTTTTTCCACGATGGCGAAAAGTTATCAATCAAAAAGGCACATATTTTTTATAATAAAGTTTATTTCGAATACAAAATAGAGGTGTTTCATTTTTAGGTAAATTTGTTTGTTAACAAGCTTTTTATAACATCTACTAAAAATGTCATTATAAAATTTTCAAATGAGGAAACAAATACACTTAAAACACTTTACATTATCAATTCAGTAGAATGTTTAATAGCTTTCTAACAGACAAAAGGAAAACTTTAAAAAAACTGGAGAAACCATATGGTTTCGTGATTCTTGACAAGCTGTAACAATTCTCGTAAATCAAGCGAAATCAAGGCCATCTGGCAACCCTATGAAAAGATCATGGAACTTAAGTATTTTTTTTTGACGATACACTTTTCTTGCATACTGTAATATGAATTTGCAGAGTGACACTTTCACACATCTACACACACACATGTACATATGATTGAGAATTTCCTCTTTTTCCTCGGCCTTCATATGCACGTACATATATCGAGAGTGTTGAGATTTCCTATATAATTGGCTTTCTTTTTGCCTCCTCGGCTGACATTTTCATATTTTGTTGTCACATTGATTTTGACTGGCTGTATTGTTGTTGTTATTAACGTTTTGATTGTTGTTGGTGTTTTATGCTTCGTTTTTTTTTTTTATTTCATGAAAATATGACACGATTTCACATTCTATAGAATTCTTGGTATTTGTGGTTACACAAAGGAGGGTTGTTGGGGTGGCTCTTAGTACTTGTAAATGGTATTTCAATCATAATTATTATGTTGGTTTTTGGCAGCAATACAAAAAAATAAAAAAAATAAAAACAAAAATGAAACAGAAAACTGGGTGGAACTGGAAACTGGTAGTAATGTGGGCGTTTGCCACACTTGTTTTGTGTTGACAAACATCTCAATTATTGAAATTAGTTGCAGATAAACACTTTCACACCAACTAACATATACAACGTCTGTGCCACAGAGATATTTGCGGTTTTATTAATTTCCTATAAGTAATTGGATTATTTCAAATGGAGTTCTTTTTTGAGCTTATCTTATGGACTTATTTTATCAGAGATATGAATTTTTGCCTTTTGATTAAAAGCTTTAATAAGGAAATGGAATCGTTATTTATGAGTGGAAAGAAACTGATATTTTACTGATTTTATCTCTAACAACACGTTATCTCATTTTAGCTTGTACACAGTCATTAGTTTAATTCTAAAAAAGTAAGAAAAAATCAGTCAAAACCGACTTTTTAAATACTCTCCTAACTATGTGTATGTCAAAGGCTAAATTATTGTTAAAGCATTTGTTTACATCTGCCAGCACAGGATTTTAACAAGTCGCGTGGACTTGATTCTGTCTTGTGCCACTTGCAAATTGTTTTTATTTTTGCTTTAATTTACCTTTGCCAAGTATGTCCTGTCTCCCTTTTCATTACCTTGTGGCCATAGTTTTAAATTTTTAGTTTTTGTGGCCATAGCTTGCTGTTAGAAACAATCCTTGGCCAAACGATGCGAGAATTCTTAAATGATTCAGAAACACTTGCACCTTCTGAATGTCAAGAGAGCCTGCATACTAGGGTGATCGATTATTCGACCCTTTTCAAAATGGTTTTCGAATAATTTAAAAAATTCCATTTTTTAGAAAACCGGTTATCGGTTAAACATTAAACAAATAACCAGTTAACCGGTTCTTTTCTTCAAATACAATTTTTTTTTTAAATTTTGTTACTTAATTCGGTAAAATTGATATATCGGGTCCGCCACCTAACGTTTTTTTTTCCAACTAGTGCTTATTTCGTGAATGGTAACACTTAGCCCATGCCTGATTTGACAAATAATTAGTTTTATCCTTCCGCTGAACGAATATGGTTGTGTATACGCTTTTTCCGCTTCGCTTAGTGGGCCTGCGATCGACTTACAGAAGATGCCGATTTTGCCAAAAAAAATAATCTTTTCAGATGAAGCTCATTTTGATCTTGGCGGGTATGTAAACAAGCAAAATTGTCGCATTTGGGGCACAGAAAACCCGCATGCATACATTGAAAAGCCGATACACCCAAGGCGAGTCACTGTTTGGTGCGGATTTTGGTTCAGAGGCATAATTGGGCCCTTTTTTCGAAAATGACCAAGGAGTGGCCGTTACAGTCAATGGCGATCGTTATCGGGCCATGTTGAACGAATTTTTGTTCACAAAAATTGAAGAGGAGGATATTAGCAACATTTGGTTTCAACAGGATGGCGCTACATGCCACACAGCCGAAGCTACACTCGATGTTTTACCCCCTGTTTTCGAAGATCGCATTATCATCCGCAGAGCTGATTTCGTTTGGCCACCTCGGAGCTGCGATTTGACACCGTTGGACTATTATTTGTGGGGTGCCGTCAAAAATAAGTGTTACGCCAACAAGCCAGAGACAATTGACGCTTTAAAGGACAATATTCGTGAAGCCATTGGTGAAATACAGCTGCACACAATCGATAATGTGCTTAGAAATTGGACCTATCGTGTAGGCTACTGCATAGCCAGCCGAGGCAGACATTTGAATGAAATTATTTTCCATTATTAAGCAGAAGGATTGTTCTTTCAAACAAACAAAAAAGTTTGAGAAAATATTCAGTAGTTTTTTTTTAAAGCATTTTCAGAAAAAAAAATTTATTTGGCGGACCCTATATTACCGTTCCAAAGATATTCAAATATCAGTATTAACTTTTTATGGGAGGTGCCACTTCCATTTATCGAATACAGCCGACTTTTTGACTGATGATTTGTTTTGACTACAAAGTTATTTGGTCTAAATTTAGAAACTTTTACTATTACCGTTTTAAAATTATGGACATATAAATAAAACTTTTATATGGGCGTGACACCGCCTAGTTGGACCAAAACTATCAGAGAAAGTACACTTTTTTAACGCATGTATTTGTTTGCAAATCGGTTTATTGAGTTCCCCTCATTTTTCTCTAATGAATTATGTATAACAAAGGTATTATGTGTTTTATTTTATCCAAAAGTGTATCTAAGTAAGTCATTCGTTCCAGACCCAGATAGTTCAAGGCTGAACATTATGTTATTGCCAGCTACCTTCAAAATAGCAAAACTGTGCAAATAACCTGACTACAATGACCTGACTATATGACCACAACTTGTGGTACACAATTCTTGAGTTGTCGAGTTTATATGATGAAATTTAGTCTCGGTTTAGTTTGAATTAAAAGCATATTTTATTAAGTCCCTTCTGATGAATGAATGTATGTCTGTAGAGAATTAGCGTTAAACTGATTACAATTTCCTTGCTACCCAAAAAATATTTTTTTCCCCACAAAGCATCTATTGCTTTGTTTCAGTTTCTTTAATCAATCTGATATTTTAAGCTAAAAGTAGATGATTAATCCGCTGTAGCTTCCTCCATATGATTTTTTTTTTTTTTTTTGTAGTGGTGAAGATTCTTACTAATTGGTGGTGATCTTTACTTCAGCATTGTAATTTTTTCCTAGTAGGTGGCGTGATTTTCCTGATCATTCGTCTAATGTTTGTCATCATCGCCCGTGGTGTGCGCGAAGGGTCGGAGGGGCTTTTTTCTTTCTAATTTTAGATGGAGTTGTCTGGAGGGAAGCTGAAGCCTTTTTTTATTATTAAACATTCGAAACCACAATTAAATGTTTTCTTCGTCATGTCCCCTGCTCGGGCTCGAACCTGGGTCGTTTGTGTTTTTATGCCAGCGCTCTAACCACTACACCACTCCACCCGCACCCAAAAAATATATTTCCTTATTATCAATGCGTAAATATCCTTTCTCGGACGTTTATGACGTTTTACAATAATGGGAAGTGTTTTAAAGACAAATCGATTACAGTAATTGAAAAGCGATTTCCTCTTCAATACAAGAAGGCATAACAAAGTGAAAACGAATGAATGAACTGAAGAAACGGAAATGAAATAAAAGTCAGCAAATAATAAATTTATAAGAAATATTTGTCATATTTGCAGGAAAAAAATAAAAAACAAATACTAGAAGACCAGGGGAAATGATAATAAAAAAATAGATGATAAATACTCGTTTAAGAGTTATTAGTCCAAAATAAATAGACAACAGTAAGGGGAGTCCTTAGTAAAGTAGCTTGTATCGCTAAACAAGTTGAACGTGTAAGAGACAGGAAGAAGGCCAATTAAGACGCGTGACTGAGAACGTCGTTCAATTTGTTACAATAACGAGTACAGACATTGTAATTATGCGAGTGTCGAAGCTGACAACGGAAATTCAAAAAAAAAAAAAAAAACACGTTGAGAAATAAACAAAATGGGAAACAAATTATAGCCTAAATGATAACATTATGACTGCTTACAAGTTTTGTTAAACGTTTTTGGTAGTTTAGCTTTCTGGTGTTTCTATTAAAGAATAAAAAAAAATGAGGTTGGTTTGGGTGGTCACACGACAAACAATGTCATAAAAATTAATAGGCTTAACCGCGAGGGTAGTGCATCTACATAAATATACACTTTAAACCCTTACTTCCTCTGAAAACAAAAAAAAACAAATAAATTTTTTTAACAGCAGCTACAAACCATAAAGACACGCACCAACGTTTAGAAATAAAAAATAAATATTTAAACTGACACTCAAACCTTTAAAACTAAATAGACTTTTTTAAAGCAACTTGTTAACTTTTCATAGCGCAAATGTTAACAATATGTAATAATAAATAATAATAACGGTAATCAAATATATATCCTTTTTTCCTCCTCCTACTTTTATTAGCATGTTCTAAACACATACTGTACACTTCTATTTCAGCATTTGACTTGCTATTAAAAGGGTATAATTTTTATTAGCCTTATGATAGATCGCAAATATAAGAGGAGTAGAAGTTTTATTCGAAATGTGAAAAATAAACTTGTAGGTGAGACCTTAGCCTCTCTGGCATTGCCAACAACCCTTTTTTATAAAATTTATAAATTTCCATAACCACATGCATTAGAAGACTGTGTTACCAAAACGGAAATATAAAATGTAACATTTTCCATAAATACGGAAATTAAGGATATCGAATTAAAAGCTTACAAGCGTGGGAAAAAGTTGTTGTTCCTTCATGTATTTTAGAATCCTCTTTTCACCTTCTTCTTAACAGAGGAATCTCTTCTGTTATCATATAACAGGTTGTTCGAAAAGACGGTAGGATGACACATAGATGGCATTACTAGAATAGATAGCATTATGATTTTTATTTAGTACCAACCTTCAAACGATAGGTGTTTAAATTTGACAGCAATCTAACTATTCATTCGTGAGTTATAGCATTTTGTGTGAAGCAACTTTTGTCATTGAAAAAAAAAAAAAAATGGAAAAAAGTGAAATTCGAATTTTGATAAAGTATTACTTTTTGCAGTGGAAAATAAATAATGGCTTGATTAACTTTATCCGAACTCTGCTGCTTCGCGATAAACGATAGAGAAGTAAAGGGTCCGCCAAATAATTTTTTTTTTTTTTTTTGAAAATGCTGTAAAAAAACTACTGAATATTTTCTCAAATTTTTTTTTTTATTTGAAAGCACAATCCTTCCGGTTATTAATGAAAAATAATTTCATTCAAATGGCTGCCTCGGCTGGCCATGCAGTAGCCTACACGATCGGTTTAATTTTTAAGCACATTATCGATTGTGTGCAGCTGTATTTCACCAATGGCTTCACGAATATTGACCTTTAAAGCGTCAATTGTCTCTGACTTGTTGGCGTAACACTTATCTTTGACAGCACCCCACAAATAATAGTCCAACGGTGTCAAAATGCAGCTCCGAGGTGGCCAAACGACATCAGCTCTGCGGCTGATAATGCGATCTTCAAAAACAGGGCGCAAAACATCGAGTGTAGCTTCGGCTGTGTGGCACTTAGCGCCGTCCTGTTGAAACCAAATGTTGCTAATATCCTCCTCTTCAATTTTTGTGAACAAAAATTCGTTCAACATGGCCCGATAACGATCGCCATTGACTGTAACGGTCACTCCTTGCTCATTTTCGAAGAAAAATAGCCCAATTATGCCTCTGGACCAAATGCCGCACCAAACAGTGACTAGTCTTGGGTGTATCGGCTTTTCAATGTATGCCTGCGGGTTTTCTGTGCCCCAAATGCGACAATTTTGCTTGTTTACATACCCGCCAAGATCAAAATGAGCTTCATCTGAACACATCGCACACATTCTGCAACATTACCATGATTTTAAAAGTAACGTCGCAGCATTGTTCAAGCGTATACACAACCATATTCGTTCAGCGGAAGGATAAAACTAATTATCTGTTAAATCAGACATGAGCTAAGTGCTACCATTCACGAAATAATCACTAGTTGAAAAAAAACGTTAGATGGTGGATCCGATAGCTTGCTGAATTAAAACGTGGTCGTACCAGCATAAATGATGCAGAGCACAGTCGATGCCAAAATGAGGCTGTTATTCCAGAAAACATATATAAAAATCCACAAAATTGTAAAGATATCAGATGGTAGTGTTTTTACTGTTTAGCATGAAAACGATGGCAAAATTTATTGAATTACTAACCGGAATTGCTTATCGTATTCTCCAGGTTTATCCCCCAGCAACTTTTGCCTGTTTTCAGGTCCCAACAGAATGCTTGCTAGATTGAAATTTAAGTCCAATGATGAAGTAATCCCTGAAACTGATGCCTATTTTGAGAAGAAAGAGAAATCGCATAATAAAAGTGGCATCAAAAAGTTGGAAAATCGCTATACTAATGGTATCGTCCTTGAAGTCAACTACATATGTTGAATAATAAAATCGAGTTTTGTCACAATTTTTTTTTCTTACTTATCCTACGGACTTATTGTATAACCTGTTAGTTTAATAGAGGTTGGTTTGACCCAAAACAGTTTTTTGGACTGCGACCACCGTTTGCTTAATGTACCTTCCCTTGTCATCCACGTGCTTAATACGTCAAGGATCCGATCTGCTTATCCAACGTATATACGCGTAGTACCTCGTATTTTGTGTGACACAATGCCACACTGTTAGTGGTTAATTTCTTTTGTATCATTTTCCTTCAGCAGCAACTGCTAGTGTGGAATATTTCTATTCTATACGGATGCTTATTAGAGACGTAGTGAAACGTAAGTGTCCTCGAAAGTATTCTCTATCGAAATTTAGAGCAAACTCCGCCTTTTATAGTCGTAGCTCAGAAACCTTGTCTTATCTGCCCTTTCAAGAGACTCCTGTTAAAGACAAAAGTTGGAGTGGGTTCAGTGAAAGTGCTCAGCCCCTCTTTTGGCATGAGTGTCCGCCATCTTTTTCCCCTTGAACCCCAGAGCAGGGCAATCTAAATCTGAGTTGACTGGCTGTAAAGCACGTTGTGACATTCCATCCAGTATTGCTCTGGACACAAATGCACAACTACTACGAGCCTTTAGGAACAATTGACTGTTCGAGAGTATTTTAGTTCTTACTGCCATGTGTTGCACCCACTGCTTTTCGCAATCGAGCTTGTTAAGCAGATAGGCGCAGCGCATGATGGAACACTGGTGGGCCAATATCATAGCTTGTAGAACTTTCACAATGCTGTGGCCTTCTCTGTCTATGGAGAGGAGTATATCTCGTAAATAAGTAAGGGAATCGCTTGGGCTTCTTACGTATATAATTACCAGGCACTGTAAGATAGGCAGCATGGGAGGTCCCATCCATGGCTACTGTCGGAACTTTAAGGACGAGGAGGAAGAGGAAATGGTACAACACCTTTTTTATGACTGCTTACCATTATGGGAGCCTGGGTGTATGTCACTTCTATTATCTGAACTGTGTCAGGGATGTGCCACTGTCGAATTCGACCAACTTCTTCAGGGCTTCCAGTGGATTCACACGAGAGACCAAAGTTCGCGGGCAATCCACATAACCTAACCCAGTGTGTTTTCTTTGAAATAAGTTCCTAACAGTTGCCAATATTGCCCAGAAAATTGTGGAGTTCATGCTCAAAGTTATAGATGAGCATGTCCAGGGCACCACTATGGGCGCTCCCACTATGTAGAGTGTTTTGGTTCCATTTGTGTACCACTTTGGAAATCATCTTGCAACATCCTGTATAGATCAACCTGTACTTCCTGCAAAAGCTGTACGAATGATCCACGTTAATTGCTTCCCACAAACATGCAAAAAATTTTAAGGCAGATAAGCCCGCTAGCGTATACTAACATGCAAAAAGAAGTACATGTTTTATTCGCTATTGTTTGCAATTAAATAGCAATTTTTTCAAAAATTACTTTTTAATAACATTCACGATTTTTCAAGTTTTTTCTAAGGCAGATGTAATAAATTTTGTGAGCACCACCTCCTTGTGTGACTACTCCAAAAACAAAAGAAAAACCTTTTCGATAAACTCGTAATGAAAAATCTGCTCTTTACACCCAGAGCACGCGTTCAGATTGCTATTGTCCCCGAATAAACATCTTAAGTAGGCTGTTTGCACATGTTTATCTAATTGCTACACATGGTGATACACCTCCAAGTAAAAAAACAATCAAAATAATAGAGCATGATCCTTAAGGATCAACATTTAATAAGAAATAGAATAAGCAAAAGACATTTTTGCCAACATCCACCACTACTTTCCTTCAATAAAAAGAAGAAGAAAAACAACCTTTACACTAGAAAATATCTTAGGCTTTCAAGTCTATGTGTAGCACACATCTTATCTTTCCGGTAAGAAATGACAATAAAAAGCAAGCAGCGAATCTTATTAAACAGGAAGCCATGTGTTAATGCGAGTATTTCGCAATACGAGTTATGAATAAGATATGCAGTAGCGATATTTGTAGATTACAAGAGCAAGAGCACACGCCTTAACTTGATTTCTAGTTTTGTCTTCTTTGTATGACTGAGTGAATGAATGAATGATTGAATGAACATCTTAATTGAAAAATATTTTAAGAAAAAATTATAAAAAAAGTTGGTGCAGCTGTCCAACCACTGTGATTTACTCATCATTTAATAAATAATTGCAGCATAATAATGCATATTGTTGAGTCTTCACTGAACACTGATACTTAAAAGAAAATCGACTTGAAGGAGTAAACTATTCTTACTTTTGAAGGTTATGCTACTGAATGAAATGAAAGTTTAAGCATAAAAACTGGTTCTATACACTCAACGAAAAAATGTTTGTTAAAGTAAAAATTTTCTTTGCATTGCAGTTTAATTATTGCAATGAAATAATTGGATGTAAAGGATGTAAGGGATGGTCCAACCAAAATGAGTGATGTTAATTGTCAAGTTTTTGCAAAACTTATTTTAACATTTCCTTGTTTCTGTGTTGGACAAACTCAACGATGGAGGGTACACAATTGAACAGCGCTTTAAGATTATTAAAGCCTTTTAAGAAAGTGGGCGTTCAAATCAAAATGAATTCCGTGCACTTTTAGATTTGTTTGTTCATCATAATAAGGAAACGTGGAAACACCTGTGCACCAGTGTGTGGCAACACCTTCGCCATAGTGTGGCAGAGTGGCCGTCAATCACGAACATTCTGAGTAGTGTTCTCTATGACGAGATGATAATGGTCTTTTTGTGGCAAGAAATTGAGGATATGGACCTGGACGATATGTGGTTCCAACAGGATGGTGCAACTTGCCACACGGTCAACGAAACAAATGCTCTTTTACGCCAGAAATTCAATGTCCGGGTTATCTCATGTCGTGGCAATTTTAATTGTCCGCCACAAAAATCTGATTTGACACCGTTGGATTTCTTTCTTTGAGGATATTTAAAAGAAAAAGTGTACGTCAATATGCCAAGAACAATTCATAAGCTAAAGAATGAGAGAATTCGGCACAACATTGACGATATTGAACCTCAATTATGTCTCAGAGTCGTTTAAAGTATGGATCGACAAATAGAGATAAGCCACCGAAGCCGTGGCTCATGTCATGACTAGGTTAGTACAAATATAACACTAACTAATTGATTGATCAATTCGATCGAGGTTATAAGCACCGCGACCAAATGGATTTTTTATGCATATGGTTGCCCAACACATTAGATCAAAGCTGCAACAAAGTCGATTTTATATCATATTTGCTGAGCATCTCAGCATCTATTCCGCAAAGCCTACATCAGTAAAAATATTCCCTAAGATATACTGATGGTACTTAAAACCACAATGTAGGCTCTCTAGTACCCTAAGTTTGCTTCAGTTGAGCAGAAGTAGCATATGTGATCTGCCCGGAGTTAAAAAAACAAAAACTGCTATAGTACCTTTTACAAGGGTATACAAGTTATCATGTGATATTTCTGGTATTTCTTTTATGGATACCACCATCGACTTTTCTAGGGAGGTCAATTATCTAGGTGTATCTAGGTGTCACTATGGATAATAAGCTCAGATGGAACACGTACATCTGTGCCGTTCAGAACAAAGCAATAAGGAACCTACGGGAAAATTGCTCCTTCTACGATAGGACAAAAGGTCTTGCGCTGAGAATGACCCATTATCATTTATGCGCTGATAGCTTGGTGGAGAAAGGCTGAAGAATCTACCACCATGAATAAATTAGGCAGGGTACAGAGATAGGCCTGCCAAGGTATAAATTTGGCAATGAGAACTTGTTCAGTAGCGGCCTTAGAGGCCTTGATTTGTTCGACATCATTTTACATCTATGTGGCGACGTGTTTGTCGGCACGGAAGACGTCAAGTAGTCTGTCCATTCTACGGAGAATGTTCGGTAAACCAGTTTTGGTCCCGGAAGCCATGTTTTTGAATCTATGCTTTGACAGGATATTCAGGGATGGATTCCCAGACCGGGAGTTTTGGGCTAATGGGGGCATTATATATTATTTAAAATTAAGTCGGAAAGGCCCAAATGGCCATGGCACTGCGACCTAAAAAGAGCTATTGTGCCAAACACTCCGGGGTCATATCCTCCAGTGTAATGGCCGACGGAGATAGAAAATCCATCGAGTCAATACCGATCAGTCTGGAAGCGCTAATCGGGGCAGTTTCTAGAAGAATATCGTCTACTTTGTTTATGAAAACGGCAATGTCCTCAATAGGTAGTCAACGAACTTCTTCAGGCCCAAAAAAGAGCTCCATAAAAGATCGTCTTCGACTGTTTGCTAAAGCAACACATTCACAGAGAATATGCTCTGTCGTCTCCTCCTCCTCTCTACACAGGCGACCATACCCGTGCTGAAGGGGTGATATCTAAGACAGCAATGGCCTGACATAAAGTCAGTTGCTTTACGTGAGTACCTGCCCTAGGACGTCACCTCATGGTGCCAAAGCACGAGTAAATACAATACATCCACCAATGCCACCAACCATGATTAAAATCTCCAGTGAGTACCAATCTGAAGCCATGTTATTTGTACATCACTATCTAAACTCCTGCCGATCTATAGGTCAATGGCCTGATAGGTAGCCAATAAGTCTCCTAATAGTCGTCTTGCCTATGTGGCGCAACTCCCTGTTATAGGTGAAGGGTCTCATTAGCCGCTTCGCCAGCCTCAGACCTGGACATTGTACCCAGTATGACGAGCGTAGTAGCTCATGCTTTTCTATTCGTCGATTTTGTGCCCGGCCGTGGATTAGCTAATACCATAGTACGGTTTTGGTCCCACGAAACCAGTGGATGAGCCCCGCCTTACTAGCTCATCAGCCAACTCGTTTCCCAGAACACCAGCATAATTTTTTTGAGTGTATGCACCTATCAAAATATCTTGCAAGTTCATCTTACACATTTAAATGTTACTGTCATTCATCCATTTATTCCCCTTTTTCTTTTGCATATCAACTATTGCGCTTGTTATTAGAAGAAGAAAAAGTATTGTTGTGGCAAAAGAAAAAAAGGACATGTGCTGCTGCTTTTAGCTTCTTGCGTTTACTCTTCTTTTGAGAGGAGGCGTGTAGCTGTCAAGGATTTCAATAAGAAATTCGCTTAAACATCTTGCCATTTGAACAATGCATGTCGTCGTTGTCGTTTTGATTTTGCTCCTACAACTCCTCACTTTTATTTTCGTTTTCGTTTCACAAAAAGAGAAATCCGCTACCGGAAATGTGTGTTTCTGCTTTTAATATCTTGTTGTTGTGGTTGTTGACATCATTAAGTACATCCAGCAATGATGATCATCACGGGGACAAGGAATATTACGCGTATATTTAAATCATAATTTCTAAGTCTACTTTTTGCCACTACTATTCCTGTTCTGTTCTCTTCCTCTTAACCAGATGTATTCGTAATATAAAACTTTTTAGGTTTTTTTTTTTCTCAATGCTTTTGTTGTTTTGATGGATGGTTTGACTACATTTTTGTGCATTTCTTTTTATTTTGTGTACTTTTGGCTCGTGTTCTATTTCCGGTTGATTATTTTAATTGTACAAACAGATGAATACTTATTCATATATATATACGAGTATGTATGTATTTGTATGAAATGAAAGCGAAAATGTTTTTTTTATTGCTTTCGATTTGTTTAATAATTGTGGTCCATACTACATATGTGAGGTGTTTTCGATTTAAAATCTATTGTTTAGTTCATTTTCTGTCTGTTGTTTCATTGAATTATATTTTAACATGTCAGTTTGGTAAGGATACGTTTCCTGTCAAGCTTGTCAAAGGAGCAAACAATTATACTGCTTGTTCATATACTTAAAAGTTTTATCATATTGCTTTAGTAAATGACAATAAAATAACATAAGGCTGTTAAATAGGCTCGTGCCATGTACATTATGATGTGATCAATTACAAAATTTGTTGTTTCTTAATTTCGCAATTATGCCACAATCTAGATCTTTTATGTAAATTTCATATCATGCTAAAAAATAAAAACTTAAATAGAAATAATAGTCAATTAAGCCCGACAGTTATTTGTGTTCCAATGCAATTGAAATGCTTGAGTAATACGAGCCATAAGCTGCACACTCATGTTCAATATAATAGGTATACTTTATTCTTTCCTCTTTTTAAATTAAATGGCATAGCTTTAATGGTTTTGTTACACTTTTACTTTTAAAAAAAACTTTGAGTGCGTAGATTGCAGTTAAAATAAAATAAATCTTTCATTAAAAATCCTTTATTGAACACGGTTTTGTGTAGCAATCTTTGTAACCTTTTCACAAGCAATAACGATTTCTATTCTGAATTATTCTTTCTGTTCACAACTTTGTAAACAACAACAATTGCTCGACAGATCTTTCTATCTAAAGATCTTCCAACGCGATTGGTGTTACAACTTAGGTTTGATCACAACCTTTCCAACCCGAGGTTATCCACATTTAACTGACTGAGTTAAATCCAACGATCTCCATTGACTGTAACGGCCACTCCTGGCTCATTTTCGAAGAAAATGGCCCAATTACGCCTCTGGACCAAAATCTGCAACAAACAGTGACTCGTCTTGGGTGTATTGGCTTTTCAATGTATGCGTGTGGGTTTTCTGTGCCCCAAATGCGACAATTTTGCTTGTTTACATACCCGCCAAGATCAAAATGAGCTTCATCTGAAAAGATGATTTTTGATTCTGCAACATTACCATGATTTTCAAAGTAATGTCGCAATATTTCCCAGCGTTGTTAAAGCGTATACACAACCATATTCGTTCAGCCGGAAGGATAAAACTAATTATCTGTCAAATCAGACATGAGCTAAGTGTTACCATTCATGAAATAAGCACTAGTTGAAAAAAAACGTTAGATGGCGGACCCTTTGTATAATTTTGACTGAATGATTTGGAAACCTTTGTTTTTACAGTTTTTAATTTTATTTTTTTGCAGATAATAATGCCATCTTAGCATTCGTAAGAATTAATGATGTGAATTGAAATTCTCTTTAAAGGCAAAATATCTCGATGTTATTCTGGGCCCTCAATTAATGTAAATAAGAAACATCGAGAAGCAGGCGAAAAGGAGAATGATGGCCTTTTATTTCTGCAAGAACCCAATTAGAGGGTGGGCCATTTAAAAGTTGAAATTTAAAAATGTAATTAAACAAAAACGGATGAAAATTTCGCCAAATTTATTTTTTTGTTCTAAAATACAATTGTTCCGGTTAGATATGAAATATTATTTCATTCATATGGCTGTCGCGGCTGGCCTCAAAGTACCATATTCGATCGGACCAATTTTCGCGAACTTTTTCGAGTGTATGGTGTCAAATTTTGGCAATGACATTACGAATGTTGGATTTCAAATGCTCAATTTGCTCTAGTTTGTTGTTATAACACTTATCTTTAACAGCACCTTAGAGAAAATAGTCCTACGGTGTGAAATGACATCATCTGAAAAGATGACTTTTTTGGCAAAATCGGCATCTTCTGTGAAACGATCGCAGGCCCACTTAGCGAAGCGTTGTTCAAGCGTATACACAACCACATTCGTTCAGCGGAAGAATAAAACTATTATCTGTCAAATCGGACATGAGCTAAGTGTTACCATTCACAGAATAAGCATTAGTTGAAAAAAAACGTTAGATGGCGGACCCTTTCCATTTCTACTTGTGTTACTGTTGTCGGTTTGGTTATTTATAAACAGCACTTATAGTTGTCTTTGAAGCTTCTTTAAATTTTTTAAAATGTAATAAACGACAAAGGTGACCAACCTTATTTTTGTTACAATATAAAGAAAAAAATATGAAGAACAATTTTCATATTTTTTTCAATATGATCACAAAAATATAAAATTTTTACAAATTACGTAAATTTAGAAAATATAAAATGAAATACTATAGTACCCAAAATAACCGCCTCTATTTTGTTTCATTTTCTTTGTTCTGTTCGACATATCGAATATTAGTTTTTGGCATATTCAGGTATAATTTCGTACTATGCCTTATTGGCTTTCTCCCATAAATCGTCTTTATTCCTGAAAGTTTACTTCGACAATTTTTGTCAAGGCGAATTTAACAACAACTTTTCCCTACCTCTTAGGTAATTTTCGAATCTCGTCTCGAAAAAACTTCTCGTCTTTTGAGGCGATCGAATTTTGAAGACAATTTTCAAAGTAAAGTAAAGCGTGATCATGTTGTATCCGTCGAAACAGCAAGTAGTAAGAAGAAGCAGTGTACACAGGATAAAGCAGGTCTGATATTACAAGATAATAACTTTATCATGTTCCGGCCGTTTTTCTAATAATTCTTTGTCTTCTTTGAGTGCATAGTAATTGTACTTACAAATAAAAAAATATTGTAAAATCGCAAGAAATTTAAAAACAATAGTAAAACCAACAAAATAGCCAATAAATCCCGGTGGATTGGGTTTTTTCCAACCCCGCTTTAAGCTAAACAAGGATGTCGACATTATTTGGAAGTACTGGGCTCCGCGATAGTATTTCTTAAAGTTTGCAACAGTTACGGATCAACGAAAGCTTTGTCACACCTGACGTGTGTTTGAGATCGTTTTCTTGATAGAATTCTCGAATATTAAGATAAGCAAATGTGACCATTGTACGAACAGTAAAATGCAATTTGTTTTTATATTTATTTTATTTTTTATATTATTTTATATGTTAGAAACATTAGTTAATGTTGAATGGTTCTGTGTGGGCTTAATTCACATATTGCAGAACTCACTAGAATTAAACGGAAAGCTTGAAATACATTTAGGAATTTGATAAATGGTTAGAACTTTTGAAAAGCTTGTGCCAAAGTTAAACAGGAAAGCAGAATAGCTAAACGACTTGCCTGATAGACATTTCAGTGCTATGGGCGATGATTAATAACATCATATCTGATAGAATAAGTAATTTTCCAATAATATATGATAGTCACTCAGTTCTACAACATTCTAAACACATTGACAACAAATATTGGTGCTCTATAAGCTCGGACAGAACGTTAGACTCCAAGATCTTAACAAAGAAACGAACGTAGCCCACAAATGATTCTAGAATTAACGCTATTTCTTGTTTGACTGGGGAAATTAACCTGGATGAACTCTGATTATCGTATTTGAAATGGGAAATTTTAATTTGCCGAATTTTTTTTTCGATTTATTGAACTTGAAGTGCTGATAATGCCGAGTTTTTATTTTAAATATGCCGGTATCTGGTACCCACACACCATCAACCAATAACTCAGCCAGATTTTATAAATAGGAGAACGTTAGTACTTAGTTTAAGCTTCGTTATCTATTCACATCAGTCAAAAAGCGGAAGAGTTTGTATTAGCGGGTATTGCACACAGCACACCGGATAAAAGCTTTATACATAAAGTGGTATGTGTGTTTGTTTGAAAACTCTATAGGGTGAATGTACCAATAGTCGGCAATTTATGACTTTTGTTTATTTCAAGCTACTGCCCTTACGCATGTGAATGTGGTATAGATTTGATGACTAGTAATTACAATTCATTAGTTTGCTTTGTTTCAGATTATTAAGTTAAATTTAAATATTTTTTTTTTTATTGAAATTGAGAAATTTACTGTTTGTGTGAAGAACACCAAATTTGCTAGTAGTCGGCGCAGATTTTCCAGTTTTCGGCATACTATTTTCCTATTGTCGGCATATCATATTTTAGTACAGAAAATAATAAATCGAGATTGATTTCAAACTGTTACTTATTTAAAACAAATGTCTTCCACATTCTATATATACAATAACATCAATCAGGCACAAAAGATAAATTCATGTCAGAAGATCCTTAATATGTTTTGTGTATAATTCAGATGTTGTACATAGGTTTCATGTTAAAGCTAAAAACGAAAAAAATAATAGATTACAAAGAAATATATTATATGGCTTCTGAAAGCTAACCTCTAAAGTTTGAGTCTAAACTGGTCATCCTTTAACATGGACTGGTCACATAGTAAGCATCCTCTCAATCTGCGCAGAACATAGCATGTCATCGAACATAGCATGTCATTAAAGCTTTCAAATTAAGAACTCTGCGATGTTCTCTTCGGAAACAGAGTTATAACACGTAAAAGCTCATTAATCGAATCATTGAAATAGACTTGATAGTAATTTTGTAATCGTAATAAAGTAATCGAATTAGTGCAATCGTAAAAGTGTAATCGTAGTAGTGCTATCGTAATAGTGAAATCGTAATAGTGTAATCGTAATGTGTAGTCATAGTAGAGTAATCGTAATAGAAAATCGTAATAGAGCAATCGTAGTAGAGTAATTGTAATATGTAATCGTGGAAGAGTAATCGTCGCAGAGTAATCCTAATAGTGTAATCGTAGCAATGCAAACGTAATAGTGAAATCGTGAAAGTGTAATCGTAATGTGTAAAACGTAATACCGGACACTTGTAGAAAAATCCAAACGCTTTTTTGAGAAGTACGATGATAATTTGGTGAGAAAAACTTTGTTTACGGATGAAAAATGTTGATAGGACCAAAGCAGTATAATAAACGAAATGACAAGATTTAAGCACAGAGTCTAGAGAAGTATCTGAGCTCACCACTCGTCGAAAAGGTAATCCACTATACTATGAGTTCGCCGACTTGCATTTCTGTATAAAAGGAATCAAAACATCAGCCAAAGTTTATCAGAAATCCGTTTTGAAAGCGGTTATGAAGTCAGTTAATCATTCCCTTTTTACCAAACCAACAACAGATTTTACAACAGGATTTTTGGATTGCCAATAAGGTTAAAATGACGCAAATGCGGCTGCCAAAAATTTGTCAACTGTAATAGACCTGATCTGGACCCTCTCTATTACAAATTGACTTTTTAAGTGGTCACGTTTTGTTACAAAATAAAGCCCAACATTAATTTTCTTAAGACTTCATTGTCTTGTGATGAGGCCAGCTTTTAATATGGCTGTCGTGCGTACAATTACTGATCATTGACCAGTGTTACTTAAGACGAGCTTGAGAAAGATATAAAGATTTAATAAATTGTTATTTCTAGAAGTCTTAACGTATTTTGAGATCTCAACCTTAACAAAACTAGTAGTAAAAACTACTGCCGACCATAGGAACAAGTGATTTTCGGTGGTGTTTTAACTGAAACATTTACAAAATTTTCGTTTCTATTGCCGACATCGCTTAAAATTACAGCCATATTTCAACAGCTTTCTACCTTTTGAAAACATTTCCGATTGAAAATTGATAATTTTAAAGTAATTATTGACATTACTAATCCGGCATTCCCACTAATTTTTTGTTAAGAAAACAAGCATTTTCTTAAAAACCGAAGGACAGTCACTAATTAGAGTAAAATACTGTCAAAAGTACTTATCTAAGCTCAAATTGTTTTTAACTTATGCATAGAAAGCTGAGAAAATTTACAAATTTCATATGGCTTTACTTTACTACATAATTACTTTTATTCTTAGTTATTTAAGTATAAATACAAAACTTGCCGACTACTAATACATTCCGACCTTAGGTGCCCTCATTCTACAGTTAAAAAGTAGAAGTAATTATTTAGAAATTTTTATAGTATCTTTATGGAAAAAAAAACTAAAGGCCATCTTAAATATCCGGACTTGGACCGTATGACGCTGAAATCTAAAAACAAAGGAAAATAGGGATAGCGAAGCATGTCGTATTTCAGCTAAGGCAACAGATTTAAATTTTTATTATTTAAAAAGGTAACATTCTTTTAAGAATATGTTTTACACCTTTCTTTTAAAAATTTCGAATATTTTCTGCAAAAATCTTTTTTTTTAGTTTAAGCATTTGATAGCATTAGTTTAACCTTAATTTAGAAAGTCCATTTATTTCGTAATAAATTTGAAGAAAATTACAATTGCTCTTCTTGTTGCTGTTGTAGTCGTTGTAGTCGTTGTTGTTGTTGCTGCAGTTGTTCAGTTTGATTAATTTGTTAAAAAAATGTTTAAAACTGCAGACAATTCAAATCGTTAAAGAAACAGAAAAGTGCACGTTTTGAGTAATTGCCCGAAATCACGTCATCCTGACAGTAAAAACAAGAACAAGAATACGAATTAACGCATATAAAATACAAGGCATTCATTTCACTAAAGCGGGTGGATTGGCTTTTATTTTTTTGTAAGTTTTCAAAACTATTTAACAAGTCTGCCCTCTTATACACAACAAACACTCGCTCACTCGTTTAAAAAGAAGAAAAGTAAACTAAAAAAAAACAATCAAATTATTGTTTCAAATGCGCATACAAAATACATTCATTTTCAAATAAACAAAGGCTGGAAAAAGAATTTCAGATCATTTTTAAGCGATAAGTTCGTTTTTTGTACTTTTCGAAGCACAAACAACGGCGACAAGGATTAAAGCAAAAGAGAGACAGAGAGAGAGAAAAAAGAAGAAAAACGAGGTATAAAAATAAATGTAAGTGAAGCAGCGAATTGAGCACTTGAAACAAATTACCCTAAAGGCCAGTCGCCCGTTATTGCGTTACTTAGCCCGTCAGCCAGGCAGTAACTAACGGACTGTAAAGAAATTTTTAACACATTCGATTTATTTTAATGAACACACACTTACTGTATGTGACACACACACACACACACACACACACACACAGTATGCGACACACTTGTAAGTATGGCATTAAATTCTTTCCTTCTTGTTATTTTTGTTGCCTTTGTTGTTTTTTTTATATAGAATATGTCATGGTACGTATTGGAACTGTTCATGCTTCTATTTGATTAGAGATCAACCGATAAAGTGGGTTAATTTTTGTAAATTGCCTCAGCAATAACAACAAGAACAACAACAACAACAGAAGAACAAAAATGAAACATATGTGTATGGTGGTAAGTTTAATGATATTCAGCTCAAATGCTCAAAAAAAAAAAAAAAAATCAATAAAAAAAAATCAAAAAGTGTTGGCAAATTAAAATAATAAATAATGAACCCAATATACCATAAAGATGATATATAAAGTGCTTGACAATTGAATGGAAACTTTTACAAAATCTTATTTATTTCTTGTCAGAAGTCGGTAATAAAAATTAATACATAAAACGACTTTACAAATATTTTTGAGTTTTACTACATTGTCTTCTTTCTTGTATACTATAGGGTCCGCCAAATACATTTTTTTTTTTTTTTTTTTGAAAAATGCTATAAAAAAACTACTGCATATTTTCTCAAATTTCTTTTTTTATTTGAAAGTACAATCCTTCCGGTTAATAATGGAAAATAATTTCATTCGAATGGCTGCCTCGGCTGGCCATGCAATAGCCTATATAATCGGTTCAATTTTTAAGCACATTATCGATTGTGTGCAGCTGTATTTCACTAATGGCTTCACGAATATTGTCCTTTAAAGCATCAATTGTCTCTGGCTTGTTGGCGTAACACTTATATTTGACGGCACCCCACAACTAATAGTCCAACGGTGTAAAATCACAGCTCCGAGGTGGCCAAACGACATCAGCTCTGCGGCTGATAATGCGATTTCCAAAAACAGGGCGCAAAACATCGAGTGTAGCTTCGGCTATGTGGCACGTAGCGCCGTCCTGTTAAAACCAAATGTTGCTAATATCCTCCTCTTCAATTTTTGTGAACAAAAATTCGTTCAACATGGCTCGATAAAGATCGCAATTGACTGTAACGGCCACTCCTTGCTCATTTTCGAAGAAAAATGGCCCAATTATGCCTCTGGACCAAAATGCGCACCAAACGTTTTGGGTGTATCGGCTTTTCAATGTATGCGTTAGAAGTATTATTAATAGAAGTATTTGGGTCAGTTGTGCAGAATCCAAAGTAGGGAATTCAGCGCTGTACGTTTGGGAGTATTATCCTGTTGAAAGATAAAATCCCTGGAAATGCTCATTTTTTCTGCACTTTGCTTCACATTTTTCTTTAAAATATTTACATATATAGTCCCTTGCTCTCATAATTCCATGAATGAAATATAGATTCCCAACTCCTGATGGTGAAAAGCAACCACAAGCCTTTACCGAGCCTTTACCATATTTGAATGTGGGAATTAGGTTATGGCGAAATAAGCCCGTGTTCTTCTCTCGCCAAATTTTAACACGTCCATCCGATAATTTTATAATAAATTTGAACTCATCCGTAAAAATAACTCTTTTGCAGAAGTTGAAATCCTTATTTTAGTACTTTTTAGCAAACGCCACCCGTTTTTGCTTATCAATCATGCTAACAAATGGTTTTCTGACAGCATACCGACTTTTGAATCCAATTCTTTTAATGTAATTTCGAACTGTTTGAGGTGTAATGTGAATTCCAAAGTTGTGCTCCAAACTTACAGCCAGTGTAACGCCAGAAAGAGCACTGTCTTCTTGTTAACTTGCGCGGGTTACATTTCGCTGCAATTTTTTAAATTGTCCGTTTTTTTATATTTCGACACCACGTATTGAATAGTAGAAGCACTGCGCTTCATTATTTTGGCAATTTCCTGTAAAGATTTTCCATCAATGTGTAGATCTATTACTATTTTTCGTTGCTCATCTGAAAGCTCACTTGATTTTCTGCCCATGTTGAATTTTCCCAACTTTTTATAATAATTCAACTGACTATTAGAGCTGCAAAACAATCGATAGTACTATCGATAGTATCGATAGCTTTGTTTTTGGCTGACCATCGATAGTTTTTTTTCACTATCGACACTATCGTCAATTTCTAAGTGTAAATACGGAGGCCACGAAATGTAATCAAAGTCACATTTGCAAAAATTTGTTCGATGCAGTCGTCTGAAACTTTTATAGTTACATATAGGGGTACTGTTTAACACTTTCTTAAATGTTTATTTATTAAACCCAAATACAGTATGAAGTGTAACTAAAATATGTCCGTACATACTGTACTGCATTTGACGCAAACAAATTAATCTTCATTTCGTCAGACCATAGCACACTGTTCTAAATATTACGGTGCAGGTGTTGCTTGTGTTTGCTGAGATATGATACATTTCGGGGACTCTTACCCGTAAGTCGAGCTCCCATAAGTTTTTTTTCTTATTGTGCGACTTGAAACAGGAGAATAAGTTTCTTTTTGAGGCTTTTAGATGAGTTGAAGGGATTAATATTTGAAGTACGAACTAAAAGTTTATCAAAACTAACAATTATTCCACGTTTCCTCCCATAGTCTCTGCAGGTTACTTTCACTGGATCGCATTAATTGCTATAGTTTTGGAGCACTTCATGGTCTGAACAATTTTCACTGTATATAAGGATTATTGTTTCATCAAAACACTTCAATATATCAAATTTTATGACATACAGTATCCCTATTATTTGTTTCAACACTGTATATTTATTATTATTCTTTCCCTTTCACTTAAATTCTAATATTGTTGCCACAAGTAACACCTTAAAGAATCCGACTATCGATAGTTTTGCAGCTCTACTGACTATGATATTTTATGATAATACAGACTGCAACAATAAAAATGGGGAACTTTCCAAAGGTCTTCAAAAGGTCTCCCCAAAGCCCGGATTTAAATATTATTGAGTTTTTGTGGAATGAGCTGGAAAGTCGAATGCAAAATCGTTCGTGTACTAATAAGGAACAACTAAAAGTCGCATTTCAGGAAGAATGGAGCCAGATAAGTCCTAATGTGTGAAAAAATTAGTGGAATCCGTCCCGAGGAGACTGTAAGCTGTGGAAAATGAAAAAGGATATGCAAGAAAATAATAATTTCAGTTTAAAATAAGACAAGAATCTATCCGACTTTCAATGTGCTCTCAAATTTGGAGCTTTTCACTTTGGTTTGATTTATAAAATTTTATGTTACAGGTAGAAATTTCTTTTTTGTTTGTTTTTATTGCTTAATGAGTTCTTTATTAAATGTATTTAAACAAAAATAAAAAATTAAGTTTTCTTTCAATGTGAGCGACTGTATGTACGCCTTTTAATTTCAGAAATTTGTTTGCAAATTAGGCTTTATGCCATACATACTTACCTATGTTTAAAGTCTATGTTTTGCGTTTAATAGGGTCATAATCTCAATTAATTTCGTTTACATTATAAAATAATTAATTCTATGTTTTCGGTGAAGAAATATTTTCTATTCAAACAAACAGACAAGAAATCATTTTAGAAAGTAAACAGAATTGAAAATTACAAATTTTGTTTGTACAATACGAGAGTATCTAAACAGAATTGTTACTTTTGCTCTTTCATCCTCTGCCCCACAATATAAAGATAAAGATTTAAAACATAACAACATAACCTCAAAACGGCAACAGTAACAAAATCGAAAATAAAAACCCACTAAATCCGAAATACAAATAGATAATGAAACTCATCATTACCCTGGAAGAAATATAGAAAAAAATCATTTCATGTTAAAACAAATATCATCTCAGGGTATTAAGCATGAAAAAAGAAGGCAGCATCAATAACGACTGAGTATTTGGATAGACTGGGTGATAATATGAAAACGGGAATAACGAAGTGGTAGGAAAAACGAAGTGTTATTGCAACAGCTGTCAAGTGGGTAGTTGTTACGTTTACGATTTATTTGCTCAATTGATGCTTTAACGTTTGAAATTTTATTTACAAATTATTTAAATGTTTACCAAACAAAGTAAATATTTAATAAGAGATGTTACAGAAAACGAAAACAAACATAAATCATATGAAACATACAATAGATACTTCTAAGCAATTGTGTGTTCCCATTTCTTCAATAGGAATAGAGAAATAATTGAAATATTTAAAGGAGTAATGGGCAATCTATTGAAAGCCTAGGTACACAGAAAATTATTTTATACAATTTGAATATGTATCGGGTGTTTGTTTTACAGTTACACAAGTTTAAATAACAAAAAACAAAGAAATATATTTTTAATATCAATGAAACGGACTTTGTTGGTTAGACAATTTTATGACATTAATGTTTAAACATGATTTCGGCCATGTGGTCGCCACGGCTGGCGCTTACAAAGCTCAATCTGGAAGGCCAATTTTATTTCGCCAATAACTCTTCGTTTGTTGGTTACGAGGTATTCTATTGTAACTGATTTAGCGACGTAGACAAGTGACTTTTTCTTACCCCACAAAAAAATAATCCAATGCGATTTAAACACGAATAATTCAATCATAATTCAATCATTACGTGAAATTACTTTTTCATCAAAAGTTTCTTTGATTAAATCAATTGTACAGCGCGCTGTGTGGAACCACATGTCAGCAGGATTAATGCCACCTTAAAATACGAAAAAATTTATCATCATGTTTCTATACCGCTCACCATTGACCGTAACATTCTGACCATCATCGTTTTTGAAGACATATGGACCAATGACTCCGCCAGCCCATACAGCGCACCAAACAGTAATTTTCTATTCATGTAATGGTGTTTCGACAAAAACTTGTGGATTATGCTCTCTCTAAATGCGATAATTCTGCTTATATAAGCAGTGTTGCCACCTTGTGTGTAATTTTTCATAGCGTGTGTAATTTTGAGGGTTGGCAAAAAAAATTTTTTTTTTAATTCCAACCCATTGGATTTTGATGGGTTTTATTGGTTTCTATAATTGCTTTCCAATTTCGTTGAATTAGATATTTTTTATTTTTTAGTAAAATTACGATGTTTTATTATTGATAATGCAATTTTGCACTCAAGGCAAGGGCTACTAGCAGACTGCAATTACTTCTTTTGGGTCGTGCATTATGAGAAAAACGTCCGAAATACAAAGACAGATATGATTAAGTCAAAATAGATCAAATGTCACACTCGTCCTTTTCTCCGAAAATTAGTTGCACTGACTATTGGCTGTTTCGGCGGATACAATGTCTACAATGTCTACAATGTCATCGTATTTCTTCTTTTTAAGAAATATAAAATCGGCTTCAAAGTTGGATCGCCAAAAAAGGAGAGAAGTTTTACTGAAATGGAATTTGGTAATTGGCTCGGAGGTGGGCAGTGATAGATATACATTTTTATTATAATAAAATTCTTAATTAATTATCTTTTTTAAGCTAAAAACGAACCGAATTAATTTGTACTCGCAATACGTATCTTGAATTCTGGTCACAATTCACATTTTTTGATGGTAAAGTGAACAATTTTAATCTTAATATTCGCAAAAAAAAAATATGAAGCAAAGTGCAGAGAAAGGGGGTATCGCGAACAATTTTCCATTCTACCAAGATAACGATCCCAAGCAAACGCCGCAAAGCCACGAATTGAAAATCTTTAGAAAAAATTGGCTAAAATTGTTTATCAGAAAAAGCTCCGGTTAATAATGGAAGAATTACAGAATTTTTGTTCGTTAAAAATGGCGGTAGCATGTCTAGAGTGAACGCTTACAACATAAGTGGCCCTGGTTCGAAATCTTTGCAAGGACATGATGAAAAAATGTAATTGCGATTTCGATAGTTTAATAAAGAGAGTTCAACCTCCCTCCAGACAAATCCATCTTAAAAGAAGTCACTCTGACCTTTCAGATTATCTTGGGCGATGATGACAAATATAAGAAGAAAGATCAGGAGGAAACACCACCTACCGGAGCCGTTTTAGAGCCGAAACTTGAGGTAGCACGTGAGTTATTTCCTCAAACTTTTGTTCTACGAAGCCTGACCAGATGTATTCTGGTAACACGGAAGTAGGGAGCCACGGGGACTCCTGTCTCTGCCCGAATTTTGGGTAGGCCTTCTAACGTAGTACCTATAATAGACCCCATCAACGTCTTGCGTTCGCCATCATATAACGTCCACAGTCTTCCTAGTCCGTTGTGGACCAGTGATCATAACCTCAATGAGATTATGGTCTCTTATTCCACAATCGTCGCAAACTCTCCACTGGAAGTCTAAAGCAGTCATTACCGCCCTATTCGCAGCCGTCACGTCAATGTCACTGATGCCCATTGGCCCAAACAGCTCATTCAAAACACTCAAATCTTGCGAGAGCAACCATTCACTTAGCACTCCTCCTCGTATATGGTTCGGATGTCTAGACCCAAGTCTGTAAATCTTACTGAACCACATACGAGAGGAGGCATTCACATCTAGGCCGAAGATAACTGGAATACTACTCGCTGCGAGTAGTACCGTATCCATATACTCTAGATAAGGTTCAAATGAAACGCCAGGTCTACAATAGATGCTAGCCAGAAACATCTCCCCAAGCCGCCCCTTAACCCTAACACAAACCTCCTCTTGGCTATTTGCTAATTTGGTACAGTGCAGGTCACTGTCCCCAACTATAATTGCGGCCTTTGCCACATCATCAGTAAAAACGCCACCCAGAATCCCCTAACATCACCATTCATATAGTACGGCTCCTGAATCAGGGCAAAGTTAGCGTCCAGCTGACATATAGCCTGCCCGAACTTGCACGCCACCGCTTCGAGCGCTGATAGTTCAGCTGCAAAGGGCGCAACTCTATTAATGCTTGGCGTACGCTCTGGCAACCATCGTCGAGTGCGTGGGACACGCAAACGACAGACAGACCTCTCAATTCACAATGGCGGCACCTCACCTGGTTACAACAACGGGAGATCCGATGTCCATTTGTCTACACAACCTGCACACGTTCTGCCCCATCTTGCACTCCCGAAGCAGTAACAGTGCGGAATCGCATCCTGTGGCTGCAACCTGAAGTTAAACCACTTAACGTAGACCCTGCCAGGAGCGTCTTCATCACACTTCAGACCTCCAGAAACTGGTTAAGCTCTTTTTGAAAGCCTCCGCGCATATTCGCTTCTTAAGGTTCAGTTCCGACATGAATTCATCCGGACTAATCGCAACGTGCATCCCAGCAACTACCACCCTTGGCCGAAGTTACTCGTTCACCGACACCTCCATCCCAATCCACCACCGAGGGTGTCCAACACGCTCTTCTTCAAAGGCCTCATTTCATGCACGTGGACTCTAAGGGAGGGTCCGAACTGTTCGACGACCGCAGACAAACTACAGTAGATTAATCATGTGGCCGCAACCTGAAGTTAAACTACTTAACGTAGACCCTGCCAAGAGCGTCTTCATCACACGTCAGACCTCTAGGAACTGGTTGAACTCTTTTTTAAAGTCTTCGCGCATATTCGCTTCTTAAGGTTCAGTTCCGACATGAATTCATCCGGACTAATCGCAACGTGCATTCCAGCAACTACCACCCTTGGCCGAAGTTACTCGTTCACCGACACCTCGATCCCAATCCACCACCGAGGGTGTCCAACACGCTCTTCTTCAAAGGCCTCATTTCATGCACGCGGACTCTAAGGGTGGGTCCGAACTGTTCGACGACCGCAGACAAACTACAGTAGATTAATCATGTGGCCGCAACCTGAAGTTAAACTACTTAACGTAGACCCTGCCAGGAGCGTCTTCATCACACGTCAGACCTCTAGGAACTGGTTAAGCTCTTTTTTAAAGCCTTCGCGCATATTCGCTTCTTAAGGTTCAGTTCCGACATGAATTCATCCGGACTAATCGCAACGTGCATTCCAGCAACTACCACCCTTGGCCGAAGTTTGACATTCAGCGACACCTCCAACCCAATTCGCCACCGAGGGTGTGCGTATTACGGCATCACGCGCTTCTTCAAAGGCCTCATCTCATGCAAGCGCAATCCAAGGGTGGGTCCGACCTGTTCGACGACTAGAGACAAGCTACAGTAGATTAATCTTCTACCACAGGAGTGGTGGAGAAAAAGAAAAAATTCAGAAATTATTTTTAACTTTACCAGTAAATTTGGGAATTGCCATTGACAAAATATTATTACCTAATTTGTAATTGGCAAACTTCAATAACAAATTACATACATATAATTGGTAATTGTTATATTTCAAAGTTCATTAATTTAATTAAAATATTTAAGATTTATTTATTCGGCAGACGATCTTATTACAAACGAAGTCTATTTACCTGAAATAAAAAATGTTTTATTATTAGTGAAGAACAATTGCATGTTATCTCAATAATTACATAAAACTATTAATAAAACCAAATTCATTTTTTGAAATTAAAGCAATGAAGTATGTACTCGTATATAATATTTAAAACCTACATACATATACGTATTTTTTATATTTAAAAGATCCTCTTCTCAATATATGTATATGACAAATTCATTTTTGACTACTACTAACCGCAAAACCTAATCAAACAAATGATGGCGAATAAAAAAATTCATCATCATTATCTTTTTATTCAAACAAATATTCGCAAATTGACTGACAGACAGATTCATTCCCTTCACAGCACCGCTGACAAGCGTATACACTATTTCCATTGTAATACCGGTATTCTATTGAATGTTAAACCCACTGGGAAAATACCAAGTAAATAAACAATTAAAGTGTCACAACGTATTACATGATGAAATGTCATGTCGTATCCCGAAAAGAAATGAATCAAAAATCATACAAAAAAGACACCACTGAGCGAGCATAAGCTCTTAAGGAGCACTTTTTGTACATAAATTACACCAACATACACACACATACACATATACACACAGAGTATTTAACTTTAGACACAAACACTTTGAATTTAACAGCCTCCAGGGATCTGGTTAGAGACGAGTCTATGCAAGAAAGTAAATAAAATATAAAGATGGAATGAAAAAAAAATGCAAAAATTTCCAATTAAAAATTTAAAAGCCAAACAATAGATGACGGCTACGAACAGCAACTGAAAAGCTAAAAAACTCAAACTTAAATGACATGAATGAAAAGAAAGAAAGACGGCAGACCGTCTCAAACTGAGCTTAAGACAAAGTATTCCGAAGAGAAAGAAAGATTTTTTAAGGAATTAAAACTTATTTTTTAGACAAGATAAGCAGTTAGAGCTTCTTAAGCTCGATTAGGCGATAATCAAAGAAAATGCTAAGCAAAATCTGATCAAATTTTGCATAACTTTGTATTTGAATACTCTCCTCAAAGAGTATAGGCTTTTCCTATAATATCACTCTCAACTCCATTGCCCTGACAAATTTCAGTATGTTACCTGGTGAAAGTTCCCCACACACTATTTGATACGCGTATGGTTGCGTCTTTTTAAAATGAAAAATGAAATTTTCAAGGATGTGCTCTGGTGATTCAGTTCCTTCTTCATAGAATCCGCACATAGAATTTGAAACTACTTCCGTTCTATTCAAAATTTCATAAAGTCTGAAGTATCCAATCAAACAGATAGTTATCATTCTCAAGCTATTCTTAGATAGTTTGACGTAAGACTCAAATATTTAGCCACTATAGTTGCCTAGCAAAAGTTGAGACTGCTTTAAGCCTGTTTGTTTTGAGAAGAATACATAAATGGTGGGCACATTTGAGGTTGGAAAGTAAATTGGCTTAAAAACACATTTCTTTTTTTGCCGAATTCAGTTTTATTCATATCAATATAAAATAGAAATGTGGGAATTAATAATCGAATATGATGTCGGGCAAATGTCCACTTCTAGCACGTCGGCAGACCTTCGCTCTTTTCACAAAATTTTGAACCACATTTTGCAACAAAGCTTCGCATATATCGTCACTGCAGTGCAGAATTTCATCTTTCAGAAATCAGTTGTTTGTGGTTTGTTCACGTAAATCCAGTCTTTCAAATGGCCCCAGAGAAAATAATCCAGCGGCGCTATATAACAAAAACGAATTGGGAAATTACACGACCGGGAAATTTCTCATGAAAGACGCCGTCCTGCTGAAACCAAAGGTCAATGATGTCAATATTAGTCAATTCAGAGAATTCAGGGTGACGGCGTAGCCTTGTTCGTTTTCGGAAAAATGCGCGCCGATGATGCCGTCTAATCACAAACCGCACCACACGGTCACTTTCTTTGGATGTAATGGTTTTTCGAGTACTGTTTGTAGATTTTGTGAGCCCCTTATGCGACCACTTTGTTTGTTTACATAACCGCTTAAATGAAAATGAGCCTCACCACTAAAGACGATTTTGTTGAAAAATTCTTTGTTTTCGTTCAGTTTTTCAAACAGCTAATTCACAAACGTTCGACGCAAACAATGGTCGGCTCGTATTAATTCTTGAACGAGTTGAACTTTATAGGCGTGAAGATTAAAATCTATATGCAAAATGTTGCACAATGTTCCTGTGGCAATGCCCAATTACTGCGAACGTCGACGAGTTGATGTTTCAGGCTCATTCTCAACACTTTGCTGTACAGCGGTTATGTTTGCATCACTACGGCCACTGCGAGCGTATTGTTTTGATCTATTTTCAGCAAGAGTACCGTGAGCCTCGAGTTTAGCGACTAAATTACGCACAGTGGTTTCAATTTTCGCCATTTTGATAGTAAATGTTCACAATTAAAATTCTTTGTTCAAGAGTGCAGCTTTCCATAGTTAAAATTTCCCAATTTTTTACTAAATAAGTATCAGTGGCAACTCAACTCCTGACATTTCATCATTTGACAACCAATTTACTTCCTAACCTCAAATTTAATCACCCAAGCCCCTCGTTGTAGTCAGTAAGTTGTTCTTTCTAAAGTCCTATTAACACTCCATAGTACATATCGTACATATTTTTACATATGCCGGGAACCAGCAGAGGCTGAACTTATTGTCCCAACCTAGTTGCTTCAATTTACCGAGATACTATCTTTGAATTAATTTCATAGGAAATAACTGCTGGAATGACGGACTGACTTCTTGTACCTCCAGTCAAAGACGATTTGTGTACATCTTTCGTTGGCGTAAACACCCCCGATTCTGTGTCGCTTAAGAAGTATGCAGACTCCTTAAAGAGTGTATAGCCTAAAGGCTGTGAGGTGCTCTCAATTGCTCATTACTCGTGATAGAAGGAATGTGTCCAAATTGGTAGATGTGCTTACCGGGCACTGACCGATTGGGAACCATGTACAACGGCCACTGTTGCAGCTGTGGCAAGGTGAAGGAGAGACTCTTGATCAATTCCTATGTCAATGTCTGGTCGTAAGATCTTGATCGACTGATTTCCATACGATATCTTCGTAATATCCAGCATTGCATGAATTTCCCAGTTGTCATAGTCTAATGAAATGGGTGTTGATCGACTGATTTCCATACGATATCTTCGTAATATCCAGCATTGCATGAATTTCCCAGTTGTCATAGCCTAATGAAATGGGTGTAAGGTTTTCCTGACATCGTGCGGTTTTCGAGACTTTGTGGCGATTCTCAAAAGGGTGTCCGTGAGCACTACTTGACACGCATAGAAGCTACGTGTGGCCACGTAAATCAACCAACCAAGCCTTCAGACTTGTCCATGTACTTTTATTACGCATCGCAAAGATAAGGGTCTTCCGATTCCTTCAACAAATTCATAACAAACAACTGTCTGTTTCAAAAATTTTGTACGTGGGGTACTATTTATATTTCGGAAACTGACAACACTAATTTCAATACCTAAAACCTAATAAAGTTTGGAATTTTTTGGCATAAATATACTCACAACTTTTTTATGTAAAAGTGCTGTTTGATTTGTTTACAGTAAGTTAAGAAAATCAATGGAAGGTTTTCGTTGGATTATTTTTAACAAGTTTCGACGTGGATTATCTCAACGAGAATGTATCGATGTATGATTGTATGGCCCTAAAACACCATCTTAAATCACAGTATATCGCTGGTATAGTGAATTCAATCGTAGTTGTAGGTTGTTCGCCAACAAATTCCGTGATGATCGTCCTATGTCGGTTGTTGTGCTACAAAACATCGATGCAATGCGTAAACGCATAATGCAAGATCGTCTAGTGACATATTGTGAGACAGAGACATCCTTGCACCTTAGTTCCACTTCAATACATACGATTTTGCATGAACAAAAATTAAAAACAATTTGTTCATGTTGGATACTCCCTAATTTATTAATCGTTCAAATAAGGCTCGCGTTGTTTGGTGTAAAATGATTGAAAAGTTCGATCATGGTGCTTAAAAAAACGTGTATAAAATCACGACAGGTGACGAATCATAGATATATGCGTATGAGCAGGAAACAAAACAGCAATTGACCTTGTGGGTATTCCAAGACGAGCTAAATTCAACAAAATTTGCTCGTGGAAAAAGCACAGCGAAGCAAATGGTCGCCTGTTTCTTCAGCCAAATGGGTCATGTGGCCACTATTCCGCTTGAGCAACGTAGGACGGTCAATTCTGACTGGTAAACGACCACTTGTATGCCGGAAGTTTTCGGAGAAATTTGTAAATCCAACCTCCGAAAGCGAATCATTCTAAATCTTAACAATGCGAGCTCTCACACATCTCTTCAAACAGATGAATTTTTGATCAGTCCAAACATCAAATTGATATCTTATCCTCCGTACAGTTCTGATTTGACACCCAATGACTTCTTCTTGTTTCGAATATTGAAAACTAAAAGCGTGATCAACGGTTTACGGGTTCCGGAGAAGCAGTAAAAGCGTTCAAAAACCATGTTTTGAAGGTGTCCAAGAGGAATGGAAAAACTGCTTCTTTTGAATGAATGCAAAAGTATATTAATCATCAAAGTGAATATTTTGAATCCATTTCCATTTAATTATATTTGTTAATATGCTATGCTATTCCCGAAATATAAATAGTACCCCTCGTATAAACCGTTTAAGACCTCATGGTTATGACCTTGAAGTTGTCGATTCGATTGCTTATGCATGCTGTTATGTATATTACATATTTCATTGAGTTTACCAGGTTATCCTTCGATACCCTTTGAACAGATACAGTAAAATAAGCCTTAGTGTCTATTTAAAGTCTTGATGATGCCACAGTTACTAATACCTTCCTGTTAAGTGATTGAATGTGACATTATGACAGTGTGACAGCAAACGTGGTGTAATGGGTAGAGCGTAAGCGTGCAGAACAAACGGCCTAAGTTTACTCGTTTACCAGCAGAGGACATGACGAAAAAAAGTTAATTGCGGTTTCGAGTGTTTAATAAAGAGACTTCAACCTCCCTACAGACAAATCCATCTAAAGAAGCCCCCTTAACTTTCCAGCTTACCTCTGGCGATAATGACAAACATCAGACGAACGATTAGGAGAAAACGCCACCTACAATGCTAAGTAAGGTTCACCACCACCACCACCAGTTAGCAAGGATCTTCACCACTACACACAATCATATGGAGGCGAGCTACAGTAGATTAACCATCTACTTAGCTTGAAATCAACTTAATTACTGAAACTAAAACAAACTAATGAATGATTTGTGGAAAACCAATATAATCCCTAGAGAAGTGACGGAGAAAAAACATCTGCGAGGATTAATATTTTCTTAACCACAAATGAAGTAGAAGGCTTTAGAGTGTAAACTTTTACTCAGGTGTTCCTTACAGCAGCCGCCTTAGAAACATTCTATTTACACCCTGGGTTTATAGCGCAGTACTATTAGCTTACAGATGCAGTTTAGAATATTTGCAAACTTACAACTTTTGATGAGATCGAGGCTAACTAACGCACTGCTTTAACCAAACGTCGTATTATTTAGCATGATGAACGCATTCCTTTTAGGTACTGTCTTTTTGTAAGATTTTATTTTTAAAATTATATATACAATAGGAGTGAGTACCAAGTTACCAAGAACTTTACTTTTGGTCGGCTGAGGAAAATAAATATTTAAACACCCGCATGCAAGGACGTGCTTAAATCAAGGTTAACAAATGCTTTCCTTGAATGAGAATATATGCTTCTACGAGTTGGTACGTCTGCTCTTATTTAGCGATTTTCTATGAACGCATGACACTTTTGACAATTCAATGAACTCACATATCATACACACATATGTACATGTGTGAATACAACAGTTTGACAGACTGTTAAACTGTTGGACGTCTTAAGCTTAACAACAACAAACAAAAAAGGAGTAGAGTGTGTGAGAGTTTTAAAAATATTGTAAAGTGGCAACGCTATTAAAAAAATTTTAAGTGAATGGATGAATGAAAATACATATGAATGGAGTGGTTAAATATATGCTGGTTGCCTGACTGAATGATTGACTGAGTGACTAGATTGACTGTCTGTCACTTTCCATTTCATTGAGTGCGTTTCAGCGCATTTTATTGTCGCTTTTATTCAACCACAATGATTTGATTCAATTTTTTTTTCTTTAGAAAAGTGTAATAGAATAGAAATAGAAAAAAACGGCGATTTTCTTTCATAAACAACTGGCTGCCTGCATTGCCAACACTTGATCTTCGAAAGTGAAGACATAGATTTTCTTATTTCTGGTTGAGTGCATTTATCTGTGTGTGAGATTTCCGTTCATTTTTGAATCCTTGTGATGCGACTAAACATTCTCATATTTTTCTTTCGTTTCCGTTGTAGTAATTGACCCTCTTTTTTTGTGTTGAACATTTTCTTAACCCTTGTCTTTGTTCTTCTTTTTTTTTTTTTCTTTTTTTTTGTGTCTTTAAACAAAAATTCTTTGTTATCCTGACTATTGATTGCAATTGTTTAGTGTTTGAATTAAACAAATATTTGCGGCCTTATAATTGGATTTGTTTAGTTGGGTTTGAGTTGTTTAATGAAATATTTTACACAATGGAATGAATATTGATTTATCAAGCTGAAGCTGATAAAAAAAAATTCGTTATTAAAACCGTGTTCATATTATGGAATGGAAGAATATTGATGTATTGATACGAATTCAAAGGGTTAATTAGTTATAAACGTCACTCATAAATATAAATGGCCACTTTATTAAATTTTTATTAAAAAGATAAGCAACAGTATTATGTATGTACTCATTTATTCACATTGTTATAGTCAATGTGCTTACAGGAGTATTTAAAATGTTTAAATATATGTAACACCCTTTCTCCTTTCCTATACGATTTTTCCATAATTTTAAACATCCACCATTTTACCATTTATTTAGTTTATAATTTTTTCTCAATACTGCCAAGAAATACTTTTCAATTTACTAAAATTATTAAATTCATAATTTCTTCTTTGATCACTGTACTAAATTTATTGCGCATCAATTCATATTTTATGCCAAAGCACAGTGTGTCGTTCAGGACAAGGTAGCTGAACAAAATTATTTGGTGTTTATAGTCATTTTTCTTGTTTACCGATGATAAAAAAGAAACAATTACAAAAAAAGCACAAATATAGGGCGGGCAAATTTTATGTTAGGATGTAAATTGGCTGTGAAATGATGAAATATTAAGAATTGAGGTGTCAATCTTTGACACTTATTTAGTAAAAAATTGGGAAATTTCAACTATGGAACGCTACTCTCTTGAACAAAGAATTTTAACCGTGAAAATTAACTGTTTGTAAACTGAACGAACACAACTCAACAAAATCATCCGTTGTAATGAGGCCCATTTTCAATTAGCCGGTTATATAAACAAGCAAAATTCTCACATATGTGGCTCACACAATCTACAAACAGTCCTCGAAAAACCATTACATCCAAAGAAAGTGACTGTGTGGTGTGGTTTGTGGTTAGCCGGCATCATCAGCCCGTATTTTTTTCGAAAATTAGCAAGGAAATGCCGTCATAGTAAATTCTCTGCGCTACCAAGCCATGATAACCAATTTTTTGTGGCCACAATTGGCTAATGTTGACATCAGTGACCTTTGGTTTCAGCAGGATGGCACCACAAGCTACACTGCCAGCCAAACAACTCACTTACTGCAAGAGAAATTTCTCGGTCGCGTAATTTCTCGACTTACCGATGACAATTGCCCGCCTCGTTTTTGTAACTTCACGCCGCTGTATTATTTTCTCTGGGCCCATTTGAAAGACCGGACTTACGTGAACAAACCACAAAAAACTGACTGATCTGAAAGATGAAATGCAGCGCTGCATTCAAGAGATAATAAAACTGAATTTGTCAAAAGAAATGTGTTTTTAAGCGAATTTGTTTCCTAACCTCAAACTTGTCCACCCTTTACATAGCCTATAGTTTCTTCCCGATATACAGAGATTTATTGTAAAAATTTCAGGAAAATCGGTTTAGCCTTTTAGCTGTTTACGGACTCTAAACAAACAAACATACAAACACACACTTTTTTTATATGTAAGATTAATCAGAGGGGTGAAAGATGTTCTTCCAGTTATTTTATGTGAACCTCGTATACCGTAAAGCAAACACCTAAAACAAAATAGTACTCGAATTACCAATACAAGTACTCGTATATGACAAAGTCTATTTCACCTTTTTCAGAAAAATATTACAAATATTCTACTGCTACCACGACTCCTAGAAATAAATAAATATTTGCCAAAAATAAAAAATCAAAGAAAATCTAATCGATAAAACAAATAAGTTTTTTTCACACACATACACACGTATACTCGCTTATATATCCTTTTTAGCAGAACTACAATAGTCGTACAGAAAACCAAGTTAAATAAATATTTACTCGCTTAACAAAAGCCTTCACGTACCAGTAAAACTATGAATTGGTAACAAAAGAAGTTATTCGTAGTCGATGAAAGCTAAAAATGGAAAAAATTGAAACGAAAACGAAAACGTAGAAAACAAACTACACTTCAGCACAGAAACAAATCAAATCTAAAAACATAGTCCACTTACCGATCGTAGCAAAAAAAAGGTAGGTGTACCAATAAACGCCCTCTGAAGGGTCACGGTAATAACAGAGACAGACACTGTACATGTGAAGTACCTTGTTGTACATTGTATGAGAAGTGTTGGGAAAACTATTTCACAAGATATACATTTAAGGGGTAAAACCATATAACAACACTAATAACATGCAGCAGCGTTAAAAAGGACAGCTGTACCAGTGCCTTTTGCATCAAAATTAGAAAATAAGTTTGCTTTGGTACTTTTTTGTATCAATATTGTAGTAAAAGGCAAATATAAAAGTACTTTTTGTAAATAATTCACTTATATGACGCCCTACATGTTCATGTATGTATAACTGGACTGCCAACCAAAATATTTATTGAACTTTTTGTCGTTTTAATTACCAAAAATTGTATAGCAACTGCTGTCATATGTAAAACTTATTGCATACTCCAGATGGGAGCAGATGCTAAGGATCAAGAACATTAGCAACTGGGTATTGGTATGACGAGGGAAGTTGTGACATTGCGCATGCCACAGGTAGGGCGTTTTCAACTTCTGTAGAACCTTTTCAGGCTCAATGATATGAGGCCAAGGCACTGGCGTATGCCTCATGGAATCATCGTTTAGCGTTCTTTTATCTTGAGCCAGGCGGAACGTACTGTAAATTAATCTGACGAAGACCGAATTGTTTGTTTTTCCAGGCGGTAGGTACAAAATTTCAGAGTTCAGGCTGCCATAATTTCGAAAGAGACCAAAAGCTTGGACTTGATCCTGGACTGGAAACTCTCGTAGAAGCGTAATACTGAAAGTTGGATGGGGCACGCTTTATGCACCATCTACGTAAGAGAACTTAGGGTCTTAGACTCTTTATTTTACATTGGATCTATACCGTGGTCATAAGGCCAATTTTTAACTATGGTACTCTAGTCTGGTGGAACACATGCCCGTGCACCGTATCGGGCTTTTACTTTGATGAATCTGGTCTCTCGGTCTTGCGCAGACTGCCAAATGACTGGCTGATTATGATGCCATCGATACTTCAACCGTCGAATATTCATATCGACGGGAACAGTCTTACATCAATCGATGCTTTCAGTTCAAACGTAGATAGGACGAAGTGTCTATCAGCTGTATTCGCTCACTGGCTTTTCTTTGAGACTATCCCGCTCTACGGCAGCTTAGACTAAGACATCTCGGAGATGCCCCTTTTTCATCATCTGGAGTGTCTCTGATATATATCAATAACGAATCTGATCAGTTTTTTCAGCGATTGGTTTTTTACCGGTTGGCTATCGTAAGAATTACGTGGTTTGCACATTCAGGCTTGGCTAGATTTTTCTCATGACTGGCTTTGGGTTCCTTGGGATTCTTTTTTGGGGGCACCACAATTGGCCATAGAACCTCCGAGAGCTCTTGCTAGCCGATGGCGACCCATGTAATCAAACTTAAATAAACTTTTGCTTAAACGAAATTCGAGTCATCCAGAAGCCTGTAAGGTCTGTTGATGTTAAGTTGTCAATAGAAAAGACCTACACTAACCTTTCCATCCATTTTCGAATCTTTCTTCTCCTCCACCTCCCTGACGATATTTGGAAATTGCAAACCATTTGGAAGACCAGCGTCGCAAGTTGGTGGTCTGAGACTATTCGAAGGTTCAAGTTAGCTTATCCAGTCCAGGAAAACACATAGGCTTTAGGGCCTCGGAGTAAATTCGCACAACACAAGAGCCAATTATTTAAAAATTGTGTCAAATTCGATCGAATTTCAAGGTTTAGTTTACTTGTTCTGTAGTTCCCTGCCTTGTTTGATAGCCGTGAAAAAATTGGTAAAACTAGTGGTATTCAAATAAAGATTTCACAAAATGTCAGCTTTTAGAGCGAAGGTTACATATCAAGAGACTTAAAACGATTATTATTATTAATTACTCACGCGCCTATAAGTAGCACATAGTGCTGTACAACATTTCGCAAAGTTACTACAATCTGTAGCTAAACTTTGATCTGCGTCCAACTTAGTTCCTCATCAACAGAATTTATTCCGTCCAATAGGCTTCTCTGCCATGTGCCTCTCGGTCGATCGCTGCTTCGCTTTTCATGCGAATTCCAGTCGAGAGCTTCTCTTGCGACAATTCAGCGATATTTTCGTAATCTTATCTCCATGGCAATGGGTGTTTATCTGCATCTGCTCTGCAGCTCCGAGTTGGAAATCCAGTTGTGGGTCCACCATATACACAGAATATTTCTCAGACATCGATTGATAAAAGCTCATAGTTTATTCGTTGCCTCCACTGACACAAGCAAAGTTTCACTTCCATAAAGGAGTACAGATTTTACATTCGCAGCGAATATTTCAATTTTGGTTGCAGATAATAGTTACCGGTATCGCCTTACTTATCGAAGGCTTGCAAAATGTACCTTTTGCCTTTGTAAGTCGAGTCTCGATATCCATTCTGGTACTGCCATCTTGTGTGATATGGCTGCCAAGGTATGTAAAACTTTTTACCTCTTCAACAAGTTTATTCTCAAGGAAAATGCTATCAGTGTGTGAGTTGTTCACTCGCATGGCTCTTATTTTGTTGACATTGATGCGCCACGCAAGCTATTCAGCTTATCCTGCATGTGGCTTCGCTTCGTGAATATCAACGCAATATCATCAGCATAAGTCAGGTCGTTAAGGTGTTGCATTCTAATTGGGTGGTGCCAAAGAATGCCACTGTTGGGAGTTGGGAATATCTATAATTGTTCAAAGTACTTCGTCAATTACCACCAGAAAAACAAGTGGGGAAAGGATACACCCCTGACGGACACCTGAATCTATATTGACAGGGTCAGAAAGCACACCTCCGTTCAACACTCCAAGCCTGAATGCAGCGTACTACGCCTGTATGAGGTGGACCAATTTACTTGGAACACCCTTCTTGAGACGGTCGAAAGATTTCTCGAAATCGACGAATACCAAATATAACAATTGCTGTAGCTCACTGATTTGTTCCCGTATGATTCTGAGGGATGCAATGTGGTGCTCACAGGAATGTTGTGACCTGAAACATGCCTGTTGGTTTCGAAGAGTGACATTGATTTTACCTGCTATTTGGTCCAAAATTATTCGGCATAGAATCGTAAGTATGACACACAGCAGCAGGTTGCTCCTTTAATTGTTAAAAACAGTTGTTGTGCCTTTTTTCGGAATCTTTACTAAAGTTCCCTGTGACCATTCAGTCGGAAAGGTTTCGTTCTACCAGATGTTTTTGAATAGCGGTTGGGGAATTCGTGAACTGCATGCAGCTTTTCCCGCCTTGGTGTTTGTTATTGCTGAAGCGATTTTTGCTTCATTGAATCATTGGCTGTTGACGCGCGGAATTTGCGTTATATTTGCAATAGAAGTCGGGGACTCATTATTGCTATTGAAATTGATGGGCATTTGAAAGACTTCAGCGAAGTGCTCCCTCCATCTCTGCAGCTATTCTGTTGGGTTGGTTAACAGCATCCCGTTGATATTTTTAACAGGCATAGTCCCATTTGAAAAGCCGCCTAACATGCGGCTTTTTAGCGTCAAGGCTTCACATTTTTATTTTTTATATTCCGTTTTCATGATTTCCTTTCGGCTGAAACGCGTTCCCCGTAATGGTTTTTTAACTCGATTGAACAAAAATAAGTCACAGGGAGCCCAATCGGGTGAATTTGGCGGCTGTTGGATGGTATTTGTTGCATTTTTCGACAATAAAATTCGAAAATTGATGGCGCTGTGCGACGGTGCGTTATCATGATGTAAAATCCACCAGTTTTCTGCCCACAACTCTGGCCTCTTTCGGCGAATTGCTCACGCAAACGTCTCATAACGCCCAAATAATGTTTTTTGTTTACTTTCTGGCCTCTTGGCAATAATTCATGATGCACTACACCATTGTAATCCATGAAAACCGTGAGCATTGCCTTCTTTTTTGACTGAAAATGGTCTTCGCTTATTTGGTAAACGCCATTCACTTGCCTGATGTTTGGATTGGGTTTCGTACTCATAAACTTACGTCTCGTCTCCAGTTATGATCCTTTTGATGAATGTAAGATCGGATGCAGCCTCACAAATCATGTCTTTTGCCTCCTTAACACGGTCAAAATTGTAAAAAATCGCCAACACACAGAGATAGATGTACTCTTCGCTACGTAGCTTTTGCAAGTGTCAAGCTATGACGCCAAGATTTAGTGGGAATATCAACAACATATGTACCAACTTAACAAAAAAAAACTCAAATCGGAACGATGGGACCGACACTCGGTCCGGAACTTTTTTAACAAGGTAGTATTATTCGAAAATGTACATTATAATGTGACATATCGTATAGTTTTTTCACTTATTTTGTAGCATTTTGTTGTAGTAATGTTGTAAAACGTCCCAAGTTTCCAAAAGTACACTTAAGAAAAACTATAATCAGACCCTCAACACCAGGCCAACATTAAAAAACAACAAACCAAAATTTAATAAAAACAAAGTATGAACAAAACGAAAAAAAATTCTCAATTATAGTTGAAATTGTTATCAAATAAGAAAAAATGACATACATTTTGCACACAAATAGAGCAACGGTGGCAGCAGCAACAACACTACTCGTATGTATTTAGAACGCGCTAAGCATTACCTAGACAATAAGCCAAAGACCATTTTTTTATTTCTTCCCCCTTTTTTATTCGGAATAATATCAAAACGTACTTAGAAGACATAAACACGCATACATACGAGTACATACCTTGTTTAGTTAAAAAAAAAAACAACAAAAAACTGTTATAATTGTAGGTTTTGTGCAACATTTGCGCACTTGAATTAAATCAATGCACACGATAAGAGTCGAGGAATTGAAGGATGTATGACTGACTGGCTGACTGAATGACTGGGAAAAAGCGAAATGCTTGAATTATGTTTGCAAATATCCTTTTAAAAACATTTAATGCTCGTTTTTTGTTACAATTTACATGTAAACAAATGGTTGAAGCCTTTTTTTTCATTTTTCATTTAATTTTTAAAAATAACCAACAGAATAAAAATACCAACAACAACAAGTACATATTTTATAACAATTACTGAGATGAACAATAAAAGGCATCCTTTTACACAAGAGCCGTCATGCCGTACAAATTTATAGACGGCGATGGTTACACGAGTATTATGTGATGTTTGAATTACCCATCGGCACTAAATAGTTCCTCCTTTAGTTTCAGCCTTTTTTAATAGTGAGGTTCCAAAAAACCCTGTTTTGGTTGGCCACTGTACAGAATTTTAAAAAATCAATTCACTTAATTACGCTTTTTACTTTTAAGCTATAGACTCCTCGCTAGACAATCTTTATTAGGTCGAATTAAGATAATATTTAACTTAACGTATATAGACCACGCGTCGACTAAATCCAGCCACCGTGAGTTTAAGCAATTGTTCCACTTCTACGTCTCCCTTCAGGATCAATTGCATTCTCGTCTATGTGCATTACATAGCCAAGTCAGCTAGCAGTTGTAGTCTGTATAGTTTATACAGCTGGTCATTCATTCCGTCGACTTAAATAGATCCATATATTCTCCAAACCAATTCATCTGCTTGCCATATATTGGCTTAAATTTTAACCAGCGGTTATTTCGAATCTGGCAATACTTATGTCATTCTATTCTGTCACAAAATTCAGTATATTATCTCCACTGAACGAAATGAATCGATTTCCGCTTGAGCAACGTTTATTTGCAAAACAAAAACAATTGGTCGGAAATTTCACGAAAATGTTGTACAAAATTTGATTGCAGAGAAGGACCCACAGTGCCCGATATACGCAAGTTTATTGATAAAGTTCGTGAAACTGGTTTCATTGTTGATGTGCGTAGACGTAAGCATGCTCGTACAGTGCATATACCCGAAATATCAAAGCTGTGGCTGAGATTGTGCGTGAGAGTCCATCAACATCAATTCGTCATCGTTCTCTAGAATTGAACATTTCACGCACCAGTTTACGTTGAATTTTGCGAAAAGATCTCGGTATGATGCCTTACAAAGTTGAATTGGTTCAAGAGTTGAAGCCGCATGGACTTCCGTTTTAAACAATTGTTCCTCTTCTTGCATTCTCATCTATGCGCATTACATAGCGAAGCCAGCTAACAGTTGTACTCTAAAACAACCAAAAGTATTAATCCCTCTGTATAGCTTATACAGCACGTCATACATTCAATCCACTTAGATAGATCCATATATTTTCCACTTCATCTGCTTGCACAAGTACCCTGCTTCAGCAGTATATAGCAGTACGGGTAATATAAGCGTTAAGTAGAGCGTAATAAGTGTGTATAGAGAGGGCTGTGTCCCAGAACGTCGTGCTTAGTCTGAACTAAGAATGATCCTTCCTTCTTTGTCTTATTTATGGCCGTACCGAGATAAATAAAATCGTTCACAACTACGAAATTTAGTCACCAACTTTCACAAATTGACTCAGTGCAGCAGATTGTTTGTTCAAAAAGCTGCTAAAATCAGGTCAGATGACTAAAGTTTTAGTTGAACTACTAATATACGACCAAATATTAAGCCATAAGTGTGTGCAGGTCAGACCATCTAAAAAAAGATATAGTTTTTTCAACAGCGGCTATGAGTATTACTCCTATTGAAAACTTCTCTATTGCATTTGCCGTTCGGAGCCGCTTTAAGCTGTAGGTCCATTTCAATGAGTCTAAAAATAGAATCGAGTGCAGCTCATTGACTGAGAGAAGTTCCCATGTTCCTTCATGGAATGTTATGGGAATTAATATAAGTCATTAATATAAGACATAAAATTTGGTTATGACAACACTCTTTTCAAGATTAATTAAAAACTATCGGGACACTAGAAGTTTTTGCCCTATAGTCTGGCCAGTCCAACTTTCATTTATTTCGAATATAATGAATGCCAACATCGTATATAAAAAATGAATGTGTGTTTGTTTGTATGTATGTTTGTGCCATGTGGACAGCTAAACAGCTGAACCGATTGCTTGAAATTTGTACAGTATCTTTCCGTATGTCTTGAAGGAACTATAGGCCATATAAATTTTAAAAATTCCAAATGGGCGGTGCCATGCCCATACAAGTGTGGCAAGATGATCTTTAAGACGGTAACAGCAAGGTTTTTTAAATTCGACCTGAACCAGTAAGCGTGGTACCTTCCATAGAAAGTAAATATTGATTTTAGTATATCTTGAGAACAGTTACAGCTAAAGTTTCAAAAAGTGGTCGAAATTGGACAAGTGAATGTGGCACCTCCAATACAAAATTGATTTTAGTATATCTTGAGAACGATTAAAGCTAAAGTTTCAGTATTTGGTCTGAATGACTGCGTAGTCAATACAAAATATCACGCAAAAAGTTAGCGAAATTGGACGTGGTACCACCAATACAACCCAAATATTTTTTTTTATATATCTAGAGAACGGCAATATTAGAAGTTTCTAATTTAGGTTTAAACAACGTCGTGAACAATACACATTATCAGTCAGTAACAGGGCGAGATTAGATAAATGGGCGTGGCATATTCCAATTATATCAAATATTGAATGTTTTTTATGTGGAGAACGCCATCTATTAAAGCTTCGTTATCTATACAAATCAACCAACGTGCGGGAATTACGGAAAGCACGCTGGATTAAATATTCCTATAGGGTCCGCCATCTAATGTTTTTTTTACAACTAGTGCTTATTTCGTGAATGATAACACTTAGCTCATGTCTGATTTGACAGATAATTAGTTTTATCCTTCCGCTGAACGAATATGGTTGTGTATACGCTTCGCTAAGTGGGCCTGCGATCGACTTACAGAAGATGCCGATTTTGCCAAAAAAAAATCATCTTTTCAGATGAAGCTCATTTTGATCTTGGCGGGCACAGAAAACCCGCACGCATACATTGAAAAACCGATACACCCAAGATGAGACACTGTTTGGTGCGGATTTTGGTCCAGAGGCATAATTGGGCCATTTTTCTTCGAAAATGAGCAAGGAGTGGCCGTTACAGTCAATGGCGATCGTTGTCGGGCCATTTTGAACGAATTTTTGTTCGTAAAAATTGAAGAGGAGGATATTAGCAGCATTTGGTTTCAACAGTACGGCGCTACGTGCCACACAACCGAAGCTACACTCGATGTTATGCGCCCTGTTTTTGAAGATCGCATTATCAGCCGCAGAGCTGATGTCGTTTGGCCACCTTGGAGCTGCGATTTGACACCGTTGGACTATTATTTGTGGGATGCCGTTAAAGATAAGTGCTACGCCAACAAGCTAGAGACAATTGACGCTTTAAAGGACAATATACAGCTGCACACAATTGATAATGTGCTTAAAAATTGAACCGATCGTTTAGGCTACTGCATGGCCAGCCGAAGCAGCCATTTGATTGAAATTATTTTCCATTATTAACCGGAAGGATTGTACTTTCAAATAAAAAACGAAATTTGAAAAATATTCAGTAGTTTTTTTTTATAACATTTTCAAAAAAAAAATTATTTGGCGGACCCTTTATATAGATAAAATATATAATAATTAATGTGTGTTTGCTTGAAGACTGTATACAGCTAAAATGCGAAACCTACAGTGTCTTTCTGGAAAGAAAAAGTGATTGGATTTTGACCGGAATAGGACAAAATAAAGAAAAGGGTAAAAGGTGTAACCAAGATAGCATATAAGTTAAAAATGTAGATGGGAGTAGCATGACACGCCGGATTTTAGATACTTTTAAATAAATCTCTATTGTACCAATGTTTTGCAATAAACGCAGCAAATTTTCTAAAAATCCCCCATTTTTAAGTTATACACCCAATGTTAAAATCCTATACCGAAACTTATTGGAATCCTTATAATAATTTTGATTTGAATCTCTATCGTTGCAGGAAAAAGTTATAGGTCACCTAGTACGGTATAATTATATTTGTCATTTCTAACAGGTTACTCAATAAGTCCGTAGGATAAATAAAAAAATAAAATAAAAAACTCTTAAAAAAAAACTTCATCATTGGACTTAAATTTCTTTCAAGCAAGCATTCTCTTGAGACCTGAAAAAAAGAAAAAATCGCTGGGGGCTAAATCTGGAGTATACGGTGGGTGGGTAAGCAGTTCGAAGCCAATTTATTCAATTTTTTATTGTTTTTTGACACGGTGCCAACACTTGATGAAACAACATTTTTTTCTTTTGCAAATGTGGCAGTTATTTTGCGATTTCAGCCTTCAATCTATCCAAAAGTGAACAGTAAGAGTTGCTGTTGATGGTGGTTCCTTTTTGGAGATAGTCCTTGAATATTATTCCGTTTGCATACCAAAATAAAGACGCCATCACCTTACTGGCCGACTGTTGCGCCTTTGCTCGCTTTGGATTGGGTTCGTCGACTGCTGTCCTGTCTTTTGGATTCTGGTGTGTAATAGTGAAGTCATGTTTCATTCATTGTTACATATCGACGATAGAACTCCATTTTATTTCGGTTTAACAGCGCCAAACACTACCCTGAAGCATCAATTCATTGTTGTTTTTGGTCGACTGTGAGCTCACGCGGCACTCACTTTGTACACTCGCATACCCAAATATTCATATTAAATGGCAAGAAGACTACCGTATGATATCTTTACAATGTCAGCTATCTCGTGCGCCCTCAATTTACGATCGCCCATAATCGATTTCTGAATTATTTTCTATGTTTTCTGGAATAACAGTTTTATTTGGGAGTCCACTGTGCTCGGCATCATTTGTGCTGGTACGACCACGTTTAATTTCAGCAATCAATTTCTCTACTACTTGTCTTGATGGAGCAGAGTCCGGATAGTGTTACTTATCGAAAACTCGAAATTCACTTTTTTCCATTTTTTTTCCAATAACAGAAGTTGCTTCACACAAAATGCTATAGAATACGAATCAATAGTCAGATTGCTGTCAAATTTGTACACGTATCGTTTCAATGTGTCATACTACGGACTTATTGAGTGACCTGATAATTAGATGCATTATGGTAATGACAAAAATTAAATGATACAATCCAACATCTTTCCTAGACGTTGTCATTAGTTGTTGACCAGCTAAGACATAATTCGTGAATTTAAGCAAATTTATTGGTTTTTAAGCCTTCTTCCAAATTCCAATTAGTGCCAAAGGTTGTGCATATCATTACACTCATAGAGAAACGGAAACTGTGTTTTGAAAAGCAGCAGGCCATTGAGTCTACGAAATATGAATAAATTTTTTAAATATGAAATACTTATATACATAAAACATAAATATATGATGGTGGTGGTGGTGGTGGTTTTCATAAGCCCCCTACATTTTTAAAGGCAAAGCCAACAACCCTTAGAGCCGTTGCATTTATCTCCATGCTATGTGACTACTGCGAAAATAACGATGAGGATGACGAAAAGTATCATTTTAAAAATATTTCTTATAATTCATGTTTTTTACAATTCTTTTATGCAGGCTGGGCTATTTCCAACAGGTCACTCAATAAGTCCGTATGATAAGAAAAAAAAGACAAAATTTTGACAAAATTCGATTTTATTATTCAACATAGTTGACTTCGAAGGCGAAACAATGTGTATAGAGATTTTCCAACTTTTCGATATCACTTTTGAAGTAAAGGGACCGCCATATAAATGTTTTTTTTTTGAAAAACTATAAAAAAACTACTGAATATTTTCTCAAATTTCTTTTTTTATTTGAAAGTACAATCCTTCCGGTTAATAATAGGAAATCATTTCATTCAAATGGCTGCTTCGGCTGGCCATGCAGTAGCTTACACGATCGGTTCAATTTTTAAGCACATTATCGATTTTGTGCAGCTGTATTTCACCAATGGCTTCACGCATATTGTCCTTTAAAGCGTCAATTGTCTCTGGCTTGTTGGCGTAACACTTATCTTTGACGGCACCCCACAAATAATAGTCCAACGGTATCAGCTCTGCGGCTGATAATGCGATCTTCAAAAACAGGGCGCAAAACATCGAGTGTAGCTTCGGCTGTGTGGCACGTAGCGCCGTCCTGTTGAAACCAAATGTTGCTAATATCCTCCTCTTCAATTTTTGTGAACAAAAATTCGTTCAACACTGCCCGATAACGATCGTCATTGACTGTAACGACCACTCCTTGCTCATTTTCGAAGAAAAATGGCCCAATTATGCTTCTGGACCAAAATCCGCACCAAACAGTGACTCGTCTTGGGTGTATCGGCTTTTCAATGTATGCGAGCGGGTTTTCTATGCCCCAAATGCGACAATTTTGCTTGTTGACATACCCGCCAAGATCAAAATGAGCTTCATCTGAAAAGATGATTTTTTTTGGCAAAATCGGCATCTTCTGTAAGTCGATCGCAGGCCCAGATTCCCAGCGTTGTTCAAGCGTATACACAACCATATTCGTTCAGCGGAAGGATAAAACTAATTATCTGTCAAATCAGACATGTGCTAAGTGTTATCATTCACGAAATAAGCAATAGTTGAAAAAAAAGCGTTAGATGGCGGACCCCTTACTATTTCTTTTTCTTGTCAAAATAGGCCTCATTTTCAGCGAATACTTCATCATTGTATTTAAATTTGTTTCCGGCAAGCATACTCTTGAGATCCGAAAACAGGGAGAAGTCTGCTGGTGGCTAAATCTGGAGAATACGGTGGGTGGACAACAAATTCGACGCCAAATTTTGCCAGCGTTTTCAACGATTTTAAACACGATATGTGAGCTCTCGCGGCACCCATATTCATGTAAAATGGTAAAAACATCACCTTCTGATATCTTTACAAAATCAGGTAGCTAGTGCACCTTCTATTTGCGATCGTTCATAACCAAATTGTGGATTTTTTTGATGTTTTCTGGAATAACAGCCTCAATTCGGCATCCACTCCGCTCTGCATCATATGGGCTGGTACGACCACGTTTAAATTCAGTAAACGATTTATTTACCATTTATCTCGATGGATCAGAGTTCGGGTAATGTTTATCAAGCCATTGTTTGGTTTCCATATAAAAGCAATGCTTTATCAAAACTCAAAATTCACTTTTTTCCATTTTTTTTTTTTTTCAATGACAAAAGTTGCTTCACACAAAATGCTATAACTCACGAATCAATAGTCGGATAGCTGTCAAATTTATACACCTATCGTTTGAAGGTTAGTACTAAAAAAAAATCATATGGACAAACTTCTAGTAACTTCATCTATGTGTCATCCTACGGACGTGCTGAGTGACCTGATACGTAGTCCTCAAAATCATTCTTTCTTTGGTGTTGACGATGATAATGATACATTGACATACAGCTTCTGAAAACTATTTTTTTTTTCTAAAAGAGAGAAAGAAAGGTCAGCTAATAGGCCATCATTAAATATTCCATTCCAGCCATATGTATCGTTTAAATGGAAACAAAGCCGAAACGTTTGCACTCTCTTTGGCTTCTTTTTTGTTGTTTTTTTTTTTTACCCGCCAGGCAAAATGGTTTCCGTCTTTTTACGCCGTAATTTGTATAGAAACTGTAACAGAAAAAAAAAACAAAAACAAAACGAAAAAAAACAGCAACACCAAGTAAAGGTTTCTATATGAACATCGCACCCGTAAGCACCCCATTTTATAAAAATCTCTACAGAAGAGTAGAGTAGCGTAGAGTAGAGCGTATTGGTGCGTAAAATCAACAATTTTATCAGGAGGCCACTCTGGCGAAAAGTAGTAAAGTATGTATGCCAGCGTATGGCTCTTAAATAGTTCGTCATTCAATCAGTCAGTCATTCAGTCAATCAGTCAGTTACATTTTACTATTTTCTCCTTATTAGCATACAGGTACGGGTATAATGGTTTTTGGGAAAAAAAATCTTAAAAAGAAGCTTAAGATGGGGTGCGTGCATCTTTTGGTTTGTTGTTATGTCAATGGAAGTTTATTACGAAAATTTATACGATAATCACCACTGATGGTGCGAATGTTATTCTTTTGGCTGGCTGGCTGGCTGACTGTTTAACTAAGTAACCCAATAAATGTTGCAATACGTGTACAGTTCAATGATTTCTTAGTTGGAAACTGTTAAATACTTCAAATTGTTTATAATGGTAGTGGTAATGGTGGTGGTAGGTCGTGGTGGTGATAGTGATATGCATGAGTGATATTTAATCATCCCTTTTGTAAGAGTTTTCACAGAATACTCGTTTATCGATCTATTGTTAGAAAATAATTTAAAAAAATTATGATTTAATATTACATTTATAAGTATGTTATAGGGCTTAAAATGCCCGCATTGACAATGGAAAAGACAATTTATTCCAAAAGAAATATTGTTACGTTTAATATTGGGTCCTATCAAATATATCTGCAGTGTTTTATTACTTTTTTTAACTAAAATTTTCTTCATTGACCAAAGTGCATACAGTGGCAGCAAAAATAAATAGTAGTAATTAAGGCATCTGCGATCAACTGGGAAACAAGATAGTTGCATACGCTGACGACGTGGTTCTGCTTGTAGGTGGTAACTTTCTATCAACCTTATCAGAATTGAAGCATGGTGCGTTAGACAGATTGTCACGATGGGCACGTCATAGTGGTCTTAGTGTCAATCCGGCAAAGACGGAGCTTGTCCTATGTACCAGAAGACGTAAAGTTGCACCGTTCGCGTTACTAGTCATGGAAGGGGTGGCATTAGAACTTTCATCAGAGGCGAAATACCTTGGTGTAGTCCTTGATCGTCGACTTGACTGGAAAACGAACGTCGAGGAGCATTCGTGCAAGAACTCTATTGGCAAGAATTGGGGTTTGAAGCCGCGTGCGGTACAGTGGTACGCCCCATCCTTACTTATGGTGGTCTTGTTTGATGGCAAGCAATGAGTAGCAGATCGAGTTCATTGAGTAGTTTGCAACGTTCTGCCTTACTTTCTATCACGGGGGTTTGTAGAAGTACTCCACAGGCTTAACTGAATGTAATGCTTTCAATGTTTCACTTTCAGGTGGCAAAGAGTAATGTACAACTGGCGGGATGCGGAATATGGACATGCACGTGTATTGAACTGTTTGGGATTGAGTCTCGGAGCATAGTGACTATGTCGTGCCGACCATGTGTTTTGAGATTATTGAGGTGGTGATACCGAGCAGGGATGTTTGGCGGAGGTGCGACCGTCCTCTTGGTGGATTGGCCGTTTTCACATATAAATCGCAGACGGTGGAAGGTACCGGGGACGGCGTCTACTGCGAACGGCTTAACTTTGGTTACTCTTATAAGTTGAGCCGTGTAGTCTGTTCCAAGCGAAAGTTTTTGGATTTTGGAAACATTGAGGGTCAGGTTACTATTTTTGTGGATAGTCAGCCGGCTCTCAAGACACTCAGTTCTTGCTTGGTCAGATCCAAGGACGTTCGGGACTGTAAACCAGTCTTGAATAGACTGCGGAAGACCGTTCAACTTTGTTGGGTACCGGGTCACATAAACTCAGTTGCTTTACGTGAGTACCTATCATAGAACGCTACCTCACGGCGCCAAAGCAAGAGTGAATACAATGCGTTCACCAAAGCCCACACCTATGATTAAAATGAGGTCACAGTGGTATCACTAGTAATGAGAGGGATGATGAATTGGCTCGTCAGGACTCTGTGTCAGCGGTTCTTCGGACTGAGGAGGTCTTGCCGCCGTTGAACTATTATATCAGCGCCTCGAAGAAATTCTTCATTGGGAAGGCTGGTCAAATCTGGTATAACAATCCGGGTTGTAGGATCTCTAGATCTTTATGGCCAGTTATTTCCAGTCGGAGGACTCTATGAATAGAGCGGAGCTGAGGCTGACTACGGTCATTATCACGCGTCATTGCGATGTCTGGCAAATGCTGACACAGATTATTGTAAGTTATGAGAAGACGAGGAAGATTTAGAGACGATTGAACACCTTTTGTGTTGTTGTCCCAGGCTTTAGGGCAGGAGACATCGCATGTTGGGTGAATATATATGATCCAAACTCTAACCTCCCTATCATGTATAGACCCTACTAGTATTCTTCAGCTTGCGAAGGTCCTCGGCTAGTTATGGCGTCGGGATTATTAGGATTCTGTTAAGTAGGTCCTTCCAGTTTCTTAGTTTCTTTCTTTATTTACTTTCTTTCTTTTAGTCCATTCTCTTTTTTCTTTTTAGAGGTTATAACTCCTGCTTAGGACGTTCACAATGTACCACATGGTCTCCGAGTGTACTGCGTTCACTGATCTTGGATCGATGATTGCTCGTCCTCAAACCAAACCAAAACTAATAATAGACGTTAGCTTTAGGATGTTTAAATTGTCTATAAAAACAAAGCCTAGTCATACTTAACTTTTGAAATTTTTAAATTTCGTAAAAAAACGGTTGTAAATAATTGTTACGAAAATCAAGTCTGACACATTGCACAGTGAGGCATGATTGTACCATTTCTGGAATGAATTAAGCCGCTGTGGTATATACCAACAGCCTGGAGGAAAGCGAGAATAGTGTTCATCCCGCAGATAGGTAAGAGGGATATAACACATCAAAAGTCCTTCAAACCTATTAGCCTCTTTCCATATTTTATGTTGAAGACATTTGAAAAAATAGAGGACAACTATATAATATACGGGCTTCTGCAACACGTGCTATTTCATCCTAGGCAGCACACTTACAGAGCGGGCAGATCGACGGAAACGGCCTTCGTGGAATTAGTAGGAGCTATACAGAAGCCCTTGGAAGACAAGGAGATTTCTGTATCTGCTCTCCTAGACATAGAAGTGGCCTTTGATAACACTTCTCATGAAGTTATAGAGAAAGCGCTAGTAGGAAGGGGAGTGGACCCTACTAAATCCAGATGGAAGGCAGAGGTCTTCCGTACCAGAAACTATTGCAGGGAACATCAATATAAGTCTCAGCGCCACTAGAGGTTGCCCACAAGTAGAGGTCCTATCGCCATTAACAACATTGTTCTGATAGCAAGGGGTAAGTTCGGGAATACCTTGTGCGAAATCATACATAGCGGACTTAGAATAGTGAATCGATGGTGTGGGGCAACGTGGTTAAACCTTAACTTGGGCAAAACCATAATAGGACCATTCACTAGGGAAAGAAAACTTCCAAGGTGGTGGAATATTCAACTACTGGGTGAGGAAATACCACCAAGCAAGGAGGTTAAATATCTAAGAAGTACGCTGACGTGGAAAGCTCAAGTGGAATCTGTCTCAATAAAAGCTACGTATGTGCTTAAGTGTACAGGGAGATCTTGGGGCTGAAACTGATCAAGGGTACGTTTCGATTTGAGTTTTTTTTTTTTTTTTTTTTTTTTTTTGTTAAGTTGGTACATCTGTTGTTGATATTCGCGCTAAATCTTACCGTCATAGCTTAACATTTGGTTGAATCTGATCCCACATTCATCAAAAGAATCATTACTGGAGACGAGACGTGGGTTTATGAGTACGACACGCAAATCAGACATCAAGGAAGTAATTGGCGTTCACCAAATGAGCGCAGACCATTTTCAGTCAAAAATGAAGCCAATGCTCGTAGTTGGGAGTAGCCGCCGTGACCACCGATCTGAGTTTACTGAACAGAAGTTAAAGATATCGTCTAAATTATTAATAATAATACACTTTCTTGCGTTATACTTCTTAAGATTCTTTAGACAAAGAACCAACAGGTAATTTGTCCTTCTTACATCACAACTGTGAATAAACAATTTGTATAGCGTTGGCGATATGTGTAGGGTGGGCCATTTAAAAGTTTAAATTTAAAAACGCAACAAAACAAAAACCGTTTGAAATTTTGTTGATTCTTTGTTGTGAAGTACAATTGTTTCGATTAGACATGAAATAATATCCATTCATATGGCTGCCACGGCTAGCCTCACAGTACCCCATTCGATCGGCCAAATTTTCGATAACTTTTTCAAGTGAGAACTTTTTCGTATCTCGGCAATGGCACCACGAATGTTGACCTCAAATTCCTCAATTGTCTCTAGTTTGTCGGCATAATAATTGTCTTTAACGGCACCGCATAGAAAATAGTCCAACGATGTCAAATCGCAACTTCTTGGCGGCCAACTGACATCAGCATTTCGGCTAATTAAACGGCCATCAAACGCTTGACACAATAAATCAATTGTGGCATGAGATATGTGCAAGACCGTGAAGATCGGGCACAAAAAATCAATTATCATGGTGCAATAGGTGTCATCAATGACCGTAATGGTTGCGCCGTCCTCATTTTCAAAGAAATATGGGCCAATAATGCTTCCGCTCCACAAGCCGCACCAAACAATCACTCACTCTTAATAGGTGCATTGGCTTCTGCAAGACCACGGTTTGGGTTCTCTGAGCCACAAATACGGCTATGGATAACTTACTTCTCCATGTATGCGATTGGCTCTTTGCGTTGTTTGCAAACAAATGTTTGCCAGTGTATCACCCCTATAACAATATAATAAATAACGTGTACAATCTCTTTTTTCTACCGGGTGTTCTTCATTTTAACAGTTGTTACGACTCCACCTGTAACTGTTGATGATACGTGAAAACTACGCCATTAACACAAACCGAACTATGTACGCTCAACACCGTATTAAAATTCACTATTTAATAGCACAAATTCGATGTCACAGTTCGCAAAACTGACTCACCGTTATTTTAGCTGTTGGAACTATTAATTAGTTAGTTAGTGAGAAACATCAAAACAGCTGCGAATATAGCTCTTGTAGCTCATAGTCTTGAGAAATACTAAGGTTTGTATCTTCAGAATTGTGGCATTCCACAAACGAGATTTCATCTCATTTTGCAAGCGAATAAGGTCATTAAGGTTTCTGAAGCACAGTTAACATAAAAACTTATGCGTACGGACCATTAACAATGTCGTTTCTATGCTAATTGGGTTATGCATTGGGGTAATGCATTAAACTGTTTCGAAATTTCTCCAAAAAATCATTTAGATTGAGGAGGCCCACTTTTATTTCGGAATCTACCTTAACAAGTAGAACTGACCCATTTGGATATGGAAAATCCAAAAATTATTGTTGCCTATTCTCAATGTGTGAATGTTTGATTAAGTTTTTGCTCAGTCGAAGTCATTCCACTTAACTTTTTCGTAAACGAGGCCTGAGCAATTGTTGCGGTAAATGGATTGCTCTATTTTGTATGGCCAGTATTGTAAGATGTTGATATGGAAGACGTTTATTTTTAACAAGACAGTGCCATTTGAAACACAAATAACAATACCATAGCTTTTCTGCGCAAAAATACTTCTGACCATTTCATTTTTCGAAGATGCGATCATAATTAGCCATCGAGATCTTTAATGCTACGTAAAAGACAAAAAGTATGCCACTGGCTTATAATCAGGGCTGCCAACCCACTGGCTAACCCAGTTAAGCCCACCCTGGCTTTATTGGGTATTATATTTAAGAAAACCCGGATGGGTTTTTATAGTTAAAGTATAAAAGTATATTTTATGTATTGGAAGTACGAATTACTTCGGTCCTTTTCTAGCACAAAATAAAGAATAAATTAACAAATTTATCAAATTAAAAATGTATGAAATCACTGTATACATGTTTTCCTCAACCCTGATCCAATTTCCGAGCCCTGTTTCGAAAAACTTCTCGTCATTTGAGGCCATCCAACTTTGAAGCCGGTTTTAAATTTCTTGAATAGACGTGGTTCGATGATATTCTAAAAGATATTGCCGGAGAGCGTTTAACTACTGCCCGAACTTGAAAGAGTACCAGTGACTATGCCTGATATATTCCTTCGAGCCCGTGCAGTTAAAAAGATACTTGCAAATCTCGACGTTAATAAGTCTTCTGTGCCGGATGGCATTCCAACGCTGGTCCTGAAGCATTGCTCTTCGACGCTTGCGCGTCCATTGGCTAATCTTTTCAGTGCGTCTTATCGTGCGGGTATTTTTCCATCTTGCTGGAAGATTGCCAATGTAACGCCGATGCCCTTGTTCGGCTCTTTCCATAGTTATGGAGAGTATGATTAATCATAACCTTGTGAAATATTTAGAGTCCAACAATTTGCTGAGCGAATGCCAATACGGTTTCCGTAATGGTCTCTCTGCTGGCGCTACTCTCTGAAAGGTAGAATAGGTCCATTCACGGATTTGGTGAGAGTAAAGTTGTGGCCCTGGATATTTTCAAGGCGTTTGACAGAGTCTGGCACGAGGCTCTCATATCCAAACTTATTGATTTTGTTGTCGGTAGTCACTTTTCTCGATTCATATCGAGCTTTCTCAGAAATCGCACTATAAGAGTGGTTATAGATGGGATCTCATCCGACGAATTCAGGATAAATTCTGGGGTACCGCAAGGCTCTGTTCTTTCTCCAACTCTATTTGTAACATTTCCTAACGACTTTCTTTTTTTCACTTCCAACCCTATTCACTCTTTTGCAGATGGCAGCAGCATTTGTCACTCATATTCTTTTGGAGATTGGGGCGAAAAGGCGTGATATGAACGACACGCTTACAAGGGACCTGGCGAACTTAAACGCGCGCAAGACCAAATGTTGTTTTCTGACACACAGACGTGGTGGTGTGTTGTCATCTGTATCTATGGGTAATGTAGGTATTGAGCAATCAAATGCTTTTGATGTTCTGGACATGAGAATTTACTGTGACGTTCGTTGGAATGAGCACATATTCGAGTGTCGAAAGAAGCATTCTAGTGCCTCAGCTTTTTAAGACGGTGTAAGAATTACTTCACTACATCTGACCTTCGTAATATTTAGAAGACCTATATCCGACCCAAATTGAAATACAACTCTCATGTATGGGCCGGTGCTTCAAAGTCTATTTTGAAGCTTTTCGACAGCGTACAGAAGAGAGCTGAGGTTCTTATTAATGACGGTGGGTTGGCCAACTCTATCAACTCATTAGAGCATCGTCGCAATATGGCGTGTGTTTCATTGTTCTGTCGGTACTATAACGGAATGTGTTCTAACGAAATTAAGGAATTAATTTCTAAAAATCATATATTCCTACGCAGTATTCGTATTTCTCGTAGAGCGCATCCCTTTGTAGTTGATTGTCCAGTAAATCGCACAACGCATTATAGGGAGAATTCATTCTTTGGTCGCTCTGTTCGTTTGTGGAACAATCTTCTGCGAATGTGTATCCAGCCACTTACGACATGAACAATTTTAAATCGAACGTCCACAGACACTACTCTACCCATCCTCCTTCCCACAATCTATTTTCCTAGTACCAGCACAATGCACGGCATTAGTAGGGGTTATCCACTGAGTGCTGGTCTCAAGAGAAAAAGAGCCAATAGTCAGAGGGACCAATGTTCCGAAAATACGGCGAGTGCGACATTTGATTGTTTCTAACAATCGTCTCGACGTGAGACCGAGCTATGTCATGCAAAAAAATAACTTAATCATGTCCGAGAGGAAAGATGTCAGAATTTTGTACATTGTTGGTAGGCATGTAATTGGCCTATAATTCTTAGGGTTTTTTGAGCCTTTACCTTTATACAGAAGGTAGGTTGAACCTTCCGTTAACCAGTCAGGGATATCATCCGGCTTATCTATAATTGTGTTATAAGCATGAACCAAACTCTGGTGTATTGATATTAGTTTCTTTATCCAAAAATGTTGTACTTTGTCTGGTCCAGGGGCTTTCCAATTATGACTTTTTTCAATAAGCTTGACTAGGACCTCGAAATTTATACTTGACCAGCTTTGTTGAGGTATTTGATTATTATAACTTTTTATTCTTTTAATCCATTCAGCGTTATGATGTTGTTGTTCATTTTCTAAGATGGATCGCCAGAAGTGTTCAATTTCTTCTTTTTCTGGTATATTTGGTGTTGGCTCTAAGCTATTGTTGAGTTGTCTGTATAATTTGGTTCATGATGCACAGTTCAAACAAAGTAATTGCAGTCTACTTTAGCAGCTCATAGTAAACGACGCTGCATTCATCGCACCAACGTGCAAAAAATAAATACTAAAATAACGTAATTTTATTAACAAATAAAAAATATTATCGAGTTGGACGAAATTAGAAGGCAGTTATAAAACCCAATAAAATCCCAAGAACCCCATCAAAAAACCCAATAAAACCTGGTGGGTTGGGTTTTTTTTTTTGCCAACCCTGCTTATAATTTCTCAAGGATGGAATTCATTAAGTTCATGAAAATTATATGACACAGCAGACGTAGTTGTGGCGGTTATTTGGATGATATTGTTCCCCATTATTAATGGAATAACCTGCTCTTTACAACTAATTAAACATGCGCTGATCTCATTCAAAAATACTCGGTTTTTTCAAATAAAATATCAAAATGAAATCTCTTATTGGAAGACTTTTTATAATTTAGTTTTTATTTTAATAAAACTCGATAAATTTTAACAGTTTAACAACGAAATGTTCTCTACATTTCATGCGTCAAAACAAAGCATTTTAGCATTTGGTTTCTTATCACATTTCTAATCTACATTTTTCTAATCTTCGAGAAATATTTAGATAATTTAGAAACATTTTATGGGAATATTTCCCTTTATGACAATACTTCTTAAACAATTATTTAGAAAACAGTTTACGGTTAAAAATTAATCGTATAACCGGTAAACCGGTTCTTTAATTTTAATAAAATTCTTTTCAATTCTTATTATCGTAAATAAAATTGATAATTTTTGTCCCATGTTGTAGTTTATAGATAGTAAAGGGGGTGATACATGGCAAACATTTGTTTGCAAGCATCGCAAATAGCCAATCGCATGGAAATCAAGGAAAAGTGATATTGAAGCTACCTAAGTAGGAAAAACACATTTTTTTTTCAAAAATCATCCATTTCTCAACATACGAGTAGTCTCCTTTTAGCTCAATACACTTAGCAAGACAATTTTCCAACTTTTCTATACCATCTGAATAATACGATTTTGGGACTCCTCAAAATACGCATTAGTTTCGGTAATCATTTCTTCTTTTGAGATGAATCTTTTTCCTGCGAGCCATTTTTTCAAGTTTGGAAACAGGAAAAAGCCACTAGTGGCTAAATCTGGACTATAAGGTGGATGATCAACCAATTCGAAGTGGATTTCTCGTAGTTTTAGCATCGTATCTAATGGTGTGTGAACCGGTGTGTTGCCTTGAAGAAAGAGCACTTTTTTCTTGTTTAAATGTGGTCGTTTTTCCTTGATTGCATCTACCAATTGATCCAATAATGCACCATAATACTCTCCTGTGATTGTGGATCCCTTTTCAAGATAATCGATGAGCAATATTCCGTGTGCATCCCAAAATACAGTGGCTATAACCTTGCCAGCCGATTTCGCTGTCTTCGCCTTCTTCAGAGTACTTCCACCAGCTTCCACCCATTGCTTCGATTGATTTTTGGTTTCAGGTGTGTAGTGATGGACCCACGTTTCATCAACAGTTATTAATCTACACCAAAAATCAGCAGGATTATGCTTTATCATGTCCAAACACCGCTGTGAAGTGATCTGTCGAACTCGTTTTTATTCAACACTGAGCAAACGCGGCACCCATCTTGCCGATAGCTTTTTCATATGCAAATGTTCATGCAAAATGTTGAACACACGTTCATATGATATGTTTACCGTTTCAGCAATCTCACGTATTTTGAGCCGGCGATCATTCATAACGATATCGGGGATTTTCTTGATATTGTCTTCAGCAACCACCTCTTTTGGCCTTCCTGTTGATGGTATTGTTGCAGTGCTTGTTCGGGCCCGTTTAAATTCAGCGATCCAATATTTTACCATATAATCGGACGGAGCAGATTCGCCGTAATGTTTATCAAGCTTTTCTTTTGTCTCTTTCACCGTTTAGCCTTTCAAATAAAGTGTTTAATCACTATACGAAATTCACTTTTTTCCATTTTCCAAGAAACACAAAAGTTGCTTACTTCAAACGACTACAACAAATAAACTAATCGATGAATTTGGCTAAAATTTTAACAGCTGACGTTTGACAGATCGTAATTTCTAGGAAAGAAAAAGTTTTTGTGTTTGTGCTGCCATCTAGCGCTAGGTAGCTTCAATGTCAATCCGCGTTCGTACGTCAATTTAAGGTGGTTAATAAGTTCTAGTGTCGAAGAGCCTTGGTATGGTATGATCTGTTCGAGGACGGAGTCTCTCAGAGTTTTACTAGGCTTTTTGTGCATTATGCTTTAAGGTCTTTGCCATGGTCTTTGGAGACGCAGACTCAGGCTAGTGGGACGAGACATTTTTGGTGGCCTTAGTGAGGTTTCGTCTACTAGAATCTCCAATCTGAAGATTTTTCCTTAGGTATTGCTTAGCTGGTGAGGAGAATTCTGGTGTGGGGAGAGTCTTGATATTTACCTTTCCTTTCCTTCCCCAATTCTGTTCTCTTGTTTTACTAGTTATGTTCTTTGTCGAAGTAGTTATGCTCTTTGGAAAAAACCCAGTCCCCTCTGGGTTATAAAATTATGTACTTATTACTCTAATAAATAAAGGGTCCGCCATCTAACGTTTTTTTTCATCTAGTGCTTATTTCGTGAATGGTAACACTTAGCTTATGTCTGATTTGACAGATAATTAGTTTTATCATTCCGCTGAACTGGTTTGTATGGTTGTGTATACGCTTGAACAACTTCTCTAAGTGGGCCTGCAAGCGACTTACAGAAGATGCCGATTTTGCCAAAAAAAAAATCATCTTTTCAGATAAAGCTCATTTTGATCTAGACGGGTATGTAAATAAGCAAAATTGTAACATTTTGGGCACCGAAAACCAGCACGCATACATTGAAAAGCCGATACACCCAAAACGAGTCACTGTTTTGCGGATTTTGGTCCAGAAGCATAATTGGGCCATTTTTTTTTCGAAAATCAGCAAGGAGTGGCCGTTACAGTCAATGGCGATCGTTATCAGGCCATGTTGAACGAATTTTTGTTCACAAAAATTGAAGAGGAGGATATTAGCAACATTTGGTTTAAACAGAACGGCGCTGCGTGCCACACAGCCGAAGCTACACCCGATGTTATGCGCCCTGTTTTTGAAGATCGCATTATCAGCCGCAGAGCTGATGTCGTTTGTCCACCTCGGAGCTGCGACTTGACACCGTTGGACTATTATTTGTGGGGTGCCGTCAAAGATAAGTGTTACGCCAACAAGCCAGAGACAATTGCCGCTTTAAAGGACAATATTCGTGAAGCCATTGGTGAAATACAGCTGCACACAATCGATGATGTGCTTAAAAATTGGACCGATGGTGTAGGCTGCTGCATGGCCAGCCCTTTGAATGAAATTATTTTCCATTATTAACCGGAAGGATTGTACTTTCAAATAAAAAAAGAAATTTGAGAAAAAATTCAGTAGTTCTTTTTCTAGCATTTTCAAAAAAAAAAAACTATTTGGCAGAACCTTTACATTGAATAATAAAATTGAGTTTTTTCATAGTTTTGCTTACTTCTTCTACTTCTTTGTTTCAATAACCCAGAAGATGTTTTCCACTTGTTGAGCCCTATTAGACCCGGCTTACAAAATACCATTTAAGTTTTTTCTTCTCTAAAATTGTTGTTTTTAGAAGATTATTTCTCTATGCAAACTTTTAACGCGGCTTATGAGCTTATAAAGCTTAAACTAAATATCTACTCCTATATTAAGATTGTAGATTTGTTTGTTTTCTTTTTTTTTCAATAAATCAAATGACACTTACCTTTTAGGAAAAAAATCTATCTTATTAATCTATTAATTAATTTCAATGAAATCAACTGCTGTTTGCGTATAATCCTGTTTGTACGAGTGAGTGTAATCCTTTGATATCGTTTCGTTTTTGTGTTTTCTTTATAATTAATTTTAAACTTTTGTAATTGTTATCTTTTAATAATTTTTGCCATTAAAATATTTCTACAAATACGCACACGTACACGTAAAAACATTTCCGCACATATGTACATACATACATACATACATACATACATACATACATACATACATACATACATACATACATACATACATACATACATATGATGTAGATTTATTAAATGAGAAAAGTTTGAAATTTGAAATTTGAAATTTGTTTTACTTAATAAACATCAGCAATGAATGTGTTAATTATGAAAATTATATTTAAATGCCTTGCATTTCACACACACACACACACACACACACACGTACACGATAATATAAACAAGTACTAGCGCATATGATCAGTACTTTTTTCTTTAAACTTTTAACAGTTTTTTTGTTTTTTGTTGCTTTTTTTAATAAACAAAACGATGTTATCAACAATAACAACGTTGATTTACCGTTAATTTCAACCGCATAATATCGTTGTCAATTTTAAAATGCAAATATTTGTTTTACGACGACAGCAGTTAGCAGTGGAAGCAGTAGGAGAATAGAGAAAAATTACACAAAAAATGCTCTAAATTAATACCGTTATGAGTAGAAAAAAAGAAAAAAACAAGAAAAACATTTTTAGTTTATTTGTACACCCAAATAGAACGTTATTAACATTAAAAATTATGAAGAAGAAGAGAGAATGTCATTAAAAAAAACATTAAAAATGGAAAGACAGTCCATATTGTCTTAATAAGTTTTGTTTTTATCGAGTAAAAAACAGCAACGCCAACCATGTGGGTGTGTTATTATGTAAACAGTGTCACCAAAGAATAAAATACGTTCTCACTCGTTATCCACATAACGTTTTATATCAATAATAAATACTTGCACGTAAATATTCACAATTTTTAAGCGCCATTTTTTAAGTTGTTTTTTTTTTTTTTTTTTTTTTTTTTTGTATAAAGCCGTCGGTATATTTGGTTATCTGGTACAACTCAAAAAAAGAAAATAATATTTTTAATGCGCTTGACAAAAACAAAAAAAAAACGTACACAAATTATGCCAGAGAAAAACTCTTATCGTACGCGTGCTCTCACTAACTACTATACACAGTTATTTTCCAACAATAATATAATATTGCAACATAAATATACTGTTATAATAACAACAAAAATTACACCCCAAGTTACTCATATTAAGCGCCGACTAGACGCTCCAGCGCGGCTTGTCAGCTCATGTTTGTGAATTTGACAGGCACGACAAACATGCTATTAAACCGCTGATACATTGGCAAACATTTGTTTGCAAACATCGCCAATCGCATACACGGAGCACTTGCACGCACCGTATGCGGGTGGCGGTTTTTTTTTAATTTACACGCATACATACACGGTGTTTGCCAACAAATATTTGCCAATGTATCAGCGGTTTTACACGAGTTGATTTGCTTGCCATCAAGCCGTGCTGGATGACCTAATCGCCGCTTTATATTATTCTCTGTCCCTCTCCTGCTTTCTAAAAACAAATTTTTGTTTCTCATTCATTCTCCTGGTTTGCATTCGACTCTCACTTAGGCCAACACGAACAATAAGGGGTGTTTCTACATTTTCATTTTCATCTCTCTTTAAATTGCATCACATGTCTGTCATGTTAGCAGCCATTACCGCCATCATCATCGTCATCATCAAGAACATGTTGTTGTGTTGCTGTGTTGTTGTGTTTTAAGGTTTCGTTGAAACACATTAACACCAAACGGTAAAAGCAGCACCCATTATTGAATCTCATACATTTTATATAACTACTCAATGGCGTACTATGTATTGATGTGTGTATGTATGCGTATTTGTTTTGTGCTTGGTTGAGAAGTTTTATCTCTTGTTTAAAAGGGGGTGATACATTGGCAAACATTTGTTTTCCTTGAATGCGATGTTTGCAAACAAATGTTTACCTATCTATCACCCCCTTAACTCGTTTGTTTTTATTTACTTAATGCAACAATACACAGTGGGCTTGACTACCAAAATAATTGCTCACAAATGAATTACAGAGTAAGTCGCCAAAATTGAATTATTCAATCATTAGATATTCATGGCGTTGTTACACCATCGATGGAATAAAAACATATAACACACTTGGGTGCGAAACAGGCCCATATTACATAGTACGTAAAAACTCGGTATGTGAGTAGAATTTTCTTTGCTTTGTTCGTTTTACGACTCGTGCTCGTAAGTTTTGTTTTTTAATTCGTGAACACGAAAATTTTTGCTCGACTCGTTTTTTTTTCTCGTCTTTAATTGGTTCGCAATATAAAAATCGTGCTCTTTAAAGGGGTGATACATTGGCAAACATTTGCTTGCAAACATCGCAAATAGCCAATCGCATTCAAGGAAATGTGAGCTATCCATGTATGCGATTGGCTATTTGCGATGTTTGCAAACAAATGTTTGCCAATGTATCATCCCCTCTAGAAGAGCTGGTTGGCTTGTCATCAAGCAGTGCTGACAAGAAGCACTGAATCGTCTAAATGCCATGAAATTTAAGACAACTAAGACAACTACTGTAGTTGGTTATTTTCACAGCATAACCTATTTTAGGCTTTATTTTTAAAGCTTGACTATGATAGCATCCAAACAATCATACTTTTATATCAACCTTTTTTGGATTTGACTCCACTGTATTTGTTTGTTTTTGTTTTTTATTTTTGCTTTTCTTCAAATGCATTATAGCTGGCTTGCTCCTTATTTTTGTTTCATTAGCAGGTGGTCGGTTTGATTTTAATTTCTTCTTCTTGTTTCATTTTAAATCTCCGTCATTTGTTTTTTTTTTGTTTGTTTTTTGCTTAACAATGGCTACGCTGTTCTGCTATGAGATGGTGCCGATTCAAGATATTATTTGTCAATGTTGTGGCATTTTATGCTTTTTATGCGTTTTTGTTTTCTTCTTCTTCTCTGTTTAATTTAAACATTCTATTCTATTCCCTAAAGCCTGTCATTAGTTTGATTACAACAGATAACAAAAAAAAATTTGTCAAATTGAAGTAAAAACGTTTAAATAGAGCAAAAGCATTTAAATTTAATTTTTTTTTTTTTCTTTTCTTTGGATTTCAATCATTTGCCAGCATAATACGTGTTGAAGAAAGTATTTTGTTTGTGAATATGATTGTAACACCTAATACTTAAAACAGTTATAAGTTCATTTCTAAATAATATATCGAGCGGCTTAGAAGCTATGTTTCAGTGAGAAATCGGAAAGATCAATATATATATGTGACTACAAAAATCTATCCTTAAAAGCCTACATATTTGTCTATCATGCTCCTTGGGTTTCTAATATTTTTCAGGCCCTTCTATTAAAGCCTACATATGTGGGTACAATGTATGCTGAGCAGCCAGATGATTTAAAATCGCTACTGGTGCACTATTCAGAAAAAAAATTCGCTGGCTAATGCAATGTGTTATTACGCAATAATATTACGATATCTTCTAAGCTTTCGTCTTTTTCACAGACTGGGGATTTAGGAGAGGATTCGCGGATATTTCCTAAAGCCTTAGTGGCCCGCTAGGAATCGAGTGAGATTATAGTTTATCTTACCATGCTTTCTCCGTACCCACCAATATGTGGAATTTACCTGAACGTGACGTAATGTATTGGTTAAAATACTCGTATACAACACAAGTGGCCCACCTCAGCAGAGGATATGCTTAGTGGTGGTGGTGATTGCGAGTTTTGTTCGTTAACTCGTTAACTCGTTATTCTATACTGCGAACGAATTAAAAATTAGCAAAAAGTATCGAAAACGAGCAATTAATTTCAGTGCATCGTGTTTGTCTAAGATTAAATGCTTAAATTTGTGTTCCACGAATCGAGCAAAAAAAATTTGGAGCTAAAAAATATGATCGTAAGAACGAATTAAAAAATAAAACTTACGAGCACGAGTTATTAAACCTGCGAACCACATAAATTTCTGCTCACGAACCGAGTTTTTAGATACTATGCTATACACATATACGAGGGCGGATTGATATTAAAGCTACCTAAGTAGGAAAAAAACATTTTTTTTTTCAAAAACCATTCATTTCTCAACATAGTCTCCTGTTAGCTCAATACACTTAGCAAGACGATTTTCCAACTTTTTTATACCATTTAATTAATACGATTTTGGGAACTCCGCAAAATAGGCATTAGTTTCGGTAATCACTTCTTCGTTTGAGATAAAGCTTTTTCCTGCGAGCCATTTTTTCAAGTTTGGAAACAGGAAAAAGTCACTAGGGGCTAAGTCTGGACTATAGGGTGGATGATCAACCAATTTGAAGTGGATTTCTCGTAGTTTAACATCGTATCTAATGCTTCGCCTTCTTCGGAGCACTTCCACCAGCTTCCACACATTGCTTCGATTGATTTTTGATTTCAGGTATGTAGTGGTGGACCCACGTTTCATCAACAGTTATTAATCTACGCCAAAAATCAGCAGGATTATGCTTTATCATGTCCAAACACCGCTGTGAAGTGATCTGTCGAACTCGTTTTTGTTCAACACTGAGCAAACGCGACACCCATCTTGCCGATGCAAATGTTCATGCAAAATGTTGAACACACGTTCATATGATATCTTTACTATTTCAGCAATCTCACGTATATTGGCCCGGCGATCATTCATAACGATATCGGGGATTTTCTTGATATTTTCATCAGTAATGGTATTGTTGCAGTACTTGTTCGGCCCCGTTTAAATTCGGCAATCCAATATTTTACCATATGATCTGACGGAGCAGATTCGCCATAATGTTTTTCAAGCTTTTCTTTTGTCTCTTTCGCCGTTTTGCCTTTCAAATAATAGTGTTTAATCACTACACGAAATGCACTTTTTTTCATTTTCCAAGAAACACAAAAGTTGCTTACTTCAAACGACTACAACAAATAAACTAATCGATGAATTTGGCTAAAATTTTAACAGCTGACGTTTGACAGATCGTAATTTCTAAGAAAGAAAAAGTTTTTGTGTTTGTGCTGCCATCTAGCGCTACGTAGCTTCAATGTCAATCCGCCCTCGTACTATTGTATATGAAATGTGTGTTGGTTTTGAACCGAAGCGAAGCATGTCGCGTTTTAACTAATAAAGTCAAATGATTAATTTAAGATCGGTGGTTAATCTTCACCATCCAAATGCATTAAGGCTGCAGTTATTCTTTTCGTTTACTTTTACTTCAAATGTACATACACGAGTATATAGCCTTAGGTATGTATAAATGGTTAAAGTATATTGGTTTCTTAAGTTGTTACAAACTTTGAGTGTCTTCACAGGATATTACTTTTATTAGTGAATTGATTGGTGAATCAAATAATTTTCTCTTTCGAAGTGTTAGTTGATAAAAAATTAATTCAAATGCTTACAGAAGAGGCGATCGTAATAAACGTTGCGCGCTTTGTTATAAAACAATCAACTGTAGCAGTAAATTTAATTTCTTTTTTATAAATTTTGTAACCATAAGGGGTGCTGGTGATGTATTGCGCTTTAAATTTCCTTACAAAAGTGTTCACTCAATAAACAAATTGTGCTTTTCTTTCAAACGTACCCTACAAACACGCATACTCTTACACATAAAGGGTTACACAAAATGAGTGCAATGAAACGCCATACAGCCCAGTAAAGTGTTTAAATTCTTAAATAAAATAAAATTGAAACTGAAAGATTTTTCAGTCTTGTATCAGGCTATCTAAGAATAGGTGGAGAATGAAAAGAATGGCAGTAGTTTCAAAGCCAATGTGCAGATTCTGTGTGGAAGGAGCCGCTCTATTATATTTAAGAAAGTGTTCACGAAGACACCAACCGACATATGTACATATTAGGTTGAAAGGGTTGCTATAAGAAAACTCTACCTACACTAGTCGAGGGCTGTACAATAGTCCAAAAGTTCACAGTACTCTATAATATCTCTAGACAATAATAAATAATAAAAATAATCACTGCCAATATTAATGTCGTAGCTGGTTACTAGAAAACTCCTGATCTATGCACGTATACGGTGTATGGCGCATATGTATAAAATTTTGAATAATTTAGTCCAAAATAGTTTGGTTGAAATGCTGTTATAATTCTGAAACCTGCTATTATTAGACTACAAACATTTGAAATTGGTTTGAAATTGGCTGATAATGATGTGTCTCATATTGGTTATCTACGATTTTATTGATGTCCACATATCAGGCAACACTAATTGAATTGTGGCAGCGAACAAACGACATTTGAAATTACATTTTTAGTAAAGACACTTATTTAGTCCGACGCTCGAAATCTTGAAAAGCATATCCGATTCTGTTCCGCTAATTTCGTACGTATAACTACGGCCAAGCGAAGCGATCAATTCTAATACTTTACAGCTAGTAACTCGATCTTAACTAAAAGCTCACATCTTTGATGATCCGTTAAAAATTTACTGGACTTTGCTGTGAAATCGTGATACTCTCAAAGTACTCCACAACATTCCGACTGGAACAAGGCAGACTTCTCTCAATTAATGAGCTGCAAGCTATTCTATTTTTATACTTTTTGGAAGCAACCTAAGTTTAATACCGGCACCGAACAGCGGAAATATTATTTAGAGAGGCTTTTCATAGCGTACTCTTCATAACCAGTCATTAGCTAATGTTATATTAATGCCGTTCCCAAAGTATAACCAGGACTTAATCAAATTACTAACGAAACAGCTCGCAGATACTTTTCATATGATCCAACATATACAACGTTTGTGGTTTTAATAAAAAGAAAGCTAATACATGGGCTGAAAAATCCCGGGGCTAACACGTAAATGGCGCTAATTTTATTGCATTCACCTTTTCTGCAGTTAGTGCTAACCTTCAAAATACAGCTGTTAAATTTCCATATTCTATAGTTCATTCTTTTAATTAATTTGTGAGTTATTGTGCTATGAGTGAGCTACTTTTGTTATTTTCAGAACAATGGATCGAAAACAATTTCGTGTTTTAGTTCCACATTGCTTGAAACGTGTTATGGGAACTCCGCTGCATCAGAAACAACACTAAAATGTTGGTTTGCTGACTTCAAACGTAGTCAAAGAGATATCGATGATGCAGAACGTAGTGGACGTACAAATGAGGCGGTAACACCACAAAACATAAAAATAATCCGCAAAATCCTTTTGCATGAACAAAAAGTGAAGTTGCGTAAGTTAGCTGACATCGTAAGGATATCAACAAAACGTGTTGACTTTATATAGCATGAGCATTTGATTATGAAAGAGCTCTGTTCAAAGTAGGTGCCGTGTTTGGTCACTGTTGACCAAAAACAAGAAAGTGTCGATGATTCTGAAACAAATGCAAAACTACATTAATTGAACTTCGAATTGCTCTCACATCTACCGTATTCGCCAGATTTGACTCCCTGCGATTACTGGCTGTTCGCAGGCTTCAAACAAATGCCCGCCGGTAAGATATTTCCCACGACTGAAAAGGTTATCGCTGAAACTGACGCCTATTTCGAGGTAAAAGATAAGATCGTTCTACAGAAGTGAAAGAATTCATATAATGAAAATCGGTTGGCTATTGCTGATTTTATTCAAAATTAAATGCAGGTACCTAACTTGGATCAAAATTAGCGAAAAATGTGTTCTTTGAAAACTAGCGGAACATTTTTTTTTTTTGTTTTATTTCCAAAAAGTTATAAAAGAATTTTTAGAATAAAAATTTTAATGAAAGGCAGGTGTGGGTTGAAAGTAAACTAACCCATAAAGGCAGGTGCCTAACTTTAACAAAAGTAAAGGGTTCATTTTTATGGCTATGGTAAGTCAAAACTATTCTAAGAATAAGATTTTTTATCCAGATTTGTTTCGCCACATTTATGGGGAATTAACTTTAAAATCACAACGCCATGCAATAACCTCCCAAATTAATAATGATTATAAGCATTACTTCGGTCCAATTTTTAAGCTCATTATCGATTGTGTGCAGCTGTATTTCACCAATGGCTTCACGAATATTGTCCTTTAAAGCGTCAATTGTCTCTGGCTTGTTGGCGTAACACTTATCTTTGACGGCACCTCACAAAATCAAAAATCATCTGTTCAGATGAAGCTCATTTTGATCTTGGTGGGTATGTAAACAAGCAAAATTGTCGCATTTGGGGCACAGAAAACCCTCACACATACATTGAGAAGCCGATACACCCAAGACGAGTCACTGTTTGGTGCAGATTTTGGTCCAGAGCCATAATTGGGTCATTTTTCTTCGAAAATGAGCAAGGAGTGGCCGTTACAGTCAATGGCGATCGTTATCGGACCATGTTGAACGATTTTTGTTCACAAAAATTGAAGAGGAGGATATTAGCAACATTTGGTTTCAACAGGACGGCGCTACGTGCCACACAGCCGAAGCTACACTCGATGTTTTCCGCCCTGTTTTTGAAGATCGCATTATCAGCCGCAGAGCTGCGATTTGACACCGTTGGACTATTATTTGTGGGGTGCCGTCAAAGACAAGGGTTACGCCAACAAGCCAGAAACAATTGACGCTTTAAAGGACAATATTAGTGAAGTCATTGGTGAAATACAACTGCACACAATCGATAATGCGCTTAAAAATTGGACCGATCGTGTAGGCTACTGCATGGCCAGCCGAGGCCGCCATTTGAATGAAATTATTTTCCATTATTAACCGCAAGGATTGTACTTTCAAATAAAAAAAGAAAAAAAAGAAAATATTCAGTAGTTTTCTGTTTCTAGCATTTTCAAAAAAAAAAAAATTATTTGGCGGACCCTTTACTTTCAACATATCTGCCTTTAACTTAAATGCTTCAAATGTAAAATTTATATCGTAATAATTTTTTTAGAACTTTTTGGAATTAAAAGAAAAATATTTCCACTAATTTGCAAGAAAAAAATTTGTTCGCTAATTTGGGTTAAAGTTAGATTCCCGCATTTAATTTTGAATAAAATCAGCAATAGTCAACCGATTTTCATGACTTAAAGCTTATTTTCTTCCCAACATTTTAAGCTTTAATTTATGTGTTTAATATGTAAGATTTTCATTCTAAAAAATTTTTTATGACTTTTTGAAAAATTGCCCCAATTTTGCACAAAAAAATTTCTTTTCGCAGCTAAGTTGTGAATAACTCCGAAACTGTTGAAAATACAAAAAAAATATGTTGAGATGATTTATAGAAAATTTTGTTCCTAAGCGTTTGGTTGTACTTGCATCAAAACCGGTCAAATCGTTTTCAAGTTATGATGAAATATATTGACATAACTACCTATCCATAAAAAAAAAATTTGAGCCCAATGGAAAAAAACTGAAAACGGATTCGAATTCAGCGCATCGAAATCATTATATTCCATAGAGTTTTATTTGAAGGCGTTTTTTGCTGTAGACCAGTGTAATTAACCTTCAACTTGCCTCCAGACAACTCCATCTAAAAAATTAAAAAGAAGCCCCTCTGACTTTCCCGCATATCTCTGACGATGATGACAAACATCAGACGAATAATCAGGAAAACACGCCACCTACTGAGAAAAAATGAAAATACTGAAGTAAAGATCACCACTAATTAGCAGGGATCTTCACCACTTTGCAACATTATATGGAGGAAGCTATAGTTTGAAAGATCAAATTGATTAAAGAAACCGAAACAAAGCTATGGATGCTTTGTGGAAAGCCAATATGCTCCCCAGAGGAGGGACGCAGAAAATGGCCTCGGCAGACTTTTCTAATATATACAAAATTCGCTGATGGAGAGGAAGCACTTAATGAAAGACCCTTTATTAAAAATCGTATCACATACAATAAATGATTCGAAAATAATTTGAAGACTAAAAATTCAGCTTTAATTTACGAGCACCCTTTAGAGTTAATACAATTACATATATATTACAACAATAACCTAGAAGCTACAGAGTAAGCTGCAACCAAAAACATCCTTCGAATAGGACCTTTAAAAAGCACAAAACGACTCCGAATGTCAGTCAAGTAATCAACTGAGAAAATGAAAAATGTTAACAAAAAAACAACACAAGTAATGGCGACAGTAGTTGGCAATGCCAGCATACCCTCCTCACTCATGCAATATTTACATGCTGTGTAATGTGCAACAATAGTAGTGAATGAAGAATTTCAATAAAATTTAAAGGATTATCAAAAAAGGATTTGACTGCCAAAAAAAAAAAAAAAAAAAAATACAAAAAACAAAAAACATTGTCATTAAATCTACGGGAATGCAAAGAAATTTAACTCTTCAGGTACTCGTACCAACAACTGGAAACAAAAGCACAAAACTATACAAAACAAAGGCAAATGGAACATACTTATGCTCTTACCCAACTAATGCTGTTTGTGTGCTGCACACATACATAAATACGTGCACACACTTTAACGCCAGAACATACCCAACAGACCATTTCACAAGCAAAATGTAAATGAATTGTAGAATATGCTTATCATAAGAGATTTCCTACAACTTTTTGCAAGCTTACTTATTATAAGCTTATTTAAACACAAAAGGTGAACAGTTTTGAAATACTATTTTAAAAATGCCTCACATGACAATACATTTTACAATAATACATACTAGAAACTTAGTTCAGATAACAATTTAACAAACATCATTGTATTTGACTTATTCTCGCAATAGTTTTGTAAGTGTTTTTTTTAAATATTTTACTTTTTTGACAATTTTCAAAAAATATTTTTAGCATATGTATGTACTTAAGTATCTTTTTTATTTGAAAGAACAAATCTTCCGGTTAATAATGGAAAATAATTTCATCCAAATGGCTGCCTCGGCTGGCCTTGCAGTAGCCTACACGATCGGTCCAATTTTTAACCACATTATCGATTGTGTGCAGCTGTATTTCACCAATGGCTTCACGAATATTGTCCCTTAAAGCGTCAATTGTTTCTGGCTTGTTGGCGTAACACTTGTCTTTGACGGCACCCCACAAATAATAGTCCAACGGTGTAAAATCGCAGCTCCGAGGTGGCCAAACGACATCAGCTCTCTTCAAAAACAGGCTGTGTGTCACGTAGCGCCGTCTTGTTGAAACCAAATGTTGCTAATATCCTCCTCTTCAATTTTTGTGAATAAAAAATCGTTCAACTTGGCCCGATAACGATCGCCATTGACTGTAACGGCCACTCCTTGCTGATTTTTGAAGAAAAATGGCCCAATTATGCCTCTGGACCAAAATCCGCACCAAACAGTGACTCGTCTTGGGTGTATCGGCTTTTCAATGTATGCGTGCGGGTTTTCTGTGCCCCAAATGCGACAATTTTGCTTGTTTACATACCCGCCAAGATCAAAATGAGCTTCATCTGAAAAGATGATGTTTTTCTTTTTTTCATTCTGGAACATTACCATGATTTTCAAAGTAATGTCGCAATATTTCCCAGCGTTGTTCAAGCATATACACAACCATATTCGTTCCATTGAAGGATAAAACTAATTATCTGTCAAATCAGACATGAGCTAAGTTTTACCATTCACGAAATAAGCACTAGTTGAAAAAAAAAACGTTGGATGGCGGCCCTTTTTTGTTTTTTTTTTATTTAAAAATTTTTAGAATTCGTTCCCGTATATCCAAAATGTTCTCCGCAGTCCAATGTTATTTTTCGAAGCATTTCTCAATTGGACCGTGGTTGGGACTTTATGCTGGAAAGTCTGTCGCCCGAATCTGTTGTTGCAACAGCCATTCTTTATACATACAGTCATACACACAATTATACGTGCCCTCAATAAAAATGAGTTTTAAGAAAAACTTTACATATCTAATCGAAGTTACATTTACGTTTAAGAATATAAGGACATAGGCCTCTAAACCAACCATAAAATGTCCCACTAAGTACGCGATTATTCCGCTTAAGTATTTACTTAAAAGGCATATGATAACACAGATAATTATACATACGACTTGAAAAGATACACCATATTTTTAAGTTTTACGAAAGAATTTCTATATTGGTCTGGTCCATGGCAAATTTCGAAGGATAAAGAATTTGGGAATTTATTAAATGCAATTGCTAAATTTGTTGGTAGCAGGCCAAGTCCACAGTCCGAACAGTTCTTAAAAACATTTTTGAGCCGAAATCTTTAGCAAGGAAGCCCAAGACTGGTCGTTCATCTAAAATTTTTCATAGTGTTGTCCGATATATAAAAAGTGTTGTGGATAAAACACCTAAAACAACAACAATGCAAAATGGGAAATGTTCACAATATTAATGTGCATTCGGAAACTGTTTGTAGTGGAGTCCATAGTAGAAAACCAAGAAATAAAACTTTCATAAGCGAACGCAATAAAAAAAAGCTACTGGACTTTGTACAGCTGTATACGGGCAAAAAAACAAATTTCTGGGATAATGTGATATTGAGTTATGAGATTAAGTTTAACTTATCCGGTTGTCACGGCAGGCAAACAAGTTAAGTATGTTTAAAATCAAAATATTTTAAAGGGGTACGTAATATAATATATTTTGATATTCCTCAACTTACAAAAATATTACGAATGTAAGCTTATCATAAGCATGATTAGAAAACTATGCTTCTGAAAGCATATTCTTTAATTAAACTTCTAAGCTGTCTTATAGACAGTAATATTATCGCAATAGTATTCAGAACACTTTTCTAAGCTTAAGGCTTATGTTAGTAAGCTTATTAAAAGCTATTTCTAAATCGTTTTGGTTTGTTGGGCAAAAATTCATTTACACTGTATTTTTGCTGCCGTTTCAATGAAAAAGTTTTATACATATAGAGATTAATTATTATTTTTTATATAATTATATAATTTGTTTTTTGGACTTTGCCATAAACGCAGTGGCGGGGCGCAGAGAGATATAATACGCTCTTGTAGCAATTGTAGACAACCAAAGGCTCTAAAATTTAGTCAACGATTTGACCATCTAAGCTTTTGCTTGTGAGGTATTATTAAGTCGAAAGATAGGAAGCGCTTAATGAAAGACCATTTTAAACATTATATGTCAATAATGTCAATAATGAACGACCATTTTAAACATTATATGTCGATAAACATTATAAAGTATTGCTCTGATAGGCTTTATTGGCGAAATACTTGGCCAAGTGGTTTTTAGTGCCTTGTGTAGCCTGACATTGTCATGATGGAAGATAATACCTTTACTGTTAACTCAATATGGTCGCTTTTGATTAATTTATTCAAGTAATCAAGTGAAAAACAAAGCTCAGAACTAATAGTTTTTCTAGGTTATACTCGTAACAAAAGAAAGAAACTGAACCACAAAATCGCTGTACAACAATAAACCTTGTAGCCGTAGCACAAGAATATCAACAAAATTAACAGCTATGCAGGAAATAAAGAGTTCAGTACTGAAGATACAAAGAAATAAGGTCGCATTGGAAAATTGAACGTTCCGGAACTACTACAAGAAAACCCAAACGCGTCAGCGGAAATACTTCTTTCACAGATAAGAAGCAGAGATGAGAGGAAGAGTGTGGCTAACAGGATTGATAAAAATCCCTAAAAAGCAACAACTGGGAACCACAATGCCTTGAACGCAAACTACGTAACGAACAAGTAGAATTCTGCCAGTACCGTAATTGTATACATCAAGTTAATACATTAAGCGGCGATTTGACAATTCATCGCGGCTTGTCAGCACGGCTTGATGGCAAGCCAACCAGCTAGTGTAATAGCATGTTTGTTTGTCGAGTTTGTCAAATTCGTAAACACTAGCTGATTGGCTGGTTGGTTTATTTCGAATCTTCAAAATCCTCAGAAGGGGTTGGGGGCGGTATCTTTATTCCTGTATACGAGGTGAGAGAATCCTTTAAACTGCCGGACCACTGCCATATCGTACAGGCGGAAAGTCTAAGCGATAAAGAGGGCAGCGGATTGGTTGGTGTACTACAGGGTATATAATTGTGATATCCGCATCTGTACGGACAGTCAGGCTGCGATCAGGGCGCTCTCCGGTGTCTACTCGACGTGCGACTGGTAAGTGAATGCCGGGCAAATCTGAAGAACGGGATGGCGTGACATTGAGACCTGGAGATTATCAAGGTAGGGGTCATTCAAGCACCCGGGGGAACTGTTTGTCAGACGAACTTGCAAGCGTGGGCTCTCTTCTCAGAAATGAGGAGATTGAACACTTGTTTGGGATGCCGCTCTTCTTTTGCAGACTTATGATCCTGCGGTACGTGTTAGGCCGGGCATAACTACGGTGGAATGATAAACCCACGAGCTCTGTATAAAAGCAAATTTGGCGCCTATATGATCGGGATCGTTCGGAGTCTATTACGGGGATACCGCGACATAGGCTACGAATTTTTGTGGCTGTGATTACTGGTCACTGGGTGGCTGGTGCACACGCTAGGAGATTGGGTCTACCGTTCAATGACTACTGTAGGGATAGTCAGGATGACGTAAAAGAGACTGTCGAGCATATCTTGTGCCAGTGTCCAAGTCTTTCAGATATTAGGACTGCTTTCCGTGGCAGTCCATTTCTGGATGCCTTTTCGGATCTGGCTGAGGTGAATATCAGCAGGATCTCTTCTTTTGTGCAAGCGTCTGGTTGGTTCGGTTTGAACCGGGATGCGAACATGTAGGTTTTTTTTCTGGATTACTGATATTGGTATCACAGTGGGATCAGTATTGAACCCAAGTGGGCTGGACCGTTGTCTGGCTACCCAGATGTATTTGTAAGTATCATACATTTGTGTAAAACAAACAATAAACAAAAATTGCAAAAAGTTTATTTAGATAATCATTTTCTTGTGGTCTGGCCGGACCACAATGGTACACTTAGTGGTGAAGTGTTTATTGGACATCCTAAGGTTAATTATTTACTAAACAGAAAATAGAGAAACGAAATGAACGAGCAACAGCACTAAAAATAAAAGAAAATCAACATTGACTAACAAATGACAAACGTCTTTATTTATTCGAGTATAGATCACATGTTCACAATGAACCGAAAAAAAAACACGAACATTAATGGTGTTGGTAGAAGCGATGAAGAAATTGCATGTGTGTACTTACACGCATGCATACATAGCAGATGATGGAGCTACACTGTAAATAAAAACAAAAATACGTTGCACTTGTTTGAGTAAAAGAGAAGAAACTACGTATATATGTATGTATTCGTAAGCAGCTACAAAAATAGGGTGTGGCTTAGTAAGTACATATGTGTTGGTATATCAAATTTTATATTACAACAAAAAAAGGGGAAAACAAATGGAGACATAGCATGCGCTTTAATGTTAGTTAATGATTTTGTATTTCAACTCGTTTTTTTTTGGTTCACTCTTTCTCACACACATTTTAATTGAACGTAAGTGTATGCGTATTTATTGCTAATCAATCGATATCACTTTATTGGCTTTTTTATTTTTGCCATTGTTAGTAGCAGTGTACCTGAATTATGAGTGCATCTCTTTTTTGTATTTGATTAATAAAAAAAAAAAACTGTGATACCCTCAAACTGATGATAAGCGGACAAACATGCTTGACCAACATTTTGTGCATTTTCGAATGCGGGTAAGTACAAAGAGATTATATGCATACGTTGTGTGTGACAATTTGTTAAGCGGCTTGTGATCACGGCTTGATGGCAAGCCAATTAGCCAATCAACTTGTGTTTGCAGATTTGACAAACACTACAAACATGCTATTACACGAACTATCGTGCATGTTAAGGGGGTGATACATTGGCAAACATTTGTATGCAAACATCGCAAATAGCCAATCGCATACATGGACAACTTACTTTTCCTTGAATGCGATTGGCTATTTGCGATGTTTGCAAACAAATGTTTGTCATTGTATCACCCCTTTTAGCTTGCCATTAAGCCGTGCTGACAAGCCGCGCTGGATTGTGTAATCGCCGCATAACGCATACAAATACAATGTCAAGTATGTTTGCCCATCTATCGTCAGTCTTAAAGGATAAATATGAGTGTGTATGAATGTGTATTTTCGCCAATATTCGAATTTTCTAGCAAACATTTTTATTTTTGTGTACAAGAGCGAATTGACATTGAAGCTACCTAGCGCTAGATGGCAGCACAAACCCAAAAACATTTTCTTTCTTACGATCTGTCAAACGTCAGCTGTTAAAACTTTAGCCAAATTCATCGATTAGTTTATTTGTTGTAGTCGTTTGAAGTAAGCAACTTTTGTGTTTCTTGGAAAATGGAAAAAAGTGAATTTCGTGTAGTGATTAAACACTATTATTTGAAAGACAAAACGGCGAAAGAGTCAAAAGAAAAGCTTGAAAAACATTATGGCGAATCTGCTCCGTCAGATCATATGGCAAAATATTGGATTGCTGAATTTAAACGGGGCCGAACAAGCACTGCAACAATATCATCAACAGGAAGGCCAAAAGAGGTGGTTACTGAAGAAAATATCAAGAAAATCCTCCATATCGTTATGAATGATCGCCGGGTCAAAATTCGTGAGATTGCTGAAATGGTAAACAAAAAATCATATGAACGTGTGTTCAACATTTTGCATGAACATTTGCATATGAAAAAGCTATCGGCAAGATGGGTGCCGCGTTTGCTCAGTGTTGAACAAAAATGAGTTCGACAGATCACTTCACAGCGGTGTTTGGACATGATAAAGCAAAATCCTGCTGATTTTTGGCGTAGATTAATAACTGTTGAATGAGCGTGGGTCCACCACTACACACCTGAAACCAAAAATCAATCGAAGCAATGGGTGGAAGCTGGTGGAAGTGCTCCGAAGAAGGCGAATACAGCGAAATCGGCTGGCAAGGTTATGACCACTGTATTTTGGAATGCACACGGAATATTGCTCATCGATTATCTTGAAAACGGATCCACAATCACAGGAGAGTATTATCGTGCATTATTGGATCAATTGGTTGATGCAATCAAGGAAAAGCGATCACATTTAAACAAGAAAAAAGTGCTCTTTCTTCAAGACAACACACCGGTTCACACAGCATTAGATACGATGCTAAAACTACGAGAAATCCGCTTCGAATTGGTTGATCATCCACGTTATAGTCCAGATTTAGCCCATTGTGACTTTTTCCTGTTTCCAAACTTGAAAAAATGCCTCGCAGGAAAAAGATTCATCTCAAACGAAGAAGTGATTACCGAAACTAATGCGTATTTTGAGGAGTTCCCAAAATCGTATTATTGATATGGTATAAAAAAGTTGGAAAATCGTCTTACTAAGTGTATTGAGCTAAAAGGAGACTACTCGTATATTGAGAAAGGAATGGTTTTTGAAAAAAAAAATTTTTTCCTACTTAGGTAGCTTCAATATCAATCCGCCCTCGTATATTGTGTTTAAATCGGGTTTGGCAAACCACTGGATAACCCACTCGGATTTTATTGGGTATTATATTTAAAAAAAAACGTTAAATGTTTTCGTAGCTTATTTACAACAAAAATAAGTACAATTTACGTATTGGAAGTAGAAATTAATTTGGTCCGTTATTTTTAGCTCAAGAATGATAATGAAGTAATGAATTAATCAAAATAAAAATTTGTCAAATCAATGTTTACATCCTTTCCCAGCTCTGAGCCAATTTCTGAATCCCGTTTCAGAAAAACTTATTATTTTTTGCGGCGATCCAACTTTGAAGCCAATTTCACATTTCTTGAAAAGAAGTGAATCGGTCAAATGGTAAAAGAAGAAGAATGATCAAAAGCATCAATGTGCGGAGAATACGTTGGGTGCGGCGTTTGGGCGTTTCTGACAATCGTTTGCCAACATTTGCGATATGAGACCAAGCGTTGTTATGCAAAAGAATAACTTAATCACGTCTTTGTATTCCTGCCGTTTTTCTCATAATGCACGGTTCAAATGAAGTAATTGCAGCCCATAGTACCCAACACCTCCTTCATCTGACCAAGAGTGTAAAATTGCATTATTAATACTGAAACAAAGTAATTTTACTAAGAAATAAAAATAATGTTACGAAAATAAAAATGCCTATATTTTGTAGTTATGTATCACCTTGTCAATGCCGTACTTATTTGCGTATTTAGCGGCACTGCCAAATCGATCGTCTTTACGTTACATTTGAATTAACGGATATAAAAAAGAAATTATGAAATATTTCCGCACCCTTCCAAACTGTAGGCAATTAGGTATATAAAGAGGCTGCTTTACCTACACGTGTGTAAGTTATCATTTGGCTGTCATGAAGTAAAGTCTGTTCTATAGGCGAATATCAATTTGCTGTATAAGGTCAAAGTGTATTAAAGTTATAGTGCAGTAAATAAAAGAAAACCTTAAAACAACAAAAACCTACTTATTTTTATTGACGTGTATTTATAATTTACAAGTATTAGCCATAAACAATTTTTGTTTATGTTTTTTTTTTTTATATGGGAATTTTTTGACATCTGCAATACAATGTACAAAACGTAACAACGGCCTATAGAAAGTAAATGAAAGATGCGTTCACGTTTGTAAATTTTCTGTTTTTTTTTTTTTAATTTCCAAAACTCAAACAGCTGACAACAACGGAAGATGCGTTTACGTTTGTAAATTTTCTGTTTTTTTTTTAAATTTCCAAAACTCAAACAGCTGACAAGAATGGCTTTACAACAAACACCAATATTTAAGTTTAATGCTTAAACATACCCACATACATAATTCAACTTTTTCGTATAACTCTCGCTGCTGTTCTGCTTTACATATGTATGTATGTTTGTACTCGTAGTATACATACATATATGTAACTGTTGAAAGATGAACGAGTTTACTCGTCTCGGCAATGCCCAACACAACGCCAGAGGCAAATTAACCCGACGCAGGTGCCCTAATTTCAATTAAAGTTGATATTGAGCATATTTTGTAATAGAAAATCAAGGCAAGTATTGCTGAGAGCCATTTCATTTTAAGCAATGATTCATAGGTGCAAAGGTATATTTATTTCGGTGTATAATGCAATTCTCGCTACTAACTTGTAGGCAGATTTGAATAAATTAACATGCTTTTTTAACGAATATTAATTATTTGGTAATCTGGAAACACGACATACACATTTGAGTTTTGTATCAAATAAATCTGCCCGTAAGGAGCTCTACATCCACCGAATCCAATCCAGCTGCTCTATATAACAACAAAATTTTCAGAAATATAGCCGCACCTCGGTAAACTTCTTCAAAGAGAGTGTCTGACAGATAAAAATAAACAAAAAGTAAAAAATAAAAAAATTAAATAAATAAAATCAAGAAAATATTTTAAACATAATGCTAACCAGGGGGTTTTTGTATTCACTATACATAATTTATAAAAAAAACAGCGTATACGCACCCTGTTTTAACCCAATTAAAGCCACAAATATAACAACCCTGTTTATACACCTCTATATAATTGACAGTTGTCAAAAGACACGTAATGTTTTCATTCTTGCGACTGTCAAAATTAAAAGCAAAAAAAAAAACATTAAATTTCATTAATTTGAACACAAATTACTTGAGAAGATTCAAGATTTTTGATAAATTAAACAATTACAGAGAAAGAAGGACGTGGGCGTTGAATTTTTAATAAACGAAAAAAATTTATTGTGAAAAGCAATAGAAAGCAAAACACATAATGGCAGATGCTGGACAATGGTTTAAACAGTTGCCCAGATTCACGAGATACTGGCTCGCAGCTACTGTTTCTATGAGTCTTTTGGCTCGTTTTGGCATTTTACCACCGCATCAGTTGTACTTGACACGAGAACTAGTGATATCAAAATTACAAATATGGCGTTGTATTACAAGCCTATTTGTTTATCCACTGACTCCGTCGACGGGTTTTCATTTTCTCATAAATTGCTACTTTATAACACAGTATAGTGCACGTTTGGAAAAGGATCAGTTTGGACGTAGTCCAGCAGATTATCTATACCTGCAATTGGTTGTGGCATTTTTGGCTATATTGGGCGGTTTAATGTTCCATGTTTCCTATCTGATGGATTTACTTGTGGTGGCAGTCACATACATTTGGTGTCAGTTGAATAAAGAAGTGATTGTTAACTTTTGGTTTGGCAGTCGTTTTAAGGCAATGTACTTGCCATGGGTTTTGGCTGGTATGGAACTAATTTTTCAGGGGTAAGTACATAATATATAATTACTTTTTTCTTTTTTAATTAATTTGACGCATCAATTTCCATATTTGTTCCGTTTAAATTAATCGTCTTTAAGTACAATAGTTATGATTTATCTGCCTTTACCTGAGCAAAATTCTGTTGTTTGGTACTAAAAGAGCCAATATCAAAATATTTACCTTTGAGGGAATTGTAAATAAAGTTTCTATTTTATATCAGTCTTATCATGAATATTCCTGGGGAGAGATAAGGCCCCAGAGAATTCATGTTTCCCAGGAATAAAAACTTATTTCAAACAATAAGGGAGAATAGTTTTCAGTAAAGGGAATTTAAATTTTTGTGTTCAAATTTATAAACTAATTTTAGATCATACCTCAGGGACTTAAGTTATAATTTTTATCATACACTTAATATTTTAATATTGAAAATAATTAAACTGACTGACACCTCCAAATATATGTAAAAAAATTTTTTAAATATTTTATTGTGTGTTCAATTTGTCCATCCTGCGATACCGATTTTGTTGAAGACGGGCAAATCTAGCTTTTGAAAATGCAATAAGATATACTTCTTTGAGAAATTAAATAAAATGGGCAGAAACTTAAAAATTCATGAGTTTTGTTTTAAAATTATATTCTTTATTTTTTGAAATAAAGCTTGTTTACTTACACTCATCATCCATTAAAAGATATTATTCAAAGGTAGATTTTCAAATGCTGCTTCTTAGAGGCTAATAAAGGAGTAAAAGAGGAATTCTGAGTTCAATGATACTTCCTACGTAAAACCGGTTGTACTTGACAGCAACTTTTAAAAAAAATGGTATCACTTCCCAGGACTTCAAAGCTGTTTGTTTGATATTGCCAAACTACATATTTTTGGCTGTTGAATAAAAACTAAATTTTTAACTTCTCTAAAGAAACTGTTATTTTTGCAAAAAGAAGGCTTAAAATTTTTTAAGACATTTGCTTTATGCGCAGTAGCATTTTCAGTAAAAATCAACTCTATTTAGATTTTTTGAATGTTAGGCCCTTTTTTGCGTTTCATGTGAATATATTGACAAACAAATTGTTTATACAAAGATACCTAAGAAACTCTGGGTGGGTAAAGCTAAAGAAATCTATCACATTTTCCCTATATTTGACTTTCATAATACCTACTTTTTTCCTGGGAAAAGTTTCGCTTTTTCGAAGTTGTTTGGAATAAGGAAAAAGGGAAAAGAAAAAATTGCCCGTGGAGATTTTATTCAGAATAGGGAAACTAACTATAGAGAAAAAATTCCCAGGAAAATGTTGTTCGTGATAAGGCTGTATATGAGTTCATAGTAAGTAACATTGGCTAGAAAACAGAATAGGAGGTGTGCTTGAATTGAGTTCGTTCGTAAAGATGATTATTCTTAAGAGAATTTTAAATACAAAAATAATAGAATTTGAAAATAGAATTCGGAATGTAAACCGAGTCGAAAAGCATCAAAACGAATAATTCTTTTTAGTAAATGTTGTTTGTGTAATAAAAACATGCATGTGTGTGATACTTATTAGCCGCTTCACACAAAATATGCACACATACGAATGCATGGTATTAAGCGGCGATTAAACTATACAGCGTGAATAAGACATTAATCACTGTATGATGACGACACATGACTCAAGAGCAAGGCATTGCTTGCTACCGCTACTGTATTATTTATAATTTATTTTCTTTAGACTTTCAATAATTGTTCTTGTTGTTTTGGTACGCGTGAACTACAAGGTTTATACCAGATAATCTATGGTGGTTAATAATTCTACAAATGTCACGAATGTTGTTTTATAAATCGTGTGTATCGGGTGATTTTTTAAGAGCTTACGGATTTGATTTGTAAAAAACATGTAAAAATTTAGAAAAATGTGTGAAATCTGTATTTAAATCGATAGAACGATCTACAGTAGCGAGCAGAACTAGATGAATACAAATGAATTAGAAGTACAATAAAACTCAAAAAGCTTAAATTGAGTAGTTCGACTTTTTGTTTAGAATAATCAGTAAAGGAATAAGAAAAGATAATAAAAATAAATTCACTAGCATTTAAACTTGGTGTTAAATTTTAGGCAATTATATGAAAAAGGTCAATGTATCCAACTGTATATAATTCAATGTGTAAAGATGATTTTATGTAAATGTTGACCGCGTCTATATCTGAAATGGTAAATACACAGGGTCCAATTATGGCATACTCTCTCCAACATATTGGCCGGTATCTCACGAATAATTTTTTCAATATTAGCTTCGAGTGCGCCAACCGTTGCGGACTTGTCCCTATAGACATGAGCCTGAACATAGCCCTACAAAAAATAGTCTTAAGGCGCTAAATCGCATGATCTAGTGGCCAATTGACCGGTCCAAAACGTGAAATAAACTGTTCATCGAACTCGTCTCGCAATTGGGCCATTGTTTCACGTACTGTGTGGCATGTGGCACCGTCTTGTTGAAACCACATGTCAGCCAAGCCCAGTTTTTCCATTTTACCCAAAAAAAAAAAAAAAACATCTTTTCAGATGAAGCTCATTTTGATCTTGGCGGGTATGTAAACAAGCAAAATTGTCGCATTTGGGGCACAGAAAACCCGCACGCATACATTGAGAAGCCGATACACCCAAGACGAGTCACTGTTTGGTGCGGATTTTGGTCCAGAGCCATAATTGGGCCATTTTTCTTCAAAAATGAGCAAAGTGTGGACGTTACAGTCAATGGCGATCGTTATCGGGCCTTGTTGAACAAATTTTTGTTCAAAAAAATTGAAGAGGAGCAACATTTGGTTTCAACAAGACGGCGCTACGTGCCACACAGCCGAAGCTACACTCGATGTTTTGCGCCCTGTTTTTGAAGATCGCATTATCAGCCGCAGAGCTGATGTCGTTTGGCCACCTCGGAGCTGCGATTTGACACCGTTGGACTATTATTTGTGGGGTGCCGTCAAAGATAAGTGTTACGCCAACAAGCCAGAAACAATTGACGCTTTAGAGGACAATATTCGTGAAGCCATTGGTGAAATACAGCTGCACACAATCGATAATGTACTTAAAAATTGGATCGATCGTGTAGGCTACTGCATGGCCAGCCGAGGCAGCCATTTGAATGAAATTATTATTCATTATTAACCGCAAGGATTGTACTTCCAAATAAAAAAACAAATTTGAGAAAATATTCAGTAGGTTTTTTATAGCATTTTCAAAAAAAAAAAATTTTTTTGGCGGACCTTTTATTTTCCCTATAAAGTTTTTTGATTCTTAAAAATATGTATGTATATAGTTTAAAAATTCAAAGGGTCGTGTCCACTAATTATCATTGTATCATAATAATGGCAGATTATATTTGCATTTTTTAACTAAAAATAAAATCGTTTATTTTTAGGTCTATTGCATCACTTATTGGAATTTTCATTGGGCATTTCTATTATTTTCTTAAATTTCAATATCCTCAAGAATTGGGTGGTAATGCTTTCTTGGAAACACCATTTATACTGTAAGTATCACATCATATATATTAATTTGAATGGAGTTACATAAATTACTTTTAAAATTGAACTTTGATCTTGCAGAAAACAATATGTACCAGATGTAAGTGGTGGTATAAGCTATTTTGGTGTGCCCCCTGCCTCAAGAGCCGATCGTATACCAGGCGGTCGTCCTGCAGCAGCTACGGGTATTTGGGGTCGTGGCAATACTTTGGGACGTTAAATTAATAATCATAACTTAAATCTCATTCCTCAACAAACTTAAAGAAGAAAATAATGGATAATTGTGTTAAAAAAAAAAACTAGAAAGAAATATTTTTATGAATAGTACTGATTTTGTAAAGAAAAAATGATGATTGTGTGTTTCCCTCTTCGATATCTTTTTTATAAATTTATTCTTTAATTTTATGTAGATCATAAAAAAATTTTCCTACACAAAGAAAATTGGACCCAATGAATACTGTAAAATATTTAAATGTATTATAATATAAAAAAACTAAAGCCTAATGAGAATAAGAATAAAAATAGACAAATTTGATTAAAAAAAAAAAAACAAAAAAACTAAAAATCGCTGCATTCATTTGATTTATTAAAAAAAAAACAAAATAAAAGATAAAGGAAACTCAAAGCAAATATCAAAATACACAATTTATTTAATATCACATAATATAGCAACTCCACGTATTATCCAATGGTCTGGAGATTTTACGGTATTTAGCAATAATGGTGCAATGTAGTTTAAGTCAGTGCGATTCATTTTTTTATATACAGGACACTAAGTTAAGAAAAAAAAGTAAAACAAACATAAGAAAAAAAATAAAAATAAAAAAATAAACGTACCGTATAGCTTTTAGTGGTTTTGGGTGCAGTTACATTTGTAGCCGATATGTGTACTACGGGCATTAAAACATACAACACTTTGTTGGTGGATTCAGTTAGACGTGAAGTTTTTTTATCCCAGCCAGCGCCATCTAGGTAAAGACCATGTACGAAAACACCTTCTTTGGGTGGTTTCTTGCATTCTTCTGGTCCAACTTTTAACACTTCATTAATCATTGTGACCTGATCCAAAGCCCAGCCAGGATGAGCTCGTGCCACTTCTTGTTTCATTGCTGTAAGAAAACCCTGTGGGTTGAAGAATCCAGACATCCAAAATACAACCGGTCGAGCCTAAAAATTAATAAGTATATAATACTTACAGCAAACATATACAAATTAAAAGTACTAACCGTAAAACACCATGAAGTAAATTGGGCAGTTCGTTCCAACATTTCGGTAAACCAAAAACCTAACGTAGATGAAATCCAACTTCCTCTGAGCCATATTTTAGGTACCTTGGCGTTGAAAATATTATCTAAAGCATCACGTAGTTGCTCACTCATTATAATGGTACCCTCAATAGCCAACAGAAGATCTTTAAGAGTACTTCTAACCAAAATAATTATCTAAATAGAAGGTAAAGAATTCGACATAAGTTTATAAATAAAATCTACTAAAAGCAAAAACCTTTTGCATTCGATCAATTTCTTGTCTTAGGAAGATATTCATTGAGCTTGTAGCTCCCATGACTTTTAAGCGTTCTTTAACCTCAAATAAATCGTAAGGTGGTGGTGTCTTACTCTGCATCTCCCTAGTTTGGCGAGCAACCTTATCTTCACGAGTTTCTCCACCAGCAGCAGAGGATTCTAAATCAAAAATTAAAAAAAAAATTACAGAGCTTCCCGAACCACAATCGGTTTTTATTATAATTTCGTTTATCTTGTCACTCCTCTTTCTTACCCTTAGGCTGTATTGACATAATTATATCCAATATTGATTTCGTGGTATTCGTCTGGTAAGTAATTTCAGCGTTTGAATGAAAACCATAAACAGATGGTGGATCTACATTTGGAAATAGTTCTATGGCTTCCAAGTAGGCCTCTTTTTCTTTAAAAACCAACACTTTGTAACCTTTGGAAAACTCAAAACTTTCAGAAAATAAATTATCCAAAAACCATGCTCGTCCAAAGGTGTTCAGCAGACGTTTATCATAGTCGTCGGTTACACGGCCACCATACTGTACTTCACCCAACATATAACGTACAGTGTTCCAACTGATACCTTTACCCGGTTCCAAGTCATCCAAATGGTTCTGAACGAATAAACAACTAGCATACCAATCAGCCGAATTAAATTCATAAGGTATATTCCAGCCTAGGGGACCAAATTTACGTCGTTCTTGAACAACTGAGTGTAGAAATGATATGGCAAACACCAAAGGATGATAGTATACCGATTGAGAATGGTCTAGGAAATCTTGACTCATATTGCCATAAGTTCTCTTTAGGCCAGCTCTAATGCCGGCAGGTGGCTCATTAGTGAATTTTAAAGACATCTGCAATAACGTTATAGAGAACTCACTATGAGGTTCAGTAGTTATCCAAAGTCTGAAATCTTGATTATAGTCTGTTTCGGGACCTTTTTCTAGCTCAAGAAGTTGTAAAGTAACCTCGGCCATATAAGCTATGCCTAAATGACAGTTTTGCAATAAAACCCAACCACCTTCTTCCAAGCAAGAAAGAACAAGTTTGCGAGCAGGAATTTCTTGACCCTGGCCCATTGATATTGAATTACATTTCAATTCATTTTTCTTAGCCAAAAGTTCTATACTGCTCGTAGGATCCGAACCCATTGATAGAAAACAAACAATGGGTATGAGAGGTTTACTTTCGGATAGTAAGCCTTCATAATTTAATACTACTGGTTCGGCAAAACGTTCTCCCAATGAATGCGCTATGTATTTACGACTCTGTGATAAAGTTCGATCTGTACACCATGCACGCACCAATAAGAGTTTACGAAACGGATCCAAGGAATTAAAGCCGTCTGGTATTGTTTCATTTTCAGGGCATTCTTTTTTATACCAATTAAGCCAGCCTCGCTCATTATTGGAAACTTTAGCCAATATGTGAACGAATGGACCCAAAGTCGACAACTGAACTAAATTTAACCAAGTTTCATCGGTTATCCATTTAAAGGGCACCGGTGGACAATCATTGAGATTCAATGCCGCTCCACCCTTAATAAAATTCTGAAATTCTTCATAGCTAACTAAATCCAATTGTCGATCAATGCTAAGAGCCATCAGTAAAACAAATAGAAATTTGTCCCTCTCATAGAGACCTCTGGATTTATAACGGTATATCTCGTATGTTAAATAGGATATAATACGTTTAATTCTCTTTTGGGTGATATGAGTTTTAGCCGATAAATGCATGCTGTCATCGAAACGATCTAAAAATTGTAGCAACGATGTTTGATACATCATATTAACCTTAGTCATCGAGCACACCAGAAAATATAAAACGCTTCCACGCGTGGCGACTGGACGATATTCCTCACGTGCTATATTAATTTTAACTTCTGTTATTTTGGCGATTTCCAATTTTTCAGCAACTTCGATGGAAGTTGCATTACTGTTGTTCAATACCTCCATTACCGTTATATCATCTAAAAGACTACCTTCGACGGTTGATAATTTAATTAACAAACTTTCAGCCAATTCTTTTTGTTTCTTTAAATTGTTGGTAACAGTTTCCACCAGATTAGTACGTTCTTCCTCTAGTTCTTTTCGTTCTGTAAGTATAACTCTGCCTAATAATTGATCTTCTAAGCCTTTCATGGTTACTGTAAAATCTATAATGGAGGTACGGGCCGACACTTCTGGTGTATATGAGGGATTTGGTAATTTTGTCGTTATATAACAACGAAAATCAGCATTCCAGTCAATCTCTTTATCGCCCAATTTGATTTTAAACGTTGTGCCGACTTTAATAAGATTACGATCCAAAACATTATCCATACAGGGATCCAATTCCTCTCCAACATCCTCAATTATTACTGGCAACCCTAGACTGAGAGCATCTTCTACGTGATTACGGAAATATTTATCCTGTAAGTTGGTGACTTTTAAACCATTTTCTTTTTCTTTATTCTTAATCCAGGCTTTTCCCTGTGATTGAGGATCGATAAGCAAAGGAAAACGTACAGCTTTAGTTGCTATTATACCATTTTGAATAGACAATTCATCAGTTGGTAAACCTTGCAGATTCCATTCACCTATTTGTGTACGATCCGTTAAACTTTCGATGATATTAATATTCATAGAGATGGGTATTAAACGTTCCACAATCTGTTTTAACCACATAGTTTGTAAATCGGATCGAAACTCTTGATTAAATGGACCCGTATATGATAAAAAGGCAGTCAGATATATGACATCACCTACCAAACGTTCTGTTTCGCTTTTAAACTTTGCAATAGATTCAGTCCATCGAATTTTTTCACCTGCCAAGCCGGAAATCATATTAGTGGCAGCGTCCATTTTATCTTGAACAACTTTCGCATTGGCTAATACGCTTTCCTTTTTGGCTACGGCATCTTCAAATTGCTTCTGTACTACTGCAAGTTCCCTTTCTTTGGCGGCAAATAATTCTTCGGCTTCTTGCAAGTCCGCGGTAGCCTTAGCATGTTTGGCGGATTGTATAGCTAAGTTTGCTTTTAGCGGTAAGACTTCTTTATTCACTTCATAGTATTTAGTCATGGCAATGGTCCAGGACAATAAGCCTGCCACATTACCGCAAGCAACTTTGGCAGCTTCAAAAGTGTAAAGACTATAAAGGCGGAAAAGATAATTCACTTACATATGTATGTATATGATAGTATTTAAACTAGACCAAGCCTACCTGTAATTGAAGTAGGGAATAAGTAAGTCCACCATTTCAGCATTGATAATATCCTTGGGATATTCAACAATTTTGCGCAAAAAACTCGTATCCGACATTACTTTTAATGACTCCTCCCAAGAGCTTTGCAAAAATGTTTTTTCCATATCAGGTCGTACAGGTTTTACACGTTTGCGGAATAATATACATACACAGTCCATAATTAGGGTAATCAAATAGGGAGGCTTACCCAATTTACGTACGGTAGCAATATCAGCTGCTTTAATTGTCTACAAAAGTAAAATACATACATAATATGCAATACATAAGTACATATGTAAGTTGTCAAACACTCGTATATACTAAGTACCTTAAGAGCTGCTTCAGCTTCTTCTAAAGCCGGTCTAGCCTTCTCCAATTTCTGTTCGGCCACTTCCTTATCAGCCGAAATTATTTTTACCAAATCACCAGCTTGTTGTTTCTTTTCGGCCACTTGAGCTTTAATAACTTCAGCAGCAGCTGTTGATTCAGCAACGGTTTCTAATACAGCTTCAGCTTCCGCTGTAGCAGCAACTATGACTTTATTCATTTCTAACAAATCTACTTTTAAAATGGCCACTGATTCGCCAGCTTCATCTAATTTATACAGGCCAGTGGACATTCTTTCGGATGAGTATTTTATATGGAGCTGTTTCTCCCTGTACAGTTTCTTATAACTTTCTAAAAATGATATCAATGACTTAGGTGTAACAAAAGTGGTCCTACGGAATCTATCGAAATAGGCCACACAGGCTTCGGAAACAGTTTCATGTATCCAACTCATAATCTCGATAACTTCTTCCTTTACCGCATCCGTACAAATAATATCATAATCTTGCAGATAATGGCGTGAAACAGCGACACGAGCATCTTCTGGCCACTTTTGGAACCAATCAATAACACAACCCGATATTAGACCGGGAAATTTCAAAGAACGGCCTCGAAACTTTTCGCCAATCTAAAACAAGCACAAAACGTTCTAAAGTTACTCAAGGTTTTTTTATAATTTATGTATGTATTCGCACCGGTGAAAAACATAAAGCCACATGTAGATTTGCGCGAGCTCGAGTTAAATAAAAGTCATATAGATTATCTTGAGTTGGGGGTCGGCGTGGTGCTACTTTTTTCATAATTGGTATTAGTTCATTATATATTTCATCTGAAATTATAAATAAAATTTCTTTTATTATATCTCCGATTGATTAACACGACAACAATCACCCTTAACCCACCCATTTCATCTTTGGCGAAAAGGTTAGCTATTTCACCAGAACTCAATATATTATTAATATATTCCAGGAAGCCTTCATCTTTAATTTCATTATCGGTGAATATAAAAGTAATACCCTGGCCTTCCAGGCCAGCCGTACGGTATAAATATTTTAAATCTTCTACTAAATTACCAGCATTATAGGCTCGAGTCAAAGTTATTTGAAAGAATTTATAGCCCGCAATATGTGAGGCCAAACGAGTTAAACTCTGTTTACCCGAACCTCCAACACCTACCAACAACGCATTGCCCCTTAAAAAAAAATTATTTTCCATCTATGAATTTTATTTATTATTCTACCATTACACCTACCTCGGCATGCTGAGAATGCGCGACACAATCATGAGATGAACTAATGCATCATGGAAGAATACCAAATCCATACGGAAACCTCTTACGTACTCATTAAACTGACCCATATAAAAGTGCACACGACGTTTAACAGCCTCCATGCTAAAGAATATTTTCGTATACAAAAAAAATAAAAAAATAAATAATTAATTAAATAAGTGAAAAACTTTTGATTGATGTATTATTTCACCTGGGAATTTCTTCATAAATTTTAGGTGGTTCCAAGGAAATATCTTCATCATCTTCGGTAGCATCCGGAGCATCTCTCAAAAAGTCAACAAAGAATGTTTCTTCTTCCGGAAATTCTTCAAAATAATCTCCCAAATTAGCTTTAGCATCTTTTTGCATACGGTCTAAGAACCAAATCGTATCTTTGTAATCAGTAAAACGATCGGCTATAACACGAGTACATTCATGACGCCATAGTTTTAATAAATCAGACACTTTTTGACACTCTTCGGATGCCACTTTTAATAAGCCCTCCCAAATTCGAGAGAGATCACGCAAATTGAAAACATAGTGAAAATTCGAGGGTGTCGGTAACATCTTAGCTTTAACGTTTTGCCAGAAAATACGTGTCAATGGTATTAAAAATGGTACCGCCTCAACTATTTCCTCATTGAATCGTTCCAAACAGAAATAACCTGTGCCAATTTGACTGAAAATTTGATCCATAGAACTAACACTTGGCAAAGTACAATTAAAGATGGACATGTGTCGTTTAAGGCGATTTGGTATATCATTACGTCCGCCTCCAGGATGTATCATAGCAGCCAATATTTGTATATCCAATATAGTGGAAAAATCACCTTTTAAAGATCATTATCATTAAAACGTTAGTATTAAGTGCAATTAAAAACTATTTTTAGTGCAATAGAAACATTCGGAAAGCCTTTTATCAGTTCATTATTCTAACGTTTAATAATGACAAATTAGACATCGCAATGATACTACGAAAACAAGGCACAAATTCGCTAAGATGATTAAGATTAACCAATTTTTTGCGAAAAGTTTGTATGGCTAACGCACAAAACGATGTATCAACATTTAAAGCTATAAACTTTATTATGGATTTTATTATCTTGGTTTGTGTCAAGACTACGATCACTTTGTCAAGGCTGTATTTATTGAACAGTGCTACCAATTTAACTTTGGGTATTAAGATTTAGCATTTGAATTAACAAAGCTGAATAGGAGGTTGTAGAGGATACTAGAACATTCAAAACTAACGTTAATTACCAATAAAAATTATTCCATTCACTTTAGTCAGCCAGTTATAGAGTAAAGTCGTACAAAAGTTGACTATTAATTAAATTTGTTAAATAATTTAGACAAACGCTTTAAAAACGTTTAAACTTAACAATATTGAACATCTAGTATGTTTAAAATATGTACCTTTAAACAGTTATATATCGTCTAGAGCCGATTAACATACGAAGATTGCTTTAAATCTTTAACGTGGTACGACTTAAAAGTGTTCGAAGTACCCATTAATTTTTTTTTTTTTAATGTGCCTTAAAACTCTCAAATAGACAAATTTATACATATTGCTTTCAACAAAGACCAAGTTATCCACTCCAACAACTGATATCAACCCCAAACCATTTGTGAGGTTCCAACATGCTTCACAGTTGATCGCAAATTTCCATTATCCATTAATTTATTGAGTTTTCTCCACACCTTTTGTTTTCCATAAGAACAAAACATATTTATTATATTTTCAATGAATATTACGTCGTTCCAGAATTTGGTTGACTATTTGAGATCGTCATTTGTAAACAATAGTCTTCTAAGTCTATTTCCATCACTAACACACGGCTTGTTTTCATTAATTCGACTATGATAAATGGATATTATGGAAGAATTTTTGAACTGTAAATGCGCTTACTTTCTTTTCCCATATACTATCAGTTCGCCTACTTATTTTGTGGCTAAAAACCCATCTGATTATCTAGCGCTCATCGTTATGAATTAACTTTAACGTAAAACATTTTTAGTTTTATTTGTTATCCAATTTTGTTTTTCGTATATTTCAATACGTACTATTACGATTATGATTAATTATTTCCAATATTTGGGATAAAAATTTTCCCTTTTTTATAATAAAAACTTATCAGTTGCCTCTAATTCTCATTATTTAGTTTAATTTTTTACGCGTTTCAGTCAAACTGATTCAAAATGCGAATAATAGCCTGAATTGACTGACTTGTCTATTTACATTTCAAACAGACAAGTCACTCAACTTGTTAGACGAACGTTTTCTTACGCTCGTCATCTGGAAACTGGCTGTAAGTTTAATGAAAACTAAAAGATAACATTGGTCTACAGCAAAAAACTTCTTTAAATAAAACTATATGGAATATAATGATTTTGATGCGCTGAATACAAATCCGTTTTCAAATTTTTTTCGATTGGGCTCAGTTTTTTTTATGGGCGCGGCAAATTTTTCGTCCAAAATATGGTAGTTATGTCAATATATTTCATCATAACTTAAAAACGACTCGACCGACTTAATACAATTACAACCAAACGTTTGGGAACAAACGTCCTATAATTCAACTGAACACCATTTTTTTTTATTTTCAACAGTTTCGGAATTATTCACAACTTAGCTGTGAAAAAAAATTTGTTGGCGCAAAATTAGAGCAATTTTTTCTTGTTCAAAAAGTCATAAAAAAATTTTCAGAATGAAAATTTTAGATATTAACCACTTGATTTAAAGCTTAAAGTGTTGAGAAGAAAATAAGTTTTAAATCATGAAAATCGGTTGGCTATTGCTGATTTTATTCAAAATTAAATCCAGGTACCTAATTTTGACCAAAATTTTTTTTCTTTCAAAATTGACCGATGGAAAAAAACCGAAAACGGATTTGAATTCAGCGCATTAAAATCGCTATATTTCATATAGTTTTATTAAAAAGCGAGAAAATTTTTAGTTTTTGTAGGCCAGTGTAGTCAATCTAATAACGATAAATAACACTGACAAATCACTTTACTTGATTACTCCTATGATTTCTTCTGCACGGTTTAAACGTAGCATGGACAGTTTTACGTATTTTTTCTTTTAATTTTTAGATGGGATAAGTTACAATTGTAGCATATTTAGTGATAAATAATAGCACACAATATAAAAATAGCAATTTAAATACATAATTTCCAAAACATAAACGGCCTCAAATGATTAGAGAGTTTTTCAAAACGAGTACGATTTTTTGCCTACTGGCAAAAACCCGGTTTTTTTAAACCCAGCCCACTGTGTTTTATTGGATTTTTAATGGGTTTTATAACTGCTCCCAAATTTTGTTCATTTCAACAATATTTTTTGCTTATTAGTACAATCACGTTGTTTTAGTATTTATAATGCAATTTTGCAAATGTACTATGAGCTGCTAAAACTCGGTGATCGGAACAGACTGCAAGTACGTTGTGTCATCCGTGCATAATGAGAAAATGGCCGAAATATAAAAACAGACGGACAAATAAAGTTTTTCTTTTGCATGACAACACTCGGTCTTAAGTCACAAAAGTTGCCACACAATTGTTAGAAACGATCGAATGCCACAACCGTCGTATTCTCCAAACATTTCACCTTCTGAATATTGGCTGTTTCTACAAATACAATATCTCTTGGCATGTCACCAGTTCACATCTGTTGAAGAAACATAAAATCGGCTTCAAGGTTGATAGCGTCAGAAGACGAGAAAGTTTTCTGAGACGAGATTCGGACATGGGCTCAGAGGCGGGGAAAAGATGTAAACAGTTATTTGATCAATTTTTATTTTGATAAATTTGTTGATTAATTAATATAATAGGTAAATTTGAATTATTTTTGTAGTAAGATAGTATAGGAAGGAGTGTTGTGGTACCACGGCCCGTTGTGATACCACATAACGCGTTGTCGTCGTTCTATTCATTAGAGTTCTGATGATCAAACGGAGGCACCGCATAGAAGCGCTTAACCAGATTAGATCCGTAACCAGCTTTACGGTCTAATTAACCTGGCTATTGAGCTGACATCAAGGATCGATGGCTCCGATAAGCCATCGAGAAAGAGAGTGAAGTCTCCGCCTTGCAAACCATTTGAGTTTCTTAAAACAAAACACCCAATAAAATCCGAGTGGGTTTAATTGTTTAATACATACACTGATACTCAGTAAAATTTTTACCACATACTTCTTCGATCCGAAACCACTGACAATGTTGTGAAACTCATTCAAACCGTGTATCCAATTCCTATTTACATTTACACAGTGCAGACATTGTAATAGAAAGTTGGATGGATCCGATGATACATATATATGTAATGTGTATGTCACTTAAAATCAGGTGTGGCAGTCCACTGGGCAACCCAATTAAATCCTCCCGGAATTTATTGAGTATTATATTTAAAAAAACCCGGGTGGGTTTTTTTATTTGAAGGTTTTCATTCTTTATTTACAACAAAAATGAGTATACCATAACTAACCTATTAGGAGTACAAATTCATTCGGTCCGTTTTTAGCACAAAAAAGATAATGAATTACCAAGTTTATCAAAACTCTGCTTACATATTGTCCACACCTCTCAGCCATTTCACAAGTGCCGTCTCAGAAAAACTTCTCGCCTTTCGAGGCGCTTCAACTTTGAAGCCGATTTTATATATTTGGTGACATACTAAAAGACATTGTATCTGTCGGAATAGCCAGCTACGTGTGCAGCATTTGATCGTTTCTAATGGTTTGAAAACTTTTGTGAGGTAGGGCCGAACGTTTTCATGAAAAAGAATAACTTAACCATGTCCGGCCGTTTTTCCCATAATGCATGGTTTAAAGGAAGTAATTGCAGTCTGCTCGACCATCGAGTTTTAGCAGCTTATAGTGCACAATGCCGCCTTGATCCGACCAAGAGTGAAAAATTGCATTATAAATACTAAAACAACGTAATTGTATCAGGTGGGCCATCTATCGGCTTAAATTTCAACCAGCGGTTATTTCGAATCTGGCAATACGTATGTCATTCTATTCTGTCACAATATTCAGTATATTATCTACACTGAACGAAAGGAATCGATTTACGCTTGAACAACGTTGGGATTTATTGGAAATTTATTTCCAAAACAAAAACAATTAGTCAGAAATTGCAAAAAAAAAAAAAATAAAAAAAAAGCAAAAGCCATATTTTCGAATGAAGATCATTTTAACATTGTGGGTACGTTAATAAGCAAAATTACCGTATTTGGGGCCCAGAAAACCCAAACGTGGTCTTACAGAAGCCAATGCACACATTACGAATGACTGTTTGATGCGGCTTGTGGAGCGGAAACATTATTGGCCCATATGTATTTGAAAATGAGGACGGCGGAACTATTACGGTCAATGGAGACAGCTATCGTACCATGATAACCGATTTTTTTGTGCCAGCTCTTCATGGTATTGATGTGAACGATGTTTGGTTTCAATAGGATGGTGCAACTTGCCACACATCTCATGCCACAATCGATTTATTGCGTTATACGTTTAATTAGTCAGTTGTCCGCAAGAAGCTGCGATATGACACCGTTGGACTATGTTCTGTGTGATACCGATAAAGACAAGTGTTATGCCGTCAAACTAGAGACAATTAAGCATTTAAAGGCTAACATTCGTGATGACATTGCCGAGATACACTCCCATACACTCGAAAAAATTCCCGAAAACTGATCCGATCGTATGAGATACTGTGAGGCAAGCAGCCGCAGCCATATGAATGAAATAATATTTCACAACAAAAAAATAAATTTCACAAAATTTCATCTCGTTTTTGTTTTGCATTTTGCATTTTTAAATTTTAGCTTTTAAATTGCCCACCCTATATTAATATATAAAAAATATTGTCGACTTAAACGGAACTTAGAAGCAGTTATAAAATCCAAGAAAACCCAGTGGGTTGGGCTTGAAAAAAAAACACGGGGTTTTGCCCACCCTGATATGAAAATATGTACATATGTATGTATGTATATGCAAAAACTGATCCAGTGTTACGTTACATTTCGGTGAGAATGATCATATGTAAGATCGCCTTTGAAAAATTAACAATGTTGTAAATATTGGTCCCGACAGAAAGATTACCTAAATTTTGATTTAGGCAATTAATAGTGAAATATCCATATCGATCGTTTACGTCAATAGTGTCGTAAATCAAAAAATATAATTTTTTAGTTAAACATCGAAAAATAAGCGCAGTACCATGATTTATACTTTGTACAAAATTCTTTCCGATTCGTACAAAATTAAAATCACAGGAGCAGCAAAGTGTTTAGGAAATTGAACATTTAAAATAGCTCTCCTGAAAAACTGTGAAGTAAATAAGCGATATGTGTGTATATAAATAATTTTGTACTTAAAATGTAGTTAAGCTTTTCATAACTTTTTGTACCAACAATCGATGTAAAAAAAACATCGATTAGCTTTGTGATACATTGCATCAAAAAAAAGCGTCCATCACTAGTTAGATGTCGAACGAGATTTTAATTTATTTTCGAGATATGTCTACAAATTCTCTTTAACTTTGATATCAGTAGACTGATCAGTAGACATGGGGATAGTTGTACAATAACCACATTCGCGTATTATGTGCTTTGTGTTTCGGGAACATTGATATGGAAAATGTTTGGAAAAGAGTGCTTTGTTACCTTTGTACAAACTATTCTCTAAGCCGACAATATTCTGGTTTGATTTATCAACAAACATTCCGTTACTCCTACGAAACAGTGTTCAGCAAAAAAACAACGCAAGATTTGTTGAAAAAGAGTAATCCATCAAACTACCTTGAATTTTATCCGATAGAGAAATTTTGGTCTAAAGTAAAATTAAGACTTCGAGAAATGTCCAAATGTCAAGTAGAGTAAGGCATTGAAAAAATTGATAAAGAAAAAGGTGTCCAAACGCTTATGTATAGTTTAAAGAGCAAAATACCTATCTTGTGGAGAAATATAATTTTTTTGTTCGTTGAAAATCTTTGGAGAAATACTTTTGATTTGTGGTGTTAATTTGATTTTTATTGTTTTTTGTTAATAAAATATTAAAAAATCAAAATGTAAACCATTTTTTGTTTACATGCTTTAATTTTTTATATATGTTTTGGAGTCCTTTGAAAGGGGTTGTTTATTTTTTGTTCATTTTTGATAGAAATTCAATTTGTTTCAATTATTGTTTTCACTTACCAAACTTTTGTGCTAACAAAGAAAAACTTATGAAATTAGTGATCTCAATAATATTTGTATAAATTGTTCATTTCTTTATCCTTAAAAGGATGCTTAAATTTATTAAGTGTTTCAGGCGATCGAGCAATCGTTATCTTAAGGATCAAAAAAATAATGTCATCGTTTTAGGGTTAACTAACACTACTACATCAAGAGCTAACAAAATTGTTATCTGTACCAAATTTTGTTTAAATAAACAACATATATATAAACTTACCTGGCCTTTCCAAAGAATAGAAGCCTCTTTGCTCAATCATTTGACGCACAATTTCATTTGTGATTTGATCACCCCATTCATTTATTACCGGCATATTTATGTCATCTATAAATATGGTCATAGATCTTTGTCCTGGTGGGCCATAGGTAGTACCCACTCGTTTTTCTACATACGATTCAATAATACGCTAAACAACACACACACACATTTATAGTTAAAAAAATCAACGTAAATATAAATATTATTTAGGTATGCACTCTAAAGCGAAAACGAGTGAAATTGAATTCGAGTAAATTTTTAAAAACAAAAAAAACTTAAATGTAACAAATGTTTTAAAGCTTTTATAATCAAAGGGGTTATTTTAGGAGTAACTAACCCTTTCATGCATTTATTGTTTGTATACAACATTACTATATTAAAGCATATTTCTCATGTCTAACGATATTCTATTTTTAAACAAAGTATGTCTGTGTCGATATGGAAGAGTAGCTTAAGTCGACATAAGCGCAAATTGCGTTATTGTGTTATAGAAATCAAGGGGCATAAATGTATTTTTTTTTGCAAATTTTGTGAGCGTTTACTTTTTAACTTAAGTTTTTTGAAAAGATATTGAATTTGTTAAAATACCTTATGTGCATATAGTATTTTTTTTAATATTCTTTTCATGTATTATATAGGGTGGGCAATTTAAAAGTTTAAATTTGAACCATCGGTTATTTCGAATCTGACAATACTTGTATATATTATCTCCACTGAATGAAATTAAACGATTTACGCTCGAGCAACGTTGGGACTTATTACAAATTTATTATCATTTAAAATCATCTTTTCGGATGATAAACAAAATTGCCGTATTTGGGGTTCAGAAAACCCAAACGTGGTCTTACAAAAGCCACTGATTGGTTAAGCTTGTGGAGTAGATGCATCATTGGCCCATATTTCTTATTGCATATTTCGCAACCACTGCGGTCAATGCAGACACCTATCGCACCATGATAACCGATTTCTTTCACTCCTCATGGTTTTGATGTAAACGATGTTCGGTTTCAACAGGATGATGCAACTTGCCACATATCTCATACCATAATCGAATCGTGATGTCAGTTGGTCGCCCAGAAGGTGCGATTTCACACCGTTGGACTACTTTCTGTAAGGCACCGTTAAAGAACAAGTGTTATGTCGACAAACCAGAGACAATTGAGTACTTGAACCCCAACATTCGTGATGCCATTACCGATATATGACCCCATATAATATTTCATTTCTAACCGGAACAATTGTTCTTCACAACAACAAAATAAATTTGACAAAATTTCAAACCGTTTTTGTTTTATTGCATTTTCAAATTACAGCTTTTAAATTGCCCACCCTATATAACTATATAACTTAAATTGAGTTATACTTAATAATTTTACTGTTTTTTATATATTTTTTTTAAGTTTCAATAAAATATTTTATGTCTACTTAAAATTATAAAATACATAGATATTATTTCAATAAAAGAACTTAAGTATACTTAAGGTTCAGTAAAAGGCAAAACTCAGTATCCAAAAATCGCTGAAGTTAGAAGAGGTGTTGTATGCTCTCTGTTTACCAACATTTTTTGAAAACTCTTACATTTTTTACAACCTTATTAAGCAGGTTGTTACCAATATGTTAAGTTACAGTTTTGTTGTAAAAAAATAATTAAGATAAAAATTACACAAAATTGCGAATATCTCAAACCTTAATTTTTCGACTTAAGCTATTCTTCCATATCGACACAGATGTACAATAATATAAAATTGAAATCCATGCCTTAAAATTAGTTTTTCTCCCAATTAAGCTGAAGTAATACATTTTTGGCTTTCTTAATATAATTTTCGTTGGGTCAAGTCTGCTGATTTTGTCTATATTTATTTTGCAAAATAATAAATGCCTAACTTTTTTATAAAATCTTATGATAATTCTGTGAAATTTTTTTTATCCGGATACAATAGTCCATAAACAAGTGATATACAACAACAAAGTTATAAACATTTTAATCAGACGATGTTTTGGGACAATAATTTAACTGTTGTATATACATATATACAACATGGCGCATGAACGGTGTATTTCCTTTGTATTCCTTTACGCCCATTTATTTACTTTTTTGTACATTTAGTCATTTATGAAATGATAAAAGTGTTAATTAATTAGTTAGTTAGTTACGACGGGTAGCCAGACACCGGTCCAGCTCACTTGGGTCCAATATTGATCCTACTGTGATGCCCATGTCAGTAATCCAAACCTACATGTCCACATTCCGGTCTGAACTAAACCAACCGGACGCATGCACAAAAGAAGAGACCATGCATATACTCACATTGGGCATGCAGAAACGGACTGCCAAAGAAAGCAATCCTGGTATCCAAAAGATTTGGAAATTGGCGCAGAATATGCTCGACAATCTCCTCTTCTTCCTCAATCTGACAACTCCTACAGTAGCCATTCAATGGTAGACCCAATCTGCTAGCGTGCGTATCAGCCACCCAGTGCTCAGTAATCACAGCCACTACATGTACTGCAGAACTAGAAGTCTGCAAGAGGAAAGTAGCATCCCAACCAAGTGATCAATCTCCTCATTATCGAGGAGAGAGCACACCCTAGCTAGTTCTCCTGGGTGTCAGAGTGACCCCTTACCCAAATAATCTCCAGGTCTGAATGCCACGCCATCTCGTTCAGAGATGCCAGGCATCATGGAAAACGAAGGTGATCTTTTTACTCCATTTATGCGCCATGTTTTACATGTTCTAAAAACTACGATTCGAATGTAAGTTGAACTTTTGTTAGTTTTTGATCTTATTTGATCCCAATGTAGTCGGAAATAAAGTTAAAAAATATAGCTGCCGTAACAAAGTTGGGTGCATGAGAAGGTTAAGCGAATTGATAGAAAAAAGTATCAAAATTTTGTTAATATTTCGTTCGATTTCAAAATCTCTCGATTTCGGTTTACAAAACAACCGATTATGTAAAGTTTTTGCCACATTGTATTGCATCAACAAACCTGATACATATTGGGTGTAGTTGCCGAAGAAAAATTAAATGATTTGGATAAATGCTCCTCCGGATCATAGTTAGACATATATCCTTTAATCATGACTGTCTTTGCTGTTCCTTGTTCACCAATCAAAAGCACTTGTTTGCGCTGCTTGGCAGTATTGTGCATAAGAAAAGCGGAACGTACATTATCAACATTTGGTACCAATATCGATGCAAATTCAGGTATACTATCTGAAGGATATATAAACTCTTCAACACGAGTATTCCAGTGCTGCCAATTGCCAGCGTCGTCCACATAAAATTCAAATACTGTCTCACCCGGTTGTTTTTTGGGCCATCCTTTCAAAAAATGATAATTATTAGTACCATGTTAGCTTTTTGCTTGGTATTGTTATTAACAAACTTACTCAATTTAGATGGGTGTTTTAAAAAGAATTCCTCAAGTTTTTCACGTTCGTTAATTTCTAAAACTGCTCCTAAAGTCCACATCATACCAAAAAGAAATGTTCTTTCCAAAAATCTCTCCGATCTGTTGTTCGAATCGAGCAGTAAGCCATCAAGTATTTCTAAAAATTGTTTTATATAAATTGCTTCTAGGATACGCATTTTAGCTACAAGTTTGGTCTGTAAAAAGCTATGAGCTTCATCATAAATGGCATTAAAGCATCGTCGAAATACTTCTTGTTCAGTAGGCGGTTGACGGCGGACCCATGCTAAAATATAGAAAAAAATATATATCAATATTTTGAATAGTTTTATGACTTCAAAATTTCGTTTTTATGGAAGAGCTGCGTACAGTTTTCAATTGCCTATTATTTAATATTTAATGACACCTATACCTCTTTATACGGCTCTTCTATTTACGGCATTTCTCTACAACGGCCTCTATAAAATTATGGATCACTTACGTTTTACGGCTAAAAAACCGGAGATTCATGGTGTAAAAAGGGTAAGGTAAGCATAAGCAACTTCTTTTACGGCATTTCGATACACGGCCTACTTTTTCAAAACCTATCTAGGCCGTATAAAGAGGTTTGCGTGTGTGTAAGTAATGATTTTTATCAGACATGCTTTCTGATCTAAACTGAATAAATGCTAATTTATTTTACAAACAAATAATCAAACCAGAGTGTTAAATTTTATACGCAAGCTTTGGGGGGGTAATCACTGCATTAATCAAAAAAAAAAAACCGAACCCGGAACACCACTTAATTAAATGAGCCATGGCCTTGTAGTTTAATTGACGTTTCAGGGTAGACAATGCTAATAAAAAAAAGTGTAGACCTTTTAAAATGTATTATATTGGGTGCAATATTATATTGGGTGCAATAAGGCAACAAATCAAAAAAATTATAATAATAATTAAATACACTAAGTTTAAGTAGGAATAAGTATAAATAAGAATATTATGGAGTATAATTTAAACATAAATTTATAACGGCGTACAGAACCAGATAATAGAACATCTGAGTTTTGACATTTTATTCGCAGACCGACCTATCAGTAGTAGAAGTTTTGACAATTTTTTGTAATGAATTTAATTTTGTTCGAAAATTGCTTTCAAATACTACTATTTTAGATCAATAAAATTGACTTTCTGAAACTGCTTGTTATCAGAGTAGAAGGAGTGCTCGAATTGAAATCGTTCGTAAAGAACTATTCTTTTCGAGAGCCGAATTTCAAAAGAATTTAAAATAAAAAAAATAAAAAAATTCGGAACGCAAACCGAGTCGAAAAGCAATAGAACGAGTTGAAAACGAGCAATTCTTTTTGATAAATATTAAATTTTTAATTTGTTCGCAGTATAAAATTTGTGCTCACGAGTTTTACAAATTTTAAATTTGTGCTCACAAGTCGAGCAAAAAGTATGATTCGTGTTCACGAATTAAAAAATAAAACTCACGAGAACGAGTCATGAAACGTGCGCATCAAAGTAAATTCTGTTCACGAGCCGAGTTTTTACGTACTATGCTTGTTATCAAGATACTATGTACATACATACATAATGTGCTAATAATGCCAATGCTTATGTACGACCATCTTAAAGTTAAAGTGAAATCATCGCAATTGTAGTGTTAAGGAAGATATGAATTTGACATTTTATCGACTTTATTAATAATTGGGGCTATCGGCAACGATAAATTCTAAGTAAGGATTTAGTTTTCAAGAATTACAAGGTCTAGCTGGTGAATGAATTGAGGCTTCTGTTTTATTTTGTTTTGAAAAATTAATTTGTTGTTGTTGTTGAACAACCTTTTAACTTACCTTCCATATATATTGCCCACTTTAACACCGATGAACTTAGAAATACCATGCCAACTCTGGAAACGGTAGCGGGGGAAGCATTATCAACATTGTCCGGTTCGAATACTAATTTTGAGTTTTCTGCCATTTTGATACGATCGCCATTCGCTAATGTCAATGTCTTGTTATCATCTAAAACGGAATTTAAATTTTCAATCCAAACAGCATCAACTGGACCATCCAGTACAATCCAGGCATTTTGTTCTTTGGGTACTTTATGCGAACGTCTCCACAAGGTGGAAAAAATACCATCAGTCCAATCATTTGTGGCAGCATCTAAACGACCGAACATTTGAGGAGCTGTAATGGCTTTTGGATTCATTCGCATCTCTCTATGTGGACGACCCATATCCGTAAAACATTTAAGCATGGCATGTGTACAGCTAGTCTTTCCCGATCCAGTGGGTCCCATCAACATTAAACCATGCCTCACCAAAGAGGTCTCGTACAACTGAACAACTTTTAAATTCCACTCTGGATTATTGACATAGCCAAGTTCTTCGGCTGTCTTTGCCAAAGATCTTTGTAAATCTTTATAAGAATTTGTGGTAAGTTTTATACCCGGGAACATATCATCAATCAGAGATAAGAACAGGCCTTCATCTTCATCTATTAACTTCGACACATTCATATCTCTTAAAACTCTCATGACTATAGTCTCTTCGGTATCGGTAGGGTTAGAACGCTTTTGGGCACCTAAAGTACGCAATACTGATAAGATATTACGTAAACCAAAATCATAGTGAACTTGTTTCGACAACTGCTCTTCACATAGTTTGTATAGAGTAAAGAATTTACGCGATAATAATAAGTTCTCTTTGAAACCACAACTGGCTAATTTAACACGTATAATAATAGCACGATCTGGTACCATCATGGCTACAGTGCGGAACAATACTTTTAAATTTTCCGGTAACTCTTGACGACCAGCATAGCCAGGATTCATGGTAATAAAGAAACCAAATTCAGGATTTAAAGAAACAACATCACCATCGGTAAACATAAATTGTGATTTCTTTTCTTTACGAGCGGTTAAAACAATGCTGTATTGCGAAGAAAGTAATTCGTTCAATGAAAAAAAAACTGTTTCAAGAAAAACTATATATAAACTTACTTGATCTGTCCGGCAGCTACGGACAGTACCGGTAACTCTATGCGATTGAATTCATCAAAACAGCCCCATGAACCAGATTGAGCCAAACCTTTATAAATACGTCCTAAACCTTTATAATCCATTTGATCGGAGCAATTAAATACTACTACATATTTGCCTAGAGCTCGCCCCATATCTTTTGTAGTCTCTGTTTTACCAGTGCCAGCTGGACCAGCAGGAGCACCACCCATAGACATACCTGAAATAGTTTTTTTTTGATAATTTTTAACTTGTTTAAACGAAGTCAAATCATATTATGTATAAATGTATGCACTTACCTATCGCTTGGGCCAAAGTTATATAACAACGATCTGTTAAAGGCGTAATCGCCAATCTTTCAGTTACTCCTAAGTATTCATTTTGATAAATAAAAATGACATCAGTTATTCCAACTGTAACTTCATCATTGTCTTCATTATAGTAAAAACGAGCCTGTTTTTGCCATTCAAAATCACCGGTAGACTTGATGCGCAATGTACATAAATCGTCAAAAATGTCTCTGAAATTTTTATTTTTTTAATTTTTAAAATATCGACATTTTATTATTATTTATTTTTAACACCTACCTTTGATGAACATGTATTGTTACCATTGTTTCGAAACGTATACGATCTAAGGATGTCAAGTCCTTGACGGTCAAATCAATAAAATGATTTAATAAATTTAAAAATTTTGTATTCGTTCGTTTCATAATCGATTTGTCCGTACGACATTTCCTTAATGCAAATTCAGCGTCTTTTGTCCAGTATAGCTGGACACCAATTATACCGGCCTGACCACAAAACGAGGGAAATTCTTCAGCAAAATTAAATTCCGGATCATTTAGACATACTGCCATACCAGCCAAAATAGTTCGCATAGTATCTTGCATCTCTTTAAGTATACGACCTATCCATACTTCTACGCCGCCTGAACATTGAACAGTATTCTCTAGTATAACTTTTTCCTTATTTGAGGAGTTCATAGCAATGATAATATCGGTTGTTTTTTCTTGAAAATCAACCTAAAATTCAACAGAAATTTTCTTCATCAAGTTACCACCAACACTTAACTTACCCGCTTTGTCTGAGATTTGCAATAAGTGAAATTTGATTATTAGCCTAAAATTTTCGGAACAAAAATATTTGCTCAACAGTCGTCAATTCAAAAAAAAAAAAAAAAAATATGTTCTTTGTGCCTTCTCAAGTCACATGTTACATTATATTCGCGTTTCAACTACCGAAAAGTATAATTTTTTTCTTTTAACGCTTTTTTAAAAAACGCGCTAGGTTAACACCTTTCTATTTGCAATTAATTTATATAAACTATGGACTTGAAAAGCTTTATGCTGTGAAAATTCTGTTATTACAAATAGTATTAGTAAAAAATTGATAATATTAAGAAAAAATTTTGAAACGTAACTCAAATCTGAATGTCCATTTTGCAAGACCCAAGTTATTTAAGTAAAATAAAAAAATTAAATAGTATTTTAAAGAAATTAGCAATTTTTATTATTTAATTACAATACTAAACTTATAAGTTGTTATCATTAAATTCTTTAAAGATCCCAAGGGCCATAACAAATACTTTCCATTTACGCCTATCTTAAGTCGATAATCTAATCTGGCTTCAAGTTATTCTACGGAAAGCAGTTTCGCTTAGTCGTAGTTTGGTTTCTTCAAAGTGTGCCCAATACATTTCCATTTCCTTCTCACAATTTCCTTCATTAGAGAAACTTGGTGTGATTTTGTTTCTAGCCCGAAAAAACTTCACACACAATTTGAAGATGTTAATTTTTGTTTTGAGAGAGATTCTTATATGAGTCGGCAAAAATATTAGCTGTCTAGCTTAAATCTGCTCTCCCCAATTTCTGTTCACAATTCGAAAGACCGTTATATTATTACCATTGATTCGCATAATTTAATTCGCAAATATCAGTTTTAAAAAATGTGGAATTTTGCATGTGTGGAGAACGGTAACAAAATTTCGTTATCTATCTACATTATTTAAAAAGCAAGTACCGGCGGTCCCCCAGCAACGCGGGAGGGGTTACTCCAGTAACCATATAAAGTTGTCGAAAAAATAATACAAACATTGTAAAATCCGACATCGAAAAACAGTAGTATCACAGCAACAATAGTTCCTGCATTGCTTACATTGCTAATATTAGTAAATTTATAATATTTTTCATATGAATTAGAAGATTGAAAATATTTCACTTAATTGCCCTTTCTATTCTTTGTGCTCACTTTTTTTCCAGAAAACGAAATATTTGAAAATTAAACAGTGCTGTTATGTGTTCCGAATCAGAGAGATTTTATTCGGAATCGGAATACTCCGTATGTCTTAGCTGTTCTGTATTCCATTTCCGATTAATTTATTTCGTTTTATTTCGTGTAGGAATTTGTTAGTGGAATCAAATTGAATCCAGTTTTTTTAATAAACTTCCCTGGACTGTTAAAACATCGATTGCAGTCCATAATTTGAAATGTTTTGTTTTATTTTTCATATTATTTACATAACTCTTTGAACAAAAATAAAATAAATAAATAATAAATAAAATAAATAAAAATAAAATAAATAAGAGAAATTTTGAAATTGAAATTTGTTTATAAATATAAAGAACAGTAAATTTCCGAACCTTTGATTACATGTAATTTTATAATTCCGCACGGTTTGATTACACTCTGGATCAGAACAGGGACGAAAATTTTCAACAAAATAAAATATTTCCAGTTTACAAGTATTATTAACTAAATACAACTTTTGTTTACATTTTTTATATTTGTTGTTTTTGTATATCTTATCTCATTTCACCATACCATAGTCGTTTTGGTAAGTTTTATTAGAGAAATGTTTGCCAAACGTTCGGAGGTGATGTTTTTATAGAATGTCGTGGTCAAGCGGGTATTGATAACAACTGCTAATCAAAAGAAAAACTAACTAATAAAAAAACTTCTCACAGACATGGTAAGCGTTAGTTGCTTTATTATTATTATTTAAATTTTCTAAGCATGTATACCTATAGTTCATTATCTCGCTTGACCACGACATTCATTCGTCGTTGTTTAAGTGATGACTTTAAGCAAAAGCATAAAGGTAGAATTACATAACACGCCTTAATTTATCGTCAACTATCGTGCGTTAAAAAACTAACACGCACGAAATTTTGCAGGTTGCAAAACGTTAAAAATAGGTTTTCTGTCAGCTGTTTTTAATTTATTTTTCTATTATGTACATACATCTTAAAATGATTCTCATTCGTTTATTTATTTATCTATTGAAAACTGATAGCTGTCAAAGAGACACAACGCGTTAAAAAGTTGAAAATTAACCAACATTCTGACGCCAACGCGTCAAAATGGTTTTTATACAATTCGTTCTATTAACTTTTTTTGACAGAAGTTCACAGCTCACGCGCGCACTAACGCGTGTTATGTTCTTCTACCTTAAGAATATATGTATGTATGTGGATTAAGAAGCGACTGTCCTTATTTTATTTACGATTATTAAGCAAATATTTTTGTTTCGAAAATTCTTATCGAACAGCGAAATTTCACTTATTGCAAATCTCAGGCCAAGCGGAATATTATAGAAAACGAGGATTTACATCTGATTTAGTATGTAGCAGACTGTAGGACTACATAAAATGGCGGTAGATGCTATTAGACCGCTCGGTAAATTATTTGACAATTTTGTCATTCTTGTTATTTACTTGTATTGGGTATTTAGAATAATTTTATCCTAGAAGTAGTTTAGCTCTTCAAATTTAAACTTCAATCGTAGAAAATTGAAGGAAATATGTATATAAGAATCCGGATCCTTTTAGATCTATTTAAGTCTACATATAATCCAACACACTAATAAGCTAAAAGTAAATAACAATTTTGACAGAAATTCAATAAAAGCTGTACAACTCGTCGCTTTATCCTACTTAACCAACACTTTAATTGATATTTAGGTAAGGAATGTTCTTGTAATGTTTACTGTCATTTTAACATGAGTTTTATTTAAAAAACCCGTATCGTATGTGCAGGTCGGGGATCATAAATTTTTTTCTAGTTTTATTTCCAATTAAAATTAATCATTTACTGTAAATTATAACTGAATATAGCTTGGATTACCTTCGCACTACAGATAAGACTTGTGTAATATTTGACTTACTGTGAATAAGGCATCAAAAACACTTGGCAAATGTGGTTGTATTGAAGTTGGATCCGAAGCTTGTCCCAAAATCTCTAACAGTACAGGATCTGAGATAAAAAAAAATCGTGGAAATATTAAACGTTTTGTTTCTAAATAACCGGTCAGCGATTTTTGACACGTTTCCAATTGTTCACATAGCCATTTTAAAGTATTGGCTAAAGACTCATCTCCCGTACAGCATTCTATAGCATTTGGAATTTCACGTGCTCTATACATTATCTTAACATAAGCCTTATCAATATTACTAAAACGTTTAGCTTCCATCGGTAATTGTTTTGCAATATCGCCACCCACAAATACCGCCTCCAAATAGATCCATAAATTCTGTACTATCATCCATTTCTCAAGAATTTCATTAGTGTTCACTAATTTACTAAGCCATAGTTGGATATCTTTTTTGAATGGGGCATTATAACGATTTGTAGCTAATGAATTCATTATCATTGTACTATCCTCCAAAGCAGTTATAATTTCTACTGTTTCACCACCCTTCAAAACCAATTCGCCACGTGTTTTGAACTGGCCGAGTTGTAGGTTTATCACTGACCAATCGGTAATTACTTGTTTTAATTTTGCTTCAATATCCAATTCCTTACAGGCTCCAACACAAATATCTTCCACGTCCTCTTTGTTCTTGAGTATGGGAGCTTCCAATAGTTTACCCAAGGTAAATTTGCTACTAGTGGGATCAAAATCGGATTGAAGCAAAGTATTCAAACGAACCCAATGACGTTCTTTCATAGCTTTATTCGTCATTAATTCTAATATAGGACACGTTTCATTAAAATCATCAATTTTCGTTTTTAAATCAATATATGCTGGCCAAGTTTGCATGCCTTTCGGTAATTTTCGACATCTGATTTGGAAATCTGATAACTCGGTACTGATCTTTTCAATATCCACATCAGACCAAGACATTTCATAGTAATCAGAAATGGTTTTTAAAACCTGTATGTACAACGAGTACAAACGATTCAGATAGTTAAATTCACGCTTACGCTGATGTAGTAGAGGATAATCGGTAATGGGTAAGCCAAAAAGTTTTTCACCGCTGCTATACATTTCAAATTTGCGCCAGAGTTCGTCAAAACGATTTTGAAATATAAATACACGGTCACTAGCCTCTTTAGCGGATATACCCTCAACCATGGGACCATTACTTTCAAAATCTTTATTGAATTGGTCAAAATCTGCAACAAATCCAGCGATTCCGTCATTGAGTTCTTTTAGCAAAGGTCCTTCCATTTCCGATATATGATCGGATACCTTTTTAGCCTAAAAACGTTTACAAAACGAAAAAAAACAATATTAATTTATGATCATGCAAATGAAAAAAAATAAAAAATATTACGAACATTTTCTATCATCTTGTTGAAAGATAACTGCAAACTATCAACTTTATCATAATCATCATGCGGCACAGCGATGTTGAATTGGGAAAATAAAGCATATGCATCCGTTATCACACCAAGATTCATATCCATTCTAAGGATATTATTATTGAATATTAAAACTAAAAGGCCATTTACATTTGGTTTCTATTAACTCACCCTATAAAATTATCACGCACTTTATCCAAACACAACATGGCTAGGCGCACATCGTCCAAATCATTTATTGTTTTTGATAAAATATTTTCCTGTTCGTTTATAAAGTCTACCATTTCGTCTAGCTGCCTTTTATATTGGGTACTTAACAAATTGCCGCATATGGTTTTCCATTTTTTAGACTCCTCCACAAATTTCTCAAATGCTTGTTCTTTATTTTAATAAAAGAAATATTAAAAATTGTACACTTTCATGGATAACAATGCTTTTAGTTCTTTAATTTACCCGTTCTTATTTCGATTGGTCCAATGCTATATCTCTTTTCTTCCTCCTCTAGGGAAGTCGTTATTTCATCGTAATAAATAAATTTATCTCTTATATCCACTGTTAAAGGATTAGTATTTACAAAGTCCTGTATAATCTTATCACGATCCGCAGTCCATAAGTATTTATATTTTTCATAAACTTGTTTCATAAAAGTATCTACATCCTGTTTGTACATCATTAGACCATTGGCCAGATTATTAATAGCTCTAACTATATCCTTATGTTCGATAACATAACGAAAATAGTTGCGTTCATAGCGATTTTCATCTGAAAAACAAAATAAAGAACATTTTATTAGAATCTATTATTAATAATACTGCTTGTAAATTTGTTATCCAGGAATTTGTTATCCAGGAATATCACAATAAACTATTTCGGATAAATTGTCCAATCAAATTTAAAATGTTGTTGTTCATCTTTAAATTTTCACTTTTTCTTTTATCTTCGACAAAATTTACACAGTATTAGAATGGATAGGAGTTTATTAAAGACTTGGTCAAAATATTGTTCGATCTTAATTAAATTCGCAAATTTTATCTCTTTCACAACAAATTCTCACTGCACTACTTACTATGTAAGTACACAGTTGCTAATAATAAATAATAAATCGAACCTATCTAAATTGGGTCAACTAACGTTTTTCGCAGCAGCATTGGCTACGAAAGCTACAAATTTCTTTAGTGAATGTGAATAAGCAACATTAATTTCATTTAAGATCAATTTTACAGCGTACTATATTTACCCTTTCGGCATATGTATGTATGTATTATGAGTGGAAGATAAATTCCCTTATTTCCCGATCCTATTCGTTTTGGTGCCACTTATTTGTTTTTATAAAGAAAAATCTAAGTGACATTTGAATTTCCCCACTTATAAATTTACTAGAGTAATCCTACCCACGTTGGTGGGAGCCTTTGTCTTGTACCTGCTTTTTGACCGATACTGATAGATAAAGAAAGCTTTAACTGTTACCGTTCTCTACACATGCATAATCCATATTTTTTTAAATGATGGTTTGTATTGACTGCCAAGTTATGTAAACCAAATTTAGATACTTCAACTCTAACCATTCTCAAGATATACAAAAATCATTATTTGGTTTCTATGGGAGGCCGATTCCGCCCACTTTTTAACTGATGGTTTGTACCAGAACCTTCCATTCTATTCGTTTTATAGATATACAAAAATCAATATTTTATTTATATAGGAGATGCCACACCCACTTATTCAATTTCGACTGATGATGTGTATTAACTACTAAGTTATTTAGACCAAATCAGAACCTTCCACTCTTACCGTTCCAAAGATATACAAAAACCAATATTTACTTTGCATGGGAGGTGCAACTCATCCAATTCGGCCCAGTTTTTGACTGATGATTTGCGTTGACCACAAAATTATTTGTGTCGAATTTAGAAACTTTTTCTATTACCGTTTTATGAAATAGACATATAAATACCAATTTTATATAGACGTGACACCGCCCAGTTGAACAATAATAAAGCCATACACCAAATGAAAGCTTTCTGCATATGCTTTTTATATACACAGTTTTAAAAATATTTTCTAACTCACACCCTCTAACCGGCAGGCGGGGTATATTGTTTATGTTATTATGCGGATTTTTTTAGAAGTTCCATTACAACGGTAAATATGTGCAGAGAAATACACAATTTACTTATTATGACAAATAATAACATGCATTTGTCTCTTGATTTTAATATTTCGATCAGTAAATTCAAATTTCTAGATAAAGTGTGTGAAACAATTATTAGTGATTTACGTGAAACTTTAAAAATATATTAAAAAATAAATTTCATTAACAATTCATAAAAAATGAATTTATTTTTATATATGTAGGTAAGTATCTTTATTTTGCATTTAGTGTTTTGTATATCCATTTTTTTTTAAGCTTTGCTTTTTATTCGTAAAAGTTGGACTCCATCTAAAGGCGGACCTGCCAGCCACCAGTTCGTTTTGCATAAAATTTTTTTCTCATGGCGTTTTGATCGGAAAAATAAATTCTATGTCGAAGTAGACCCCAATACAATCAAAGAATACAATTTTCATATAGGTAGCGACAATATAATGAACAGGTTACTAGGACGATACCATATTAGAATGAAAACGGACTATCTCAATTTTATAGTCTAATTGATGTCATTATTGCATTCATATCTCCTTTTTAAACGCATTCATGGAATTGATTGCAACGATATCTTTCATTTAAAATTACCAGACTTCCGTAGTGGCAGATTTACTTTACTTTTATGCAAGTACTTCTGTCAAAAAATCTGTGGGAAGACCTCAAAACGATAGCTTACATGCAAAGCAAGTAAAACGATCTTATAACTCACCAAATGATATCCGCTTTGATAAGGTTGGGCATATGCCTGATTTTTGGTCCGGATTGGTAAAAGAATGTGCAAAAAGCAGAGGGTATAAATCGGAATCACAAACGTTTTGCACGAAGTGCAAACTAAGTTTTTTCTTATCAAATAATAAAAAAAGTTTCCAAAGTTACTACACAATGTTTCTTTGGTAAAATTTTTCTTTGACTTAACAGGCAAATGTTTTTCAACTTTTTACTCTAAAGTATTGTTTTTCCTCCCAACTACCAGCCCAGGGGTTCAATCCAACGCGAACGAATGGAGCCACAAAAACCGCATATGGCATATTATTGACTTCACCTTTCGTTTAAGACTTAAGCTGGGATCACACGATTAACTCAAATAAACCAATCTGATACAAATTTTATTGTGACAAATTAGCGCACAATAATAAAATTGTTCCAATTAAAAATTCTGTATACACACGGACGTCTTATTTTATACAAAATTTATTGTCACAAGATGGCACGAAACGATGTACTGACAATAATTGTCCCAACGCTGTCACACGATTGTTCTAGTTTACGGAAACTCTGTGAATCAGCTGTTGTAGTAAATTAATTTTTTTTTTATTGAGGTCATCTAGTGAACAAATAAATAAAAAGAAATAAAAAAAGAAAAAAAGAAATGTGTGGGTCAGAGATTGGCTCACAAGAAGGTATATGAGAAAACATTTCAATAAATTAAAAAAAAAATTAATTCACTAAAATATTTATTTATTTAAATTGGAATATAATTACAAATTATATATAATTATCTAAAATAAAGATGATTTGTTCTCTAAAAAATAAAAATTGCATCGGCTTTGATTATCAGGTGTCCGTTTGTTGAAAACGTAAAAGCAATGAAATAAAGAAAAGGTGAAAGTTTGTGATGGAATTTACATATAAATAATTTACAAAATGCATATTTTAAAGGATGACAATTATAAATACCGTATAAACACGTGCTTTTGCAGAAAGAAATCAATTAAAAAATAAAAATCAATGATTATTGCCCTCTTCAATTGCCATAAAAGAATACAATAAATATAGGTGTATTTTTGGAATTTACATTGGTGCATGATTGCCGATAAAGCTTTCACACAATTTTCGCACCAGGGTTGCATTTGATTACAAAAAATAAGCACAATAACATTGTGAGTTGCCGTATGAGCCAATAAATTGTATAATCACACGATTGGCATATAAAAAACACTAATTATTGGTGTATTACGAAAATCGTGTGATCCTACCTTTACAAAATAAAATTTGTTGGCGCATTTCAGAGAACATCAACTACAACGCATTTTATAGCCGTCGTTTATATATATATTTACATAGATATAGATTTAGATTAACGATAATAAATATTTTTGTTAGCTGTATCGATGTATGTATGTATTTGTGCTCCAAATTTCAACAAATTCATTCATTTGAGCATGATTGACAAACTGAATAAACAAAATAATTTCCCAGTTTCATTGCTAAAAAATGTGTATGTGATAAAAACATTTTAATTTGAACTAAAAAATATATCAAACTAATATGACCTAATTTGATAATTCTAACCTCTTCCAGGCCAATTTTTCCTTAGCTAAATCGATCTGTGTTCCAAATTTCAACAAAAGTCGTTCAACTTTTATCCGTAATCGATGGACTTACAGAGAATTTTTTAATATTTACATATCGCACTTGTATTCAAAATTTGTCAGTTTTCACTTTTTGCAAGAAAATAATATACCATTGTTGACATATCTACCTAATGTAAAAATCTAACATTATCTCTACTCTTTCGCCAAAAAAAATACACTTGTTGTGATATATGTACATAATTTCATTATAAAGAGAAATATTTTTGGTTCTAGTAGATAACAATGTAAAAATTTTGAGTTGACCCACTTTAGCGGCACAAGCGTGATATGTATTTCGTCGCTCTCATGTAGAAGGACCCTAACTCAAATAATTCAATTTTACAGCTGAAGAAAAAAATATAAAAGAAACTGTAATTATCAAAGTGTAACCATTTTTAAATAAAAAACACGAATTTGGTGTTTAAATTACAATCCACTTATTATCACACGCTTGGTGACTTAGTGGGTTTTGCAAGACAATATTTTTGATGTGAGTTAGGGCTTTAAATAAATAAATAAATCAGCTTATAAAACCGTTATTTCTGACACCATTGCATTCAATTTTTGTGACAAGGTGTATTTGTGTGCAATGTATTGGAATCACTAAAAACTCAATTTAAAAAAAAAAATATAAGTTAGGATTTTTTTACATGAGAGCAACGATTTGTACTTTATGTAGAAGTGGACAGCAGTATGTATTGTACCATAACTCACCAAGTGTTACTCTTCTTAGACGTCTTTCATGTGTCTTTGCTTGTTTACCCCAAGTGGTTACGAAATAATTTATTTCCGTACAATTTAATACCGCATGATTAAAATCATTCTGCATAACTTCCATGTTAGGTGTAATGCGACAACCATTTTCTAAATCAACATCTAATTCCGTATACAGAATTTGTGGCATAGGATCGGAGCGCCAATTAGTTCTAAAAATTAAGACTGCGATTTAAAAAACACTTTCTCGCAATAAGGGAGTCTGAAAGCTTATAGTACGTACCTCAAAATATTATGACGCACATAATCCAAAGATCTCTTTGAGCAACCAACTAAAGCTAAAATCATTTTTGAGTTGTAATATGAAAATAAATCCATACAATCATTTCGCAAATGATGCAATTCATATCGTATATTTTCATAGTTTTTAAATTGAAGAGTACGAAGTATATCCTCTGGTACCAAATATATTGTTCGATATATTTTCTGAAACTGAATCCAATCCCATTTATCAATTGGCATTTGTCCTTCCTCACGATAATTTGAATCATTAATTTGTTCTGGTGGCAACTGATATATACGTCGACCTTTCGAATCTATTGGTCCAAAATCAAGTAATTCCACAAACATATTACATAAATCGATAACGGCACGTTCCATGCAAACAGATCTCTTCTCAAGTTCCTTTTCAATTTCCATACGCAAAGTGTTACACTGCTCATAAAATTTCTCAGATAGAACTGGAGCTGTTGGAATATATATGTAGAGGTACTGTTGTAAAGCAGCCATTTCATCCATAACACGAATTAAATCAATGTTCAAAACTGTTTTATAGAAACGGGCAATTTCATCAATTTTCTGGAAATTAAAATTTTGTTCATTAATTCAATAAAAATTAAAGTAATCATAGAAAGTATTTGATTGATTGATTGGTGCATTTTGAGCTAAGGAATTAAGAAAGGTTACATTTTGCCTCTTAAAGAAATAAAGGATATTGAATATCGGGAAGCTATCGAGCAAAGAGATGGGAAGAGAGGCGCGTTCTTAGAACAAGAAGAGGGAGCATGAAAGGAGCGAGCGTGAGGAAATCGAGCTGTTTAGAAGCAGGAATGATGCTCAAAAATTCTACAAGCATGTCAAGCATCTAATTAAAGGTTATAAGCTCGGAGCATCATCTTGTAGAGACGAAGACGGTAACCTGGTTAATGATGCACAAGGCGTATGGAGGCACCACTTCTCTACGCTATTACGTGGCGATGATGACACCAATTCTGCCGTTAGAAAAGTTGGAGAAACAGTCCCAATCGATGATGACGGCATAGAGATTCCGCCGCCAAGCCATGGCGAGGTCATGTCGCGATACGGCGACTTAAAAACAACAAAGCTGCTGGCCTAGATAACCTGCCTGCTGAATTATTTAAAGCCGGTAGTGAAGAGCTGGTTAGGTGCATGCACCAGCTTATCGGTAGAATATGGTTGGAAGAAAGTATGCCCAGCGATGGGACCCTCAGTGCTCTCTGTCCTATCCTGAAGAAGGGAGACCCTACAATTTGGGCCAACTAAGTCTTCTCCCTATCGCAAACAAGGTCATTTCGAGCGTATTGTGTGAACGACTGAAGACATTCGCCAACTCACTGATTGGACCTTATCAGTGCGGCTTCAGACCTGGTAGGTCCACCATCGACCGATATTTACATTACGCCAAATATTGGAAAAGACCCATGAGAATCAAGTCGATACGCACCATCCTTTTATCGACTACAAAGCAGCCTTCGATAGCCCGATAAGAGATCGTGTGTATGCCGCAATGTCAGAGCTTGGTGTTCCTACAAAACTGGCAAGACTGTGCAGAATGACGTTGAGAAACTCCGTCAAACTCCGTCAAGATAGGAAGGCAACTCTCAGAACCTTTTGAGACCGTACGAGGCTTTAGACAAGGCGACCCCTTATCGTGCGACCTCTTCAATTTCGTCATGGAGAGCGTGCTGCGGAAGGCGGGTGTACATCGCAGTGGCACCATATTTTACAAAAGTATCGAGCTCCTTGCATACGCTGTTGTCGAGGAGTAGGGATGTGAGGTGTATTGGCTCCCAGGTTGCGATCGACAACTATACATTCGATGTAGTGAATGAATTCATCTATCTAGGCACTGATATTACCGGCAGTAATGATATCAGTCTTGAGGTCAAGCGTAGAATCACTCTTGCCAACAGGTGTTATTATGGTCTCAATCAGCAATTGTGTAGTAGAGCACCCTCTCGCCCAACGAAATTGACACTTTACAAGTCGCTCATCCTCCCTGTTCTTCTTTATGAGTCAGAAATAAGGACATTGTTACAAACCGATGTAGCTGCTTTGGGTGTGTTTGAGAGAAAAGTTCTACGAAAGATCTTTGGTCCTTTGCGGTTTGGCGATGAACTCCGTATTCGACCTAACCATGAGCTGTATGAGCTATATAACGACATGGACGTTGTTCAGCGAATTAATCAGGTCGAGGAAACCCTATTCGCAATGGATGTGACCAATTGGCGAAGGCACGCGCTAAGCAGAAGTACTTGGAAGGAGGTGCTGCAGCAGTCCGAAAGCCGGTGGACAGGTTGTAACCATTTATGTATATATGAATATCAGGAATAGATATACATTTTTTAAGTCTATTTTCCTTTTTTCAACAACTTTATAAATACTAAATAACTGCAACTGTATAGAGTTCTTACTGTTTCACCAGCATGTCACTAATAAAATTTGATAATAGCAAAGACTCCACTTAGAGAATCATTAGATTAGACTAAGATGCAGAAAATAACACAGATGATGGATGTCCTAATAGGTTAGGTTAGTTTACTTGGGACTCTTAAGAAAACCCCGTAAACTCATCAAGGACTTTAAATCAAAGACGAAAGACATCGTGTTAAGCCCTCCCAAAACCAGAATGTGCAAATCACGTGGTCCTCGCGACAGCCAACCGTTACCCTAGATAATGAGACGTATAGCAAGATGTCCTAGTCTAGCTCCCGTAGAACAGTATAGTTAGTCAGGAAGAAGGTATTGTACCAACTTATAAACTTAGATATAAACTTAGATATGCGTCCAATCATACAGCGCCTAGTTATTATACCCGAGCATAATCGAATATGTTGCAAAAGTCAAAAGTGTCCTGGTTCTTTGAAAGGACACAGAAGACTAAAGCATCCTGAATATCTTGCAAGTGATAACATTATAGCGTTCCACGTCACTCAACGCCCACTCATCTATCAATATCCCCCTCTGCAAAAGCCATATTCATATATGACGAATTCTCTGTAAGAAGAACTTAAGAGAGTGGAACTTATGTTCAATTTATAGCGTAACTCTGCCGCTGTGGTATGATAGGTAAGACACCCAGATCATCTGTAAAGAGAGAAAAAGTTTTTTCAACAGCGGAATCACCTCATAACATTAGCTAGTAACTGGTTATGAGTAATACTACTATTGAAAACTTCTCTAATGCATTTACCGCTCGGAACCGGCGTTAAACTGTAGGTCCCTTTCAGGGTGCAGCTCACTGAATGAATTGAAGCCCCTATGTTCCTTCATGGAATGTTATGGGAATTTATAAAAAAAAACTCTTACTACTATATGTATATTCATATGTATGTACGAGCAAACATTATAGCTCTTCGTTAATAACAATTATAACTTGAAAATATTAGTAAAAAAAAATACTTACTTTCTCTGCACTTTCAACAAAATCTTCTAAATTTTCCGACAACCAAGTCACAGTCGATAATGCAGGTTTTAAAAGTACTGATATTTCTTGCAAACGAAAACGCATTATATTGATAAAGATAGGCGTAATACTCAAACGCAAGTTATCGAAACGTTGTATGGCATATTTTAATGACTCAGCTGGTACTAAAATGCGTCTTTTACAGTATGTCACCACGGCAGCAATATTGGGTACTTCCAGTCTTAATTTCCACATCCATTCTGTTTCTTTTACCATTTGTCTTATAGCTGGATCTAAATTGACTACATACTCTGCCGATGTTTTGTTGCATACAAGTATAGGCGAATTTAAGAGACAACGTACTTCTTCACAATAATCAAACCACGCCTTATGATAAGTCATTTCGTAGTGGCATATAATGCCATTCATATAATTATAATAACGGACAGTTTTTTGAGCCTTTTTATGAGCTAAAACACAGGGACGCTTCTTTAGGACATTCATAGGCTCATCGATTTTCTGGAATATTGAACGAATCCACATGATACGCCCGGCTACAGGAGGCAAATTACGTGGTATAAATGGGCTACCACGTTCTTCGTTGTAACTAAACCAAAAAAACACAATTTTGTATTGGTAAGAAATTGCAAACTAATCCATACATACATACGGACACAAATACGTATGTATGTATGTATGTAAATACAAACTTACACATCTTTTAGTAGAAACATTTCACGCTCCAACATTTCAGCAACTTCCAAGTAACGGCGATCCAAACATAAACATTCCAAATTCAAACGCTCGAAACGTTTCAAAATCAATAAAACCGATTCTGTTATGGGACAATCAGCAATTTGTTGCTTAACAAATTGTTGCATGCCCACTTCAGCCTGTTCACATTCTTTGATAAAACTATTGAAATCTTTATCGAATAATTCAAGGCGATAATTTAAGGGATCATAAGCCTTTGAACTGATTGCAGCTCTAGCACCTTTAATAATGGCACTGAATTTTTCCATACCACTAATGCGTATACGATCTAAAACTGAGTATGTTATTTCCACATTGAAAATTGTTTTGATCTAGAAATGAGATATTTTTTTAGATCTTAGATGAATATTTCATAAATATATAAATATGATGAATTTTTTAGTACAACCTTATCTAAACGATCTAAAAACTTTTCCAAGCATGTGAATATATATACTGAAGAAACTACCCAAGGTTTCTCATTGGCTTCGGCCATATCACGGCAGGTACTAAAATAATAATCTTTATAGCTTTGCATTACATCACGACATTTTTCAATTCTCGCAATGACATTATCCGGTGACAATTTCCATATGTTGACACGGCCATTGTCGGTTAAATATTTTCGACTAACTATTGTCAACTGATTCGATATCTTAACAAACATGCCAGTTACATTGCTAGGAGTATTAAAGTAGTGAGCGGTTTTTGATACATTGCGTATAGCTACCATAAGACCCGGTAAACTGCTAATGATTTCATCAGGCGTAGATCTATAAATGTAAAAAGAAATATTTAATTTTAAATACCTCTTCTTCAAGTGTATTTTTTATCAATATACTATTTGAGTACCTGTACAATGGATCCCAGAATTTTTGCAATGAAGTTATATAACGAACATTATCTTTTGCTTCGTTCAAAACTAAAGTTACTTGATTATCAATTTCGGCCCATTTCTAAAAATAGATTTTAAAATTATATTTCCTCTTTTTTAAGATAAAAGAAAAAAAAACACATAACCTTTAATAATTTTGAAGATCTGGATAGGATTAGGCAAGTCTTGTGATTATTAAAAGCCTGTGATGATACAAATTCTTTGATTGACGTGTAACGTGCCAACACTCTACGCCAATTAACCAACATCTGGAGAGGACCAACATCAGGTGAATCTTTTAATATCTGTTTACCCTCGACGAGTATACCTTGAATTTGTCTAAGCCACATATTAAAATAACGTTCTACTACTCGAACATGATTGACATCTTTTGAACTCGATTCTATTTGAAATTTAACCAAAAGAAATCCCTTGTATAGTTCATGAGAAACTTCAAAAATGGTTCTTGTGGATGCAGTTGCTTCCGAAGATTTTAAAAATATATTAAACATATTAAGCGTGTGAAAAAATTTATTTTTTTGTTCTAATTCAGCAACTCCGAATTCTGTAATCAATTCCAAGGATTTGATTAAAATGCGATCTACATAAGTCTTAATCACATGTAAACATATATCCTTAGTTGGAGCATTCCAACAAAATATGGCCATGTCGTCAGATACAGTTCGATTATCTATATCCTTTTTATTATTGACTCGATATACCACTGCCCATTTTCCGTACAGCTCCACGTCCTCACTACGCTTTACTATAGCACGTTTAACATCCTCCCTTTTCTTACTTTCCACAAATCGCCCCGATTCCGGAGGATAGCCCTGCATGTTAGCATAGCTTATCATGCACGCCCGAGGTCCGTCCTTTTCAAATACACCCGATAATAACTCTACAAAGGCTACCTCATCTACAACTCCCATTACTATTTCATCCGTATCACATCCCATCAAATCGGCCACAATTTCTAAGACATATCTATGATTAGCACCCAAAGCAGATATACGTTGTTGTCTCAATTCCTTAAAATGCTGAGCTTTTTTACGTTCTTTTTCTTCCCTCTCTTGGTCTGTAACACTTAAACGCCTCGCAGTTTGTTTTTGAATTGTATGTGAAACTCCAAATAATTTTCTTAATTTCTTGATATTGCGATCCGGATCAATGGGTTTAACTTGTACATAGTATGAAGTGCTACGTCTATTATGCTCGTCATCAACATTCTCTTCTGCCTGCATTTCGCGTATATATGTATGTATATTTTAATAAATCTAATTATTCAAATATCCTTTAATTACAAAAAGAAAAAAATGAAAAATCTTTCAGAGAAAATATCAAAATATGTCTTATATATTGAAAAAATTCTATTGAAATGAAAATATTTGATAAATTTCTCAAAGGAGATATTTTTTGTCTCTAATTTTATAGCAACTTTCAGGGTTGTTTTCGGAGGGTTTTTCCCGAAACCGTTTCTTATTTTATAACTTCTTTATAAAAAATATATCAAATTATTATGTACTTGTATGTGCCTGCATTTCTACTATATTTGTGCGATCGTTTTGAAATTTAGGAGCCAATGAATTGAAATGGCCAGAAATTCGTTTAGGATAATATAAAAAACTATTATGTAGTCTCGAAATAGGCATTAAACCACGCTCCTGTATTGTAAAATGCTATACTCATACATGAATAAACTTTTATTTCCGCTTTAACACAACTTTATTTATTGACAGCCAAACGATAACTAGTTCACTTTTTGGTAAAGCAGCCTCTTTATATACCTAATTGCCTACAGTTTGTAAGGTACCGGATATATCGACCATCTTATATTTTTATATCCGTTAAATCAAATGTAACGTAAAGATGGTCGATTTGGCAATACGCTAAATTGACAGGGTGATATAAAATATACCAAGATCCCACAATACAGTTTTAAAGCGCTGTTGTGTTGTATTTTTATTTTCGTAACAATATAATCCTCATGAGAAAAATTGAAGGGAACGCATTAAAATAAATGATTTGTATTGACTACCAAATCATTTAGACCAAGTTCAGAAATTGTCCTTCTAACCGTTCTCTAGATCTACAAAAATCATATCATAATATTGGCCACAAAGTTATTTGGACTGTCCAATAGACAACACATCTATAGGGTTATAAATCGGTCTAGTGATTCTCGAGTTATAAAATGACGAACATAGTACATATATAGTATATACATATATAGTATATATATATATACATATATAGTATATATATAGTATATATATATAGTATATATATACATATATATATACTATATATAGTATATACTATATATATATATATATATATATATATACTATATATAGTATATACTATATATATATATATATATATATATATATATATAGTAGTATACTATATATATATATATATATATATATATAATTATAGTAATATATAATATATATAAAAATAAGGTACGTTTTAACCTTTTTTAAAGCGTTTGAGTTCGTTTAAATTGCGTTAAAATATAATAAAGACCGTTTTTATTTTCTTATTTTACTGTTATATTTTTATTTTCTACACAATAACTGTTATACAGTTTACAACAACTTAATATTCACTATACAACACTTTTACTTTCGCTTTAACACGTCTTTATCTTACGACAGCCAAACGATCACTAATTGACATGTAGGTAAAACAGCTCTGTATATACCTAATTGCCTGCATTTTAGAAGGTTCAGAAAATATCGACCATCTTTTATTTCCATATCCGCTAATTCAAGTGTAACATAAAGATATTTGATGTGGCAGTGCTGCCAACTTGACATATAGCAAAATCCCAGAATGCAGTATTGCATAGGTATACTATACAGTTCATATTTGGTAGTCGTGAGGTAGAGAAGTGGCAAATTTATTATTGAAAAATACTGAGTAAATCAACGTGTTTTAATCGTTAAAACAGCTCGCCCATGACAATCCCGATGTTCATGAAAAAATCATAATGAGTGACGAAGCACATTTTAATTTGAATGGTTATGTAAATAAACAGAATAGTCGGTTCTGGACCTTACTTCTTTGTAACTGAAAACGGCGTAACGGTAACTGTCATTGGGGAGCGATATCGCGATATGATGGAAAACTTTTTAACGCCACAACGGCATGCTTTGGACTTGACTAACATGTGGTTTCAATAAGACGGTTCATTAGACCTTACTTCTTTGAAACTGAAAACGGCGTAACGGTAACTGTCAATGGGGAGCGATATCGTGATATGATGGAAAACTTTTTAACGCCACAACGGCATGCTTTGGACTTGACTAACATGTGGTTTCAATAAGACGATTCCACATCGCATACAGTCAGGATTACAATGGAATTACTGCGAGACCTCTTTCCACAACAGATTATTTCAAGGAATGGTGATGTTGATTGGCCTCCACGGTCGCCTGATTTGACTGCTCCGGACTTTTTTTTTGTGGGGATATCTGAAAAGCAGAGCTTATGCAAACAAACCAGAAACGCTGAAGCAAGTCAAACAAAATATTCGTGATGAAATTAATGTAATACCGCGAGAAATGTGTGAGAATGTAATGAAAAATGTGCTCAAAAGGGCATTTGTGAGGCTAACAAAGGCGGATATTTATCTGATATTGTATTCCATACATAATTGCCGACATTAAATAAAACATTTATCAATATAAGATCCATTCTCCTTCATATAATCAAAAAATATAAACAAACAATATAAACAAAGTAGAATACTTTCGCGGCGGGCATATATATATTGTTACGAAAATAAAAATACAACTCTGCATTCTGGTATTTTGGTATATGTAAAGTTGGTAGCACTGCCACATCGAATATCTTTACGTTATATTTGAATTAGCGGATATGGAAATAGAAGATGGTCGTAATTTCCTGAACCTTCTAAAACGCAGACTATTAGGTATATAAAGAGCTGTTTTATCTACATGTCAGTTAGTTATCATTTGGCTGTCGTAAGATAAAGACGTGTTAAAGCTGAAATAAAAGTTCTGTATAGTTAAGTTGTTGTAAACTGTATAAAAGTTATTGTGTGGTAAATAGAAGATAGTAGTAAAGCAAGAAAATAAAAACGGTATTTATTTTATTTTCAACGCAATTTAAACGAACTCAAAGGTTTTAAATAGGTTAAAACATAACAATATATATATGTAGATTATAAAGTTTTGAAATGTAGACATTCCTAAACTTCTTTGAATTTAATGAACAGATTTTATATCCATCAGTAAAATACTTCGGAGGCTTCTTTTGCAACGTGAACATTTTCATGCCGTCAAAATCTGTAAAGCTATCTGTTTCGAACATATCATTAGAGGCAACAAATATGAACTGCTCTAATGGTTATACTCAAAGGTAAAATCGAGGATCTGCGTACGGTATTGGTTGAAAAACCTCGGGTCGTGGATTAGAATACGATCCATTCATTCACTCGTCAGAGTAAAATCGAATAGAAGCAGCTTACAAGTATTAAATATATTAACGGATATAAAATAGAGGGTATGAGAGCATTTGAGACATTTCCGGATCTTTCCAAACTGTAGGCAATTTGGTATATTAGGAGGCTGCTTTGCCTACGTCGATATAGTTATCGTTTTGTTAAAGACTGTATAGTAATAATTGTATACTGTAAAAAGTGAGTAAATAACTGTAAGAACAACGAAATGGTGTTTATTTTATTTTGACGCAATCAAAAAGAACTCAAACGTTTTAAAAAAATAACAATATATTGTTAGTTTTAACCTCTTCAAAACGTTTGAGTTAAATTGCGTTAAATAAAATAAATGCACGGATTTGTTATTTTATAAAATAATTCTTATTTGAACACTTTTACTTTATACAGCAACTTCAACTAAATACACAAATTACTCAACACTTTTATTTACGCCTTAGCCCAACTTTATTTTATGACTGCAAAACTATAACAGAACTGCCAAGCGCAATATGCCGCCTTTTATAGCAAATCATCAACAATTTCGAACATTCTTGTAGTTACTACAAATCTCTATTTACGTTAAGTTGTAAAATCATAATACACAAAAAAAAAATCGAACTGGCAACACCGTTAAACACGTAAGTGATACCACTATTAATAGCACAGACAATTAGGGCAGTGATAAATACACAAGAGCCTTGACACAAACCAATAAATGCCATAATAAAGTTTATAGCTAAGACTACTACTGTACTAATTTAGTGTATCTTTTCTTTAGGTATATTTGTATATTTTCGTAACTATCAGGTATGCTCGAAGTTGAAAGAGTATCAGTAACTATGCCTAGTATATTCTTTCGAGCTCATGCTGTAAAAATGGTCCTTGCAAATCTCAACGCATACCAGCACTGGTCCTGAAGCAGTGCTCTTCGACGCTTGCACGTCCTTACATCACAATGAATTCTCATGTCCAGAACTCTAAGAGCATCTGACTCCTCAATATCTACATTACCCATGGTCAAACAAGATACCACCACGACTGGGTATCAGAAACAACCCTGTTCGAACGACCACACTCAGAGATTATCGGCAGATTGGCTGTGAATTGTTATCTGCGAATGAGTATGATTTATAAAACTTGTCTGAAATTTATTTAGTCTTGTCTTCATTTACTTGTAAACCTATTTTACTTTCTGTGCCCTTAAAGATTTCAAAGTTATCTTTAAGTATTTCAAAATTATTGTTTATTAGGACCACATCGTCAATGAATGCAAGTATAGGGTGGGCAAATTTGAGGTTAGGAAGTAAATTGGCTTAAACACATATTTTTTTGACAAATTCAGTTTTATTCATACCAATATAAAATTGATATATGGAAATTAATAATGGAATATGATGTCGGGCAAATGTTCACTTTTAGCGCGTCGACAGACGTCCGCTCTTTTCACAAAATTAAAACCAGATTTTGCAACGAAGCTTCGTTTATCTCGTCAATGCAGTGCCAAATTTCATCCTTCAGAGTGTCAGTTGTTTGTGGTTTGCTTACGTAAGTCCAGCCTTTCAAGTGGCCTCAGAAAAATAAATCCAGCGACGTTAAATCACAAGAACGAGGCGGCCAATTGACATCGCTAAATCGATAAATTATGCGACCGGGAAATTTATCATGCAATAACTGAATTGCTTGGCTGGCTGTGTGGCTGGTGGCGCCGTCCCGCTAAAACCAACATTAGCCAATTGTGGCCACAAAAAAGTGCTTATCAATGTTTGGTAGCGCAGAGAATTCACGGTGACGGTGTTTTCTTGCTAATTTCCGAAAAAATAGGGGCCGATGATATAGCCTTTCTTTGAATGTAATGGTTTTTCGAGGACTGTTTGTGGATTTTGTTAGCCCCATATGCGACAATTTTGTTTGTTTACATAACCGCCTAATTGAAAATGGGCTGAGAAAAAGCTACTCGAAGTTTACGAAGTGATACAGTAAAATTTTCACCATTTTGATAGTAAATTTTTACAATTACAATTCTTTGTTCAAGAGTGTAGCAGTAAATTTTACCAATTTATTACTAAATAAGTGTCAAAGGTTGACAGCTCAATTCTTGACATTTCATCATTTGACAGCCAATTTACTTCCTAACCTCAAATTTGCCCACCCTGTATTAATGACAATTTACTCCATATTGGTTTCAATTTCAGATTGGCGTAGTATCTGGAATATGTAGTAATGAAATACATGAAATTAAATAGTGTTGGTGGTAAAAACATCGCCGTGTTTTATACCATATTTAGTAATTCATTTCCGTTTACTCCAATACCATTTTTTAAATTTTGTATTGTCACTGAAACGATTCCTACGTATTTCTTCGGTATGTCCAAACTTTGCAGTATTTTCCATATCTGCTTTTAAGTCGAATACTAACCGAAAATAGATAAAACCACATACATAGAAGTCGTTCTTCTTCTTTTCCCCTTGCACTTTTCAATAATCTGTCAGTCAGACATGTTCTGAAAATTACGTGATTTCAAAACATGAACGTTTTCAAAATACCCGTGTGATTTGTTCCTGTTCTTTAAGTCATGTGATTTTGATATTTTCAGTGATTTTTATTTTCCGAAATCACGAACGGACTAGTTTCAAGTTTTGTTTATATGTATTTGTCCTTTATAATGTTATTTCTAAGCTTTTAGTACTATTATCCATTATTTTCTACTAATTTCTCCTTATTTTTGTTTTAAATTTATAAATGTTACGGTGAATCGATTGGCTTCCATTTCCTAAACGTCCTCAATATCCGCAGCTGTTAGCAAAAGAATAAAATTGAAATCAAGGAGCCTTTTTTAAAAGTATACAAAATGTATATGCAAATTTGGAAGTGTTTTTGGAAACTGCTATTTTTTAATTCTTTTTTAATAAAATAAGCAATTTTCAAATCAGAATGGTTAAAGAACATAATAAATTATTTATTTACGCCATTTAGCATTTCTTTTACAGAACAGGCCATAGTCTCTTTTTAACTTTCGAAGTAGACTTAAAACATATTAAAGCTGAACTAATAAGAATCGAATTTGATAGGTGTCTAAGGCGGGATAATTTTAAAATAATTATCCCTTTCCTTCCTAAGCACAACGGCAAGCCCAAGAGAAATATTTCCTTAAATAATAAAAAAAACATTTAATTTAATTACATAAGTTTTATATTAAAACCAACCAACAGTGTTTTATAGTAATTACATTAACTATGTATATTAAAGAATGGAAACACTATATATGAAACTGAAAGCAAAATCGTTTTTATACATATGTATGTAATAAGATACAAAAAAAGAAAACATTTTAATTAACTAACCTATAATCTCTTTTTAAACATCTGTTTTAAATTTTAAAATGTGTATTTGCTTTTTTTATTTCTTTTTCTTTTTCGTAAATATGTATGCGTTCAGCTTTTTATCTCTTTTTTGTTTTGTTAAAAAATCTTTATAGCTATACAATAAGATAACTAACGCTACTACATAGATTTATAAGAAATACGCAAATTATGTATATTAATTATATTTAATAATAAAAATATTTACAAACTTTTTTAAAGTTTTATTTTTACATACAACTGAATTTTTTTCTTTTACTTGTTATCTTTAACAAAATTATAATAGTATTAACCGCCTAAGGGATTAAAAACATAGATAGTTTAGAGGTGCATTTACAACAATGTGGTATATTTTGTTTTGTATGAGTTAGAAAAAAAGAAGGAAAACCTTAATATAGATTTAGTGTGCGTTTTTTTTTCTTCCACTCTTCGAAAAGCGTATTCTATCCATTAAAGAAAATAAGCGAATGAATCCAAATAACAAACTAATCAACAATGAAATATATATATTATACATTAATAATAATTGTAATGTTAAGAGAAAGAAAATTATATAAATAAAATGAAACCTAAACTTATATGTAAATTAAATTAAAATTATGAAACTTTTAGCAAGATATACAGAAATATGTATTTTATTATTCTTTTTAAGGTTCAACCTGTTGAGGTGTTGCACTGTTGCTGTTGGCCATTGTTTCTTGTGTAGCATTATATGTTGCCGTTGTATTTAAAGATGATTTTTCATTTGTTTTTGTCGACACTGCTGTTGTTTGTATCTGCTCACTGGATGTTGTTGACAGAGTATAATCATTACTAGTAATAGTTATAAAGCTATTGTTAGATTTTATATCATCTGGGCTGGAGATTACAGTAGTCGTTATTGCTGTTGCCTTATCATTTATCAAAGAAGTTTCAAGTTGCGTTTTGCTTTTATCACTAATATTAGTTGTTGAAACATTTGTATTGACTCCATCTTCTTCAATGTATTCTATAGCTGTATTCTCATCAATTTCTGTTACTAAAATTATTTTAAAAATATAATATAGTCGTCCACATTTTACTTTCATTTTACTTACCGATTGTTTCATCAAAACCAGCATCAATTTCACATTCAGAGTGTTGTATCTCTTGTAGATCATTATGTGGTTCATTATGAATTTTCTGCTCCTCTTGTGCAATGCCTATTCTTGTAGCATCTTTAGTCTGTACTAATTGTCTGATTAGTTGTTTTCCGTTCTCGTTACCTTCGTCAACTTCAATATCGTCATTATTGATTTTGGTGGATTTAAGATCTGCTACTCTCTTATCATGACCATCATGCTGTTGATATATTTGCATATCTAATATTTTAGGTGTATCACTATCAATATTTTGATTTTGGCGCTGCTGGTTTTTATCCAGGGAAGTAATGGAGGAAGAGTCATCTTCATGTTCCTCTACAATAACATCATCAAAACTATCATCAAGTACAATCATATTGCTTGTAGAATTTGCCGTTGAAGTTGCAGAAGTGATAATTGTAGTTGCATTCGTTTCTTTTGGTTTAATTTCTAACGATATTAAATCGTTATTTAAATATTTAAGCTTATTGCCGTGACTGCTGGTGCTGGGTGATATAGGTTGATTACCACCGCCGGAAGATGTTGAAAGAGTTCTCTTCTGTTTGAGATTTTTGTTATTATATTGATTCTGCTGTTCGATATCTAATTTCATTTCCCAGTCAACATTTAAAACGACCGTCTTAGAAGGATTTATTTGCGTTTGGTCTAAAATTATAGGCGTAGCCGCCAGAGCGGAAGATGTATTAATATTACTTGTATCAATTATATTGCTAGGTAATACTGTTACGGTCTCAGCTGCTGATGATGACGGTGTTACACTTATACCTGGATCCATTACTATTGGCATATTGAGAATATCCAATGGAGTATCTTCGTTAATTAATTGAGCGTTTTCAAGTTTAAGGTTTTGTTCTTTAACAGGTGTCGTAGGTGATGGTCCCAATACTACAATATTCGATTTGGCTATAGCGTTGTCCGCTGCACTTATTGTAGTAGTAGTAGGAGAAGTGGATGTTATTTGCTGATTGGCTGATGACGACTTAAGTAATATATTGCTACCCATTTTCGATAGCGTTACAGGTCTCACATTCCCAGCCGAAGCTGGCATAAAAATCATACTACTTTTACCCGTTTTAGTATTTAAATGATTTCCCGTGCTTTGAATTGCACTTCCGCTTGCAGGTGAACCGATGGGTGCAGGAATTATCTGCACCTTTTGAATAGCGATTCGTTGCCCACTGCCTGCTGTATTTGAGCTATTAGCAGTGGAAGAACTTGAAATTATTTTATGTGACACAGAATTAGTATTTAATTTCATTTTAGACCCATCTAACAAATTGGCGGGTTGTATAAAAACTTTACCATTCGGTGATTGGCATATTTTAACACTTGTCCTTACCATTCCCGATGTGGATGGTATCACATTTTTAAAGGTACTAGGTGTGGTAATATGACTTACTGTACTTGAAGAGCTCACACTGACCGGTGTTAACTTAACGTTGCTAATAATATGAGGCGCAGATGAAGTCGAAGTACTTTTAGTAGATGCACCGGTTGCTACAGAGGTCTTTATTATATTGGGAGGTTTTCGGAATACTGTAGCCCCTGCACCCAGTGTCGAAATAATCGTATTGTTTGTGCTTGTAACAGTTATAGGTGTTAGATTAGCAGTGCTGGTATTCAAAACCATAGTAGAGGGTAAATTCTTTAAAATAGTTGTTCCACCTGCCGTCGAAGTAGATGAGGTTATGCTAACAGAACTTGCAGGAGATGACGCAACCACTAAAGTGGAGTTATTTATTATAGAACTATTAGCACTGCTATTTTGATTTCCCGATCCAGCTAATACCAAAGGCAAAATTTTTGTTGTGAGAACTTTGCTTTGGTTCGAAGCCGTCAGAATATCAGACGTGGTTGACGGAGAGACTCCTGTAGTATTATGAATTTGTATAACAGCTGGCGGTGTGTGTAAAGGAGTTGCATGTGGAGCGTTCACAGGATTATTGTTTATGCCAGCATCAACAATATGCAAAACTTGACTTTGTGTACTAGCAACGTTTGCAAGTTCATGCAAAGCTCCTGCATTTATTGAAGAATTGGTAGCACTACTGCCAACAGAACTTGTAGATGAAGAGTTGAGATTTGAAGAAATTTTTTTCGTTGGTGTTGAAGTTATCTTTGCACCTGGTGCTATAAGTGTTGTATTGACAGCACGTAGTTTTGTGGCGGCAGCAGAAAATTGTGGAAGGCTCATTATTTGCGTCTGTTGACCTGCATTTGATACTTGTATTATATGAGTGGTCGTTGTTGTTGTTGTCGTAGAGGATGCCAAGCCATGAGAATTTTGCACATTTACTATCGAACCAGTACCAGGCTGACGTTCTTCTACTATGTACTTTTGAACTGGTGTTGTTGTGATTAAAGATTTTTCACTTGACTTACACTTTTCGGTAGATAACTGCGCGGATGTTGATGAAGATGATAAAATGTTACCCAACCCTGTTTGTAAATCTTGCGATGGTATAGAAGCTACAGACGGTAGAGAAAGAGAGATATTAGATGCCAATTGCTGGCTTTGATTTAATTTGCTAACGTTCTTCGAGATGTCGCGTTTTGAGGTACCCATCTGCGGCAAGGATATTGGAGTTATTAGTGAGGGAGAATTTGAAGTCGATAAAGACATATCAGGTGTTGTCATAGGTCCTGCTGCTGACACGGAAGTCAGTTGAGGTTGGGACAATTCAATTTCTTTCTCCATGAAAATTTGCTGCGGAGGTTGATGGTGCGTTGCATATGTAACAAATTGCATGTCAATCTGTTGTTGTGTCAAAATTGCTTGCGCATTTTGAGCAGCACCTCCCGTTAAATCTATTTGCAATTGCTGCTGTTGCAGTTGCGGCTGCTGTTGTTGTTGTTGTTGTACCTCCATCTGCAGCTGTTTGTTAGAAGTTTGTTTTTGTAGACCCTGTATTTTTTGATTGGCTCTTCTTCCACTCTTAGCAGGTGTTGCTTGTCGCTTCTGCGGATTACTTCCACCTAATGTGGTATTATTAACTGCTGCTGCAGCAGCGGCTGCTGCCTTTTTCGCCATTCTTTGCTTAGTTATTTGATGTTGTTGATGGAAAAATCTTTGTTTCAATATATGTTGATTGTTTTGCATATCGACAGCAGATTGCTTTTGTTTACGTTCATTTATATTCGATATTGATGATGAGCTAACCGTCTGTGGCGAATTTGCAGTTATGTGCGGATAGTTCTTACGCCCTGTTTGCAAAATATTATGCTGTCCTGCGTTATCTCCTGTTGCCCGTTTCTTTGGCAAACCAATATTTTGATGATCAGTGTTATTTCGCTTAAGATTCTTTTTGTGATTAGAAGGTATTTCAGGCATCTTAAACTAAAGAAAAAAATCATTTGAGTGAAGATATTACTCTAGAAAGCAAAACAACTATTCAATTATAATTATATTTTTGTATGCAGATGAAAAACTGTACAGTATCCTATCTAAACTTTAAATTTAAAACAAAGTATCAATTTAGAGTCGAGAAAATTACATAGATAACGAACTATGTAGCAGTGCTTGAATGTAATCCTTGCTCTAAAAAATCTACACAGGTGTTTTTTGGGTTAAACTGCAAAAGCTTTCCTTACGCGCATATGTTCTGACATTTGCATTTCATCTAATATGTACGAAACCAGATGAAATCGCATAATTGGTGTACTGGAGTTCCATCTAGAAGTTTTCACCTGTTAAGCTTAAAATATTACCGAACAGTTTATGCTAATAATGACTTCTCTCGTTCAAAATGTTAAAAATTGTTAAATATCTTTGCAATTTAATTGATTTCTGTGAATCTGTTGATGTTGGAAAATTAAAAATTATATTGTAGTATAATGCAGTCAATAGACCAAATAATTAAATAAATATATTGCATATTATTAACAAATTATTAAAGTATATTATGTTAAAATTGTATACATTTTTATTAGTCTCAAAATGCTACACAAAAAATTAAACATTGTAACAATAAAAAGAGTAGGATAAATTGAAAAATTATTTTAAGCATTGAAAGATATTAAATATTGTTTTTTACAGTTAAAGGAAGAGGTCTTCAAACAAAAAAAAACTATTTTGCACAACTGGCATAATCTGGAAGTAACTACAGAATATATGTGACTTATATTGATCTGGCAACGATACAAATAGCCGTTAAATACCTTATTAGAAAAATACAACACTGAGAAGTAGATACTTCATTATTATTGTGAATGATTTTTTAATTAAGGTTTACAAACATTACATTTTTTAGTTCATAATTTTACTAGTTTATTTTTTACTTAAAATATAATAATATAAAATATATTTATTCCTTATATAATAAAAGGCCCATACCCACTAATAGACAAAACACAAAAAACTTTAAAACAGCACTTACCGGGTCGCTTGTTACAACGTAATTGCTGCGTTCTGGAATTGAATCCAATGATTTCTGATTTTCCACTTGTAGTTGTTCCTCTTTCACAACTTCTGCAGTTTGAGCAGGATATGGTAGTTTTGAATTCTCTTGAGCTGCTTCTTCCGCCACATTGTTAGCTATCAAAGCTAGTGCAGTCTGTGGAGCCACACGTGGCAACATTGGATAAGGACGTCTACCCTCGCGAGACCATTCTTGCCATGTGTTTGGACCAGATATACTAAAGGGGTACCACAAATATTTTTTATGTTTTGTAATAACCTTTCAATTGATTATTTTGCAAAACTTACGCTTCTGCTATGGTAGCCAATTGTTCATCATTTGCCACTCGTCTGGCTTCCGCGCGATGACGTTCACTCGATATGTGAAAAATACCACGTAATTCCTCTAACAGCTTGGCCTTGGCATCACTTAGGCCTCCCTGAGCGCGAAACACACTTATTACTTGTGAATATGACTCCAATTCTAAAAGTATTAACAAAAATATTCTCTTTTAAGTATCACAACACAACATTACATGTTTATATTCAATTGCTAATGTTTTCATTTTCCATAACCAAATTTCATCCATAATTATGCCATTTGTAATTAACAAAAATCGCTTATTGCACTGCAGTACCACTTTTTCATCACTACAAATATGTACAGCACACGACGAAACGACAACCTACCAAGTCTCCGTAATATGCCTCGACATTCGTCCCTGGTCATTTGTAACGCTTGTGGCCACATTATGCCTGCTTTATTTGATCGTTTCCTTTAAGAAACCTTTTCTTTGTTAACTTCTTAATCAATTACTGTATTATTTATTTGGTAAATTTTGCAAATTGGAGCGAAATTTTTCGAAAAAATGGAAAAAATCCCACTGCTGCTTCTTCGTTCGAGAGGATTGGCAGCCATTAATGTTTATTTGTCAAAAGAAAAGTAAAAATCATTTTTGAACACTTCCAAAAAAGGGAGGTGTTCGGTGATTTATAACAAATTTCATTGCGTTTATTTACTGTAGTTTGTTTTATATTTTTTTGCTAATAACTACATCAAATTTAAAATAAATTAAAATGGAAGAAAATATATATATTGTTTGTGAAAATTGCAATTTGTTGTGCAGTTTTTTTTATAATTATTTATAGCTGCATATCTATCGATTAATCGATGTAAATGTTGTTAGTTCCCATACAGTAGACGTTTTTGAAGTTGATAAACGGGCAAGCATGCTTGACCAACTGCTTGTGTGCATTCTGCTGCGGTTACACGTTCAAGTTTTTTTAAAATTGTTTCACATAAATTGCTTAAAAAAAATTTATTAAAGTTTATACCTGTGATGTATGTGGCAATAACTTAAAATCAATTTGAAAATGATTTGGTTTAAAATGTTTACGCAGAGAGAACAACCAAAAGTTATTCATAGGAATAATTTGTTGATTTCTTAAACAAAAATTGAAACGCTCGATTGAGAGCAAAATTGATAATCAAGTTCGTTTAAATTTTTGAAAATGTATGTTAGTAAAAAGTGTGAGTGTATTAAATATTGAAAGACAAAAATTGAACGTGTAATCTCCGGTTAAAAATGATTGATTGCCAAATTAGACGTAGTCTATTGCCAGATTAATTAAATTTTTTGTGAACGAAAGCACACATACACAAATGCTTGTCAAACATGCTTGCCTGTTTATCAGCGCCTTTAGCTCCATGAGAACAATCGATAACTATGGTTGGACGGCTGTAAAATGTTAAATTTTGTTGACATTTCTGTCCAGTATATATTGTGGCAAGATGGATTCAACAAGGTGTGTGCAGGTCTACAACTACAACATTTTCAGTCCGAGATTTAGAAAAACAGCTGGCTTCAATTGTCATATAAGCTGTCATATCACGGCTACTAAAAGAAAAGATAAAGAGTTCTGAAACAAACAAAAAAATGTTTTCTCAAAGACAAATTTTATCTTCTTACTTTCTTATTCACCTTCATGTTACGTTTTAAAAGCATTTTCACAAACTAATCAACGTTGAATTAAGCCTTTAAAAATATAGTGAATGCAAAATGAAAGTATAATTATCAGAATCAAAGGCAAGCTTTGTTAACCAACGACCAGTAGCCTAAAGATTAATTTTAGTGTTTCGAGTTCGGTTCCAGTGAATAGCGCAAAGATTAAAATTATATTAAGGTTTCCTTGTTCGCCATTACATTTATACCACTGAAGTTCTTTCTCATATTTATGGATATTGTCTTGCTTTTGTTTAAAAACATATATATATAACACAAGGGAATAAAATTGAATTTTTTTTATGTTGACTTGAGCTTTGTTGCAATTTGCTAATATGCGGTCGCTAATTTTAAATCTGCAATTGGTTTCTTTCTATAAGCTCTACTTTCCGCGATATACCGTTATGTCCAAAATTAAGGCACTTCCACTACATTTGTTACATTTTGAAGAAAAATTTAAAAAAAAAAAATTGTTTTGTTCTTAAAAAATCCATAACAAATAAAAATGCTACAAAAACCATAGTTTTGGCCTTAAAACATCGAATGAAATGTGTTACTGAGAAAACGGAATTGACAAAAATCGCGAATTCTATACAAAAATAACATTTTCCAGGTGTTTGTGTGTGTTTTGCCCTCTTGTGTTATTTATTGAAAACTGTGGAATATTGGTATATGCGTCAAAACTGTGCACTGACTACGTCAAGAAACACGTCTAAAGTCAATCTCAACTATTTTTGGAACATAGGTATGTGGCGAATACACGATTAAGAAATATGGATTTATCCTAACGTTTCGTCTATTACTCGACCAGTCCTGTACTCTAGTGGTGATTCAGAAGCACAACAATCTACATCCACACAAAATTATCACGACTTACGACAAAATTCTCCTTTACTAAGTACTGAAAATGGCTCAGATGACTTCCATTTAGATATTTTTTTCTGAACGCGAGCAATTTAATCAGGAGGAGCTTAGTGATTTAGTGTGGGATCTTGGACTCTCTTAAAAAGCATCTGAAATTCTAGTTTCTTGATTAAAGCAAAAAATCTGTTAACCCGATAAACAAGAATTTCATACTACCGTAACAGAGACACAGATTTACTTCCATTCTTTTCCGAAGACGATGAATTTGTTTGTTGTTCAGATGTTCCTAATTTAGTAACGCCGATAGGATTAGAGAAGTGTGATCCAAATGACTGGCGACTATTATGGAATAGCAGAGCCAGGTCTCAACATTGTGGTTCCAGCAAGCCAGAATATAGTTAATCAACCACTTTTATTTATTTAGGGGTCGCATATTACTGCAAATCTCCTAGCTAGGGCTTATGAAACAATTTGTCAAGCTCTCAACAAGGACAATGATTGTTTTAAATATATCTGTAGAAAGTTCCTAAATTTGAGTTCGGAGAAACTGGCATATTTGATGGCCCTCAAATCGAAAGATTAATTAATGATGAAAACGAATTTGTTTGGTTAGTGCACAATTTCCTGTTAAACAAAGGAGATGAGCAATACTCGGACTACGTTGATAACATGTTATCACATTTACAGCAACTTGGTTGTAATATGAGCATTAAGGTACGCTATTTACACAGTCAGTTGTATTGTTTCCCTGAAAATCTTGGAGACTTCAGTAAAGAACAAGGTAAACGTTTCCATCAAGTTATCCGTACTATGATGACGGAATATTGCCGGAATATTAAAAATAAACCCTCTCAAGAATATAATTTAGGCAAATCTTTTAAAAGAACATTTTTTCATGAGTTGTAATTAAATTATAATATTTATGTATTAAAAATTTCTATTATTCATTAAAATCCTCTTTTTTTGATATGTTGAAAAGTATAGCTGATAGAAAAAACTAACTTAATAACTGAAATCACTATAGCACACTTATTACATAAATAGAACATCAGCAAACGCACATATATGGTATTAAAATTTCTTGTACAGATATCACACTTTTGGCAATTCAGTTTTTTCAGTAAATTGTGAACAAAAAAGTTGTGCACCGATTATAGTAAAATAAGCTAATTTCATTCGAAATATGCTTAACTAATTGATTAAGGACCAAAACTGCGATTTTTGTAGCATTTTATTTCTTATGAATTTTTAAAGAACAAAAATTTTTTTAATTTTTCTTTTTTTCTTCAAAACTTCACCGATATCTCTGAAACTAACGCGCAAATATGAAACCAATGTAAGAACGGCTTAAAGGTAATATTATTGGCGATTTTTGAATTCTTTTTAACTGAATATGGTGAACCGTTATTCCAACAAATGTAGTGGAAGTGCCTTAATTTTGGACATAACGGTATATTGCGAAACGTCGAGCTGATAAAAGAAATCAAAGTGCAGATTTGGATTTAGCTTTCCAATGAACCTTAAAAACAACAGTTCTTAATCAACAAAAACATTGTTCCCTTGTGTAATTAATGCATAACAATAAAAACCAATGAAAACTAATTTATATGTAATTTTTTTTTAATAGCGACTTTTTATTAAATTTCTTATAAATATGACGAACTGTTTGTTTAAATTAAGAAATACGTGTAAAATTTAATTCATACACTATTTTAATTCCCCACAAGAATATATAACAACTTTTTGTGACGGTGTTCCAGATTTTGTACCACAACGTTCAATTTTACGTACTACATCCGCCCCACTTATTACATGTCCGAATACAACATGCTTATTGTCTAACCAATCAGTCCTAGGAATAATAAATAATACTGCGGTTATATTACATAAAATAAATATAAAATTAAAGTCAAAATTTATTATTTCATAACATATTTCAATGTTTGATCATATAGAACACATTTATTGTAACCTCAATTTCAATAATTTATTCTCTAATGTAACTTACTTTGTGGTGCATATAAAAAATTGCGAACCATTTGTATTTGGGCCAGAATTGGCCATCGATAGGGTTCCGAATCCATTATGCTTCAAAGTGAAGTTTTCATCTGCAAACTTTTTCCCATATATTGATTTACCACCTGTGCCATTATTATTAGTGAAATCACCACCTTGACACATCTACAAATAAAATAGTGTAGTAATTTTAAAAGCCTTATATGAAATCTAAAAATTACACTCACAAATTCAGGTATAATGCGATGAAAAGTACTTCCTTTGTAACCAAAACCATGTTCATGAGTGCATAAAGCACGAAAGTTTTCTGCAGTTTTTGGTACAACATCCGCTCTTAAAAGCATAACAATACGTCCGGCGTCGTTGCCGCCGATACGTATGTCAAAGAAAACTTGTGGATTACGTTTTTCAGATTTTTCTATTACAACAGGCCCGGTAGACGAAGTTTTACTACCTTCAGAATCCACTTGAACTACATCAGCGTTAGATACTTCGTTATCATTTTCTTTGAGCGTTGCACCAGCATGTTTTTGCAACCAATCATCGTCGGCCCAAACAGGTTTGAAGCTACCTTCTTTAATACGCACCGGTTTAGCTAAATTAACACGTATTGTACGACCACACAGCTCAGCATCATTCTGTAATAACATACAAATAACATGTATGCACCTTTAAAGTATATTTTTTGATTTTCTTACCATATTATCAATGGCTGCGGCAGCGTCCTCAGCCGACTCATATTCTATAAATGCAAAACCTCGATGTTTTTGTGATTCATAGTCTACAGGAATTTGTATATCTGCTATATCACCAAACGGTATGAATGCATCATTTAACAGTTTTTCGGTTACTTCATCAGCTAGAGCTCCCACATAAATTGTACGTTTGTCGTTAGACATTGTAAGTATACTTATGTGTTTATATACTTTTTGTAGGTTATGTTTTTAATACTGTTTGTTTACATGCTTCTTCTTTTTTATATTTTGTTTTTACACCAAGTCACAATAGTGATTCTATTGAACACAACAGATGACTATTTAATGTTTGTGTTGGTGAAAAGTTGCTTAGCTGTAGCAAAATAAAAAAATTATACGATAAACAATGAAGTTATGATAACCGGTGTTAAAACTAAACCAGAAATTTAATAATATTTATTAAAAACAATTATTATTCAATATGTTTCGTACAGCAAAATATAAATTTGATGTAACCGAAGTAACAAGGAAACTCTTTGTTTCTTATCGTCGACTGTTTGCGGTAATGTTGGGAGTTTGTATCTTCTTTTACATTTTGCCACCCATCTTCCGATATCTGTTCATGACAACACCGGAAAAGAAAGGTTTTTGACAAATTCTTTATAAACCAATTTAAGAGAATGTAAAACTGTAAATAAATTCTTTTTATGAAGATCCTTTAATGCAATGTATGGATGACCGATTGACGCCATTTTTTCTACAAAATTTTGAATTTGATGCGAACATACGACATGTGCCCCCATTGGAAGGAGAGCGTAACATCATTCCATATGTTGGCAATGGATATATTGGTTTAGAGATAGCTCACGATGCTCCCCTAAATATAAAGTATGGTAGAGCAATGCAATTGCCAACACAATTCCATCCAGTTATATCCGTTAAGGAAACAAATGAAGCAGGCCGAGAAGCTACAGTTGTAGAATACTTAACAGGCATTGTCTGGAGGTAAGAGCATTAATTATTACAATTAATTTCATTTGAAATCATATTTCTGTCTAATTATGGGGTTCTAAAATAACCATTAATTTTACATTCAAGTTTGTGAACATCTCAACTAGAACGCACACAGTTTTTTAATCTAGTACACGGACTTTAGTTTCCCGAACAATGTTTTTTTTTTGTTTATTATTATAAATTCTTTATTGAATCCCTTATTAAAACATTTCAATTACGTTATTGCTGTTTACACTAAAAACTATGTACAAACTCTATATATTATGGACCTGTTCGTAATGCATCACTGCGCTGCATCACTGCGCTGCATCACGACGGTAAACTTTTACTACAGATAATAAAATGATGCTCTATTAATGCATATCAATTTGATTTGCATTAACAAATTTTGAATTTAGGTTGCTTTAAAGCGCTAAATGTGATTCTGCAGCGCTGTATGCATTTACGAACAGGCCCTGTGTTCCAGTTAGATAAGAATAGAATTGAGTTGTAACAGGTTTCGATTTACGGCGTCTGTGTCTATTTCATTGTTTGTAAAATTATAATATTATGTGTTTTAAATTTTTTCTATTCAATTTTTAGATATCAATGCTTTTCCAATATGTTTATTTCATATTCATATTACGCTCATCGCACACATCCAAGCATTCTTATGCAGGAAATTAAAGTAACAAATACACGCAACACGATGGAGGAGGTCAATTTAATATTGCCTCGTGTTAATTTTCAAAACCCTAAAACTCGAACAATACAGTTGGGCTCAACTGAAACTGGAAAACAATTCGATGTAGTTACTGGTACAATCAATCCAAGCCCTGAAGACGAAACCATAACAGTTGTCGTTGCCATAGTGAAACCGCAAATTTCTCGTAATATTCAATTAAAAAAGCGTGGCAGCATTAAAATGGAAATACCCATAGCAGTTCATTACTCAAAACCTTTAAAGAAGGAACATCAGCAGCAGCAAATGAGTAGCACTATAGAAGAAACTGAGCAAAAGGCTATAATGGCTATGACTAAAGTTTTACAGACTTTACAAAGTAAATCTGAATCATCAAGTACTGCAATACATAACTATAGACAATCTCATATTAATGTTTGGACCGATCTCTGGGCGACTGGTTTTACCATAAGTACTTCGAAAGCAGAGAATAGTTTGAATGGTGATCGTATTAATGCTACAATGTATGCAGTTCTATCACAAACTCGCAGTTATGAATTTGAAGAATTTGTGTCAGTTTCAGCTCCTTCGAAACAAGATATTGCAAAAGCATTAACTTATGCCGAAGGTTGTTATGATTCATATCATACACTACAAGCCGATAATCTATGGCTGCCAATGAATACATTAGAAAAACTAAACAAACTTGTTTCCACTTGGATGCTTACATTGGAAAAACAAGGTTGTCATAATCTAATACGTGCTGGTTCTTCGGGTGTTATTCAAGCTATGGTTTTAAGTTTTGGCAGTTTTCGTTTTAGTAATCAACATTTAGAGTGTAATATGCATCCAAAATATTTACATCGAGATTTTCATTTTCGGCGTTTAAACTATGGTAACCGAACACATGTAAATGTTACTATAACTGTAACTGAAGATAATAAGGCAGTTATAAATGTTGCTTTGGATAGGTCTGATCGTAGCTATTATGCTTGTGATGGTGGATGTGTAGATGAACCAGTTTTGTTAACGTAAGCAATAAATTTTTTTTATAATTTTTCTAACTTTTTTATGCTTAATTTAAAATTTTATATTAAACTCAAAAACATAGTTGTTTTCTGAGTCTTCTTATGTTTGAAACTCTACTTTAAATGAAGCTATTACTTTACGCATTTTCAGTCAAAATCGCCGACAATTTCCAGTGAAGCTTACTGAACCTTTAACTGCTATTTTATATATAACTGAAGACAAACAACATATGGTTGAGCTACACGATGCATTACATGTTAAAGAGGTAGCTGAAGGTAAATGGATTGATATAAAAAAATATTTGAGATTTTTAAATGACATGTATTATTTTTTAGCACCTGCTCATGAACAACATGTAATAGCCTTACATAAACATGGTCATCAATTAGGCGGTTTACCGACACTTTTTTGGGTGTCTGTCTGTGCAATAATTATAGTATTCCATATATTCCTCTGTAAATTAATTATCAAGGAATACTGTGAACCCTCAGATAAGTTAAGATATCGTTATAATAAACCGTGATTTTAGGTGTTATTCGCTTTTTGTTACATATTTTTCGGTATTCTTTTTGCGAAATGAACAACAACACTAATTGATTAAAGGCTATAATACATATAAGCATTTTGAGATGAGATGGAAAAATATTAAATATACAAATTTATTTATCAATCAATAAATTAAATAAGAAGTCAATGTCAATAAAAAAAAAACTAATTAAAAGGATACACTTTATTATAGAAATTTTTGTTTACAAACTACAATCTGATCAGGCAATAGCTAATTATCGCGTAGAAAAGCGGCGAGTGCAAAAATTTATAGAAAATAAGTGCATTTTAGTCTTTTATATACATTATATATATATATATATATATATATATATATATATATATATATATATATATATATATATATTTACTTAGAACCTAAATAAAATTTCTCTGAAGACCATATATATATTTAAATATTTCGTTTATATCGTATTGGTTACTTCATGCATGGCTTTAGCTAAATACTCAACATTTTTGCTTGTAACACCAGCCATTGAAATGCGACCATCTTTAGTTAAATAAATGCTATATTCTTTGGCCAAACGTTCTACCTGTTCTGGTGTCATGCCAGTGTAGCAGAACATACCAATTTGGTTAGTTATGTGATCCCAGTTTTTTTTGGAACCATTTTTGATTAAATTATCTTTTAGTTTATTACGAACACCAATAATACGATCAGCCATCACTTTAACATCTTTCAACCATTCTGAACGCAATGACTCATCGTTCAAAATTTCAGAGACAATACGAGCACCATGAATGGGAGGATTTGAGTACAGAGCACGAATTAAGATTTTAATTTGTGATATTACACGATCGGCTTCCTCTTTGTTTGCACAATTTACTGTAAATGCGCCTGCACGTTCGCCATAAAGACCCATATTTTTGGCAAAACTTTGTGATAAACAATATTGATGTCCTTCGCGTTCAAATATGCGAATTGCTTTAGCATCACGATCTACATCACCAGATGCAAAACCTTGATAGGCCATATCAAAGAACGGATATAAGTCCTTCTTTTTAATTATCGCCGACAATTCAAGCCATTGTTCCTCGGTGGGATCTACACCAGTAGGATTATGAGCACAGGCATGCAACAAAATAACTGATTTCGTCGGGATTTTCTGAAATAATAGTATATATTAGAAACAAAATCAAACTAAATCTGTTTTTAAATGCTAGTATAAAAACAAATTAAAAATAAATAAAATAAGTTCTTTTAGAATACTTTGCGCACTAAACCACTGTTGTGTTGTGAGTGTGTGCTTTTGGTTTCAGGTTACACAGTAACTTAAGGATTAATTTAATTGTCATACTTACACTTATATCATCTAAACAGCCTTTAAAATCTAATCCACAAGTTTTAGGATCATAGTAACGATATTTCTTCACAGGCATACCAGCATGTTCAAAAATTGGTATATGATTACCCCAAGTTGGTGTTGGTACATAGATCTCACGATTGCCATTCCAGAATCTGCTTAAGAAAGCCGAACCTATACGTAAACTACCAGTACCACTAATACCTTGAGCAGTCGCATTACGTTTTTCATGTAAAACTTGCGAGTTTTCGCCTAAAGCTAATTCAATAGCTTTATTATAAAATTCAGGTATACCTAGAATTGTGGCATATTCTTTGTTTAACTTTTTCGAAATAACACGTTCTTCAGCCTACAAAGAATTTTAGATAAGATTAGATAATTTTCAATTAAAAACAAACAATCGAATTGTAAAAACTCACTTTTCTAACAGAAGGCAATACCCAAGGATTGCCATTATCATCACGATAAGCACCAACGCCCAAATTAATGCGATTCGGATTTTTGTCACGCTTAAAGGCTTCTGTAACACCTAATATAGCATCAGGTGGACCCATTTGCACGTTGTCAAACCATGATCTATAAATAAATATTTAAAATAGTATACCAAAGTAATGTAATAAAAGAAAATGGTATCAAATAGTAATGTACCAGGCATTTTTTATGTATAAATTTTCAGACAATATTATCTTCTACATGACATTATTTATAGACATTGCTTCTTTATATATTTTGACTAAGTCATCTTTAAATCAGCATTATAGGTATAAAAAACAAATCTTGTAAAGTTATTTCACATGAAACATGAAAATTAGTCATAAACTCTTTAAGTGATTAAAAACCGTTTATATTTTTGAAGCAGTTATCAGCGGTTTTTCAAATAATAATTAACTTGTAAGAAATAACCTGATGTATATATTATTTTTGTAAAAAGAAAAATTTCGTATACTATTTTTATGTAGATGTATTCTTCAAAGCAAAATTAAATTATAAAATTATATTAAAAGATAAGAAAAAATTTTATTAAAACACGTACTTGTACAAGCATATATACATATATGCACTGTACATATATACTCGTACATATATAAATATTGTTTTCAATAAATACAATTTTTTGTGACGCACACAAGGATGCATATTTGTAAAAAGAAATAAATAAAAATTGTTTTTAAAAATAAATTATTCGAACCAAATAGTAAACAATTTTCGATTTTAAGAAAAAAAGAGATGCGTAAATGTTTCTATTTTAAAAAGAACATTTTACATCATAAGCTGTTCTGCATTATATTTCTAAATTCTTCGGCCATGTTTTGTGAAGCTAAATCAAAAAAAAAAAAAAAAATCTTAAGTTAAATTAAATTATAGACTTTATTGCTGCAAAGAGTCGGGCACCTAAAAATCCTTTATAAAACAGATTTTTTATCATGCCAAAACATGGTTTATTAAAGTCAATAAGCACCAAAATCTGTTGGCATAAATTGATGTCTTAATTTATCAATTAAAATCTTAAGGACGGTTCCTAAATGCCAAAAGCTTTGGGAAAAACGATTCAGTACAGAATTTCTTGCAATCTTTATACATTTTTAATTTCAAAAACAGTTTTCTTAAATTGACCTTTGTATTGAAACAAAAAACACTACGTCTAGGTAGTCTGGGCTCCCAAAGTATTAAATTTAGACAAATAAAAAAAAAAACAGGAAATTGTGTTAATTTTTTAAGATAATAGACCAGCTACATGTTATTGACCTTTAGTTCAAAAGTGTAAGCTAATGAAAGGAAAGTTAAATAAATATATATGTATGTAGGCAAACAAAAAAATTTTTAACATGTCATATATGTTAGTATTGACACTAGTCCAATTTTGCATGGAATTTAACAAGCGTGTGGATGATTTTCTCTTCAGATGCAGATATAATATTTTATAATATTTTCTTGCTCTAATTTTTGTGACTAATATCAAGCTTTTTTAGCACTAAATGTTGCTTTTTTATATAGAGTCGTCTAAACAATCAAGTGGATTTTTTAAATTAAATCTTTAGGTTTAAGGTGTACGGATAATTATTCTGCCAAGTATTCGTATTAAAAAATGTTTCCTGCAAAAAATTTAGATCGAATTATTTGGAAAGAAAAGAAATCCGACATTGAAAAATGGTAGATGTGGGAATGTGTGATTGCTGAAGGAGCAGGCAACTTTGAATTTTTAAATTCTGAATCGCCAATTTGGTTATGTTAAAAAGCAACATTTAGTGCTAAAAAAGTTTGATATTGGTCACAAAAATTAGAGCAAGAAAATATTATATATATATATATATATATATATATATATATATATATATATATATATATATATATATATATCATATATAAAATTTTATATTTATATATTTTTTTATATTTATCATATATAAAATTTTTATTATTTTAATCATATATAAAATAAAAATGTTAAGTTAAATTTTCTCAAAAGTAAATATTTTGACATTTGCCCTTTTAGCACCAAGCCACAAACTTGATGGCCTTTATAGTGTATTAAAAACTTTATTCTGATAAATATATGTGCTTGGAATGGAAAGATTATTATGAATTAAAATAAGCATTGTATAAACCATGGAGCATTCACAACAGACTAAGAGTTTTTGAATTGTACCTGCTGTATTTCAATACAAATTAGAATAATTGGTTGTACTCCGAAGCTGTATTCCAAGGTTTTTATTAAGTATTGTATACTAGGTTATATGTATATCAGACTAAAAGAAAAAATAAATTACAACCAACTCCTTTTAATTTACTTTTAAATCCATATGCATACATACACATAGTAGACAGAAGTTTTAATGTTAAAATAAGTTGCAAGTTTTCTAAATATGTATATAACACCATGTTAATTTGGAAAGGACGTAACTAACATTTTTAAAAATGTGCAGGGGGAAAGAAAAAATCTGAAATTGAGGTAATAGAAAACAAGTTCTAATGCAGTTTCAAATATTCAACAAACACATTCTATAGTGTTTCAGATTTGTTTTAATTATTTTACTTTTAGACAAAATTATGTTAGATAAGGCTTTTCTTAAAGCATAAATAAAATAAAATAAAATAAATAAAATAATAATGAACAAAAATTCAATACCTACTATGCATTTGTATTGTGAAGTCAGTTTTCTTCAAAATGAGTTACGGTTTTTCTTAAATTGTTCATAAAAACGTACTTTTTTCGAGTATTGCTGTATACTACAAAGAACAAATTTCTAAAAAATGGTTAGTTGCGTTTTTTCTAAATTAAACTGATGATATCTGTATGTATAAGATCAAAGCAATTGTTCCATAAGGTAGTGTAATTTAATCAATTCTCCTGAACTGTCGACTAGAGAACCATCGTAAGGGTTAAGAACCCTTACAACAGTTCCAATTTTTCGACATTTTTATAATAAATTAGAGAAAAATTTTGCTTGTTTTCGACTACGACTCCAGAACAATGATAGGGGTGTATAACTTTCAGGTAAACCAATAACTGAAAATATCTGATATTTATCCAAACAATGCATCAAATCTACTGCCTAGTGAACTTAATGCAATTGAATAATTGTCGAATCTCTTAATTAAATAAATACATTTTTTTTATTAAAACCTTTGGATGTAGATTAATGACGACTAGTGTACGTGCTAAACATTTCTATTATTTCTATTACTTTTACTGTGCAAATTTTTAAAAAATTTTTGTTTTGTTTTAATGATATGATAATCATTATTAGGTTATAAAGTATTGTTCTTGAGATAAAAATTACTCGTATGTTTTAAGCTTTTTACCCCTTTTTGCAAACAACAATAATAAACAGAATATTTTTTCATTTTGAACTTTATATGACCTTGCAGCTAAAAATGACAAACCAACCAGCGGAAAATTAAATGTCTTTTGGAAAAAATAAAAAATATTGTAGGCACAAAAGTACTATAATTAAATATGAAGTACTTTCTGTTTTTGTTTTATAAATTTAGTTGTAAGATTTTAGTTTTTTAATAACTTTGTAAAGCCTTAAATACAGTTAATAAGGGAGAAAATGTTTAAACTCAATATTTTTTAAGAAAACTGATGATTTACACCTTATTTTGATGATTACAGAGCATTTTTTTTTTCTAAAATAGTGTTAATTAAAATAATAAAGAAGATATTCTAAATATGTATTATTAAAATTAAATAAATCATTAAGTTTTCATTAAAACAATGTGCTTATTTAAAATAAAGAGTAACCCTTTCAGAAACATCCATTTAATTAAATCATTGATGAGGATAATAATTTTACAAAGTACAAAAGGTTAAAACTTACTTTCCACGTTGACTGCACAAAGATGTTGTTTTTGCTCCCAATATACGGTTCACCCGCAACATATTTTGTACACAAATATTGGCCATGTTTTATAAAAAACGTTCTTAACACGTTACACTAAAAAAATATATAATTTTTGCAATATTCTTGGCTGTTATTCCCAACGCTAACCCACAACACTTGTCTCCACAGAATTTAGTAGAATACTAAAAGCATTTTAAATGAACTTACATAGATACCTACATATATATTTACAACGGCTTTACTAAGTACATACATACATACATAGGTATTTATTCCAAAAAGAGAGCAAAAAATTGTTTAACCTACTGTCAAAATAACATCCAGTGTTGCCATAGCCTAATTCTTTTTAATTACCGAAAAAAACAATTTTTAAGTACATTCCTAGAAAAGTTTTTACTCTATAATAACTCTTCATTTCAGCAAATATCTCAGAACGTTTTCTATAACTTGCATACAAAGATGATTTCTGAGATAATTTTTTTTACTTCTTTTGAAAACATCGACACGTTTTTCTTATTCAACACATTATAAAATTATCAATTTTGAGGAATGCTATTCAAAAGCTGTTGTAATAAAATTAAAATATTCTTCGAAAGTACTTTTGAGCTACGAAATTTTTGCAGAATATCCACAAACTAACAAAACTACGAATGGATCGAAACAGTAACATTGATGGCAGTGTTTACAAGTCGTATCAACAAATAAAATAAAAAGCCATTGGAAGACCGTTAAAACAACAATTATATATACCGTTTTATTTTATTATATTTAAGTATCAAAACCGATTTTTTTGTGAGCATCCATACATCCAAAAGATGCAGAAAAAGTGTACTAGAATTTTTTTTAATAATTTAAAACAAAAATGAAACATTTTATTAGTGTCCAACATAATTATGTATGTATTAGACGTCACTTAATGCTTCTACACCTGGTAGTTTTTTTCCCTCCAACAACTCAAGTGATGCACCGCCGCCTGTTGAAACATGAGTTACTTTATCAACAGCTTTAAATTTTTTACAACAAGATGCAGTATCACCGCCACCAATAATCGTAGTAGCACCACATTTGGTGGCACATACAACCGCATCCATAACTGCTTTAGAGCCTCCAGCAAATTTTTCAATTTCAAACACACCTGGTGGCCTAGAATAAAATTATCGGATATTATTTTTCCATCATATAAATAAACACAATAAATTACCCATTCCAAAGAATAAGTTTTGCGTTCTTTATAACATCAGCAAACTTTTCTCTTGTTTTCTCACCTATATCTAAGCCCATGGAGCCTTTTGGTATACCCGATTGAATTGTTGCACTACTAACATCGGCCTTATTGTCTATTGAAGTACCGCAAATAAAATCTACTGGTAAATGTACTTCAACATTTTTTTGGCATGCACTCTCCATAATGCCCAAAACTAACTCAGCTCCCTTCTCGTCAAACAGCGATTTGCCTATATTCATATCGCACAAGACTTTAAGAAATGTGAAAGCCATGCCGCCGCCTACAATCAATTCATTAACCTTGTCTAACATATTTTGAATTAAAGGCAATTTATCAGATACTTTGGCGCCACCAAGTATGGCTAAAAATGGCCTGGGAGGATTATACAACGCCTGTGACAAATATTTTAATTCCTTGTTTAGTAAAAATCCGGCAGCTCTTTGTTTATAACCATCTCCCATCATAGAACTATGTGGTCTATGAGCTGTACCAAATGCGTCATTAACATAAACATCTCCCAATTGTGCCAAGGATTTACGAAATTCCTGAACTTTCGTTTTATCGGCTTTTATTTTTTTACCTGCGGAATCTACACCTTTACCTTCCTCTTCAATATGAAAACGTAGATTTTCTAACAAAATTATGCTGCCCTTTGGAGGATCTTTGCAAGCGTTTTCTACCTCACGTCCAACACAATCATTGAGAAATTTTACTTCTTTGTTTAGCAACTTTTTCAATTCTTCTGCAACTGGTTTCATTGAATATTTTAAATTTTTCTGACCGTCCGGTCTACCGAGATGAGACATTAGAACAATAGATTTTGCTTCTTTCTCCAGAACATATTTAATAGTTTCTAAAGAAGCAGCTATTCTTTGATTGCTTGTGACTACGTTATCTTTTATGGGAACATTAAAATCTACCCTATCAATATTAAACATCATATGTACATATGTTTTTATGCTTTTAAAAAGTTTTCTATAAATATTTTCCAATTTACCTTATCAAGACTCGCTTGTTTTTTAAATCTAATTTGTCAACGCTTAGTTTTTTGAGACCGCTAGTTGGTTCATTTTGCTTACAATCAGTGGCAGATCTAATTGAATGTTTAAGCAAGATATTCCTACTTAAAACAAGATTTAAATTTTTTTGGAATATATTTGGAAATAATCTCATCTTTTACAATATAACTCGAGTAAAGAAACTTCAAAATATCATACGGATATAATTACTTCAATTATTTGACTTCAAATTTTAAATAAACGTATAGTGTGTCACAGTTTATTTCATACAGTTGTAAAACAAATACTAATAATACCTTTTAATAGTTCTTTATTTTTTGTAACATTTTGAATACATTAAGGCATTCTTTCAATAAGATTGTTATATCCGTTGCCACGGTGAAACCGTGTTCTCCGAAGCCCTAGACATTTCTTTAACCTTATAGAGTGTTTTTTAACTGTTAACACATATCATTTGTTTCCTTTTTTTTTGGAAATCTTGTTAGGCTATATCTTCTGAACTGTAGTATTTTTCGGGAATAATTTATACCATTTCTAATTTATATTAGTATCGCCAATCACAGTGACCAAGTTCCGGGCGATACAAATATTTTATCCATAAAAATGCAAGCAAACTTTAATGACATTCAAAAATTTGTTTAATTTTTTATTAATTTCTAAGAAAATTTTTTTTAATTTGTAGTTTTTTTCGAGAATGATTTAAACAATTCCTAAATCGAGTTTGTATGGTCCTATTAACCTCGGTAACCAAGATCTAGGCGAAATTAATAGTTTATATATATATATATATATATATATATATATATATATATATGGTTACCGAGGTTAATAGGACCATACAAACTCGATTTAGGAATTGTATATATATATATATATATATATATATATATATATATATATAGGTATATATATATATATATATATATATATATGGAATGTTATGGGAGGACGGGGACTTTCTCAGTCAATGATGTGCACCCGATTCTATTTTTAGACTCATTGAAAGGGACCTACAGTTTAACGCCAACTCCGAATGGCAAATGCATTTAGAGAAGTTTTGAATTGTAGTAATATACTCATAACCAGTTACTAGCTAATGGTTTGAGGTGATACCGCTGTTGAAAAAACTTTTTTCTTTTTTCAGATGGTTTGGCTTGGTATTGAACCGAGGAGCTTCTGGTTGGTAGGCGAACGTTTACCTACCATACCACAGCGGCATACAATAGTTTATGGATATAGTGAAATAAAGTATGATTTTTCATACTGCTAAAATGTTTGCTGGTCTATATCTGCTAAGCAGTTGTTTTTTCTGAACGATTTATGTCATTACTGATTTATATTTAAGTGGCCTGCTGATCCCCATCAAGAAAGTCTCGGCTAACGCAATAGATTTATCTATATAAGGGTCAGTGAGTCCAAACTTTTGTGAGCCGTAACTTTTTTATTTCAAAAAAGATTTGTATGACAACTCTACAATTTGATTAAGGTAGTGTTTATCTTCTATATTCATTTATCCTATTTTTAATTTTTCTACTATAACACTTCTAATTAATTGTTTAAAATTTTAAAATTTTTTTACTTTTTTGTTTACATTTTATTAATACTATAAAAATCACTACAATTAAAATCTTGTTAAAAAATCTTGATTTATTGGCCATAATCAATTAATAACAAACACTATTGTGAATTATTATTTCTTGAGCAGCTGTAGAAAGCAATTTGTTTACAACACACGTCTTGTCTTGTGGTGTAAAGAACAAGCGAATTGTCCGTTTTTCTTCCGAAAAATTACAATAATGGGTGGAGGTGATTTGGTAAGCAATATTTTTTAAAAATTTCAAAGTTATTATTATTATATTATGCTCTGAGCAGAATTTAAAAAAATCATGGCATCCGCACACTATGAAAATCAGGAAAAGGTCTGGAAAGCAGAACAGGCAAAAAGTCAAGAGGAAAAGAAACTGAACGATTTGCGCAAAGAAATTGAAGAAGAAAAAAATCGCGAGGAGCTTAAACGTATTGGAAGAGAAAGTGGAGTTTTGGATAGCAGTAATGAAGGCAATAAAAAGCTGGATTGGATGTATAAAAGTAAATGTGATGTATTTTGTGAGTGAATATTTCACTATTTTTATAAATTTTTCTTTTAGGTTCTACTGAGTTAATAAATCGGGAAGAATATTTATTGGGTCGAAAAATTGATAAATCGTTTGAGATTCTTCAAGCTGAGGAACAACAGAAAGATCAACAAAATCTAGTGGGCGTTAAACAACCCTTGAATCATGTTGAACACGAGTGTGTACCCTTTTCCATAAGAGCCTATAAAAATCTGCAAAATACCGAGCAAGTTGATTTACAGCGCAAAGTAATGGAAGATCCTTTGATGTTAATTAAACAACGTGAGATGGAGTCACGAAGGAAAATTTTAGAAAATCCAGTCAAATTAAAAGAATTACATCGTATATTAAAAACGGATGAAAAGCTACGTAAAGTTTCAAAAAAATCAAAAAAGTCAAAAAAGGCCAAAAAATCTAAAAAGAAGAGCAAAAAAAGAAGTTATTCCTCTTCCACATCATCGTCATCATCCGATTGTCCTACAAATAACGACTCCGATTCTGATATAGATACAAAGTTGGCTAAAAAACTAAAGAATGGCCTATTAGAAAAAGATGAAGTGTCGAATATGGGCTTAAATTTGTCAAAGTTATTGGATTCAAAGTACGAAAAAATTTCTCAAGAACTTGACAAAGCAGCTGGAAAAAATAAAAAGAAAAATAAGAAGAAAAAGTATAAAAATGACAAATCGGATGCAGATAGTGAAATCGAAAAACATGAAACTAATTGCCGAAGAGGGTCTAGATCTTTATCTAAAAGTAGAAAGATGAACAGCAGATATCGTCATTCAAGATCAGTCTCAAGAGATAAAAACACTAAAAGCAATAAATATGAAGGCAAACATATAAGATCATTCGACAAAAAGAAAGAAAAGGAAAGTTTTCATCATTCCAGATCAATTTCAAGATCACGGAATAAAGGGAATAATAGTCGGAATCGATCTAGATCACTCTCAAGGGATAGAGGTAGTAGATATCGTAGCAGACCTGAAAACCGAGCACGATCCCGTTCTAGAGAACGTCATTCAAGAGATAAAACACGATCAAATGGGGGTCAATATAGATCACGCTCAAGATCCCGAGTCCAAAGTAGATCAAAGAGATCGAAATCTTGGTCTCCATCCAGAAATAACTATCAGTCAAAAAAAAGTTTAAATCGATCACCAGACTCTTCTGCCACCACTATGCATCGTTCTAAAAAATTATCGGAAGAAGAAAAACAAGCTAAGTTGCGTGAAATGATGTCGAATGCTGCTTGGCGAGAAGAGGAACGTACAGAAGTTGTGCGTAAACATCGCGAAGCAAATGCACGAGAAGAAGAAAATTATAAAACGCATGAATTTGATAAAGACTTTCTCAATAAGGAAGTTAAAAAGGCAATTGCTAATCAAACGTCAGTTGGTTCACGCTTAAGGGCAAATTTAAATAACATTCAAAGGACTTCAGCAGCTATGAATTCAAATTTTGCTCGAAAATAAACACAATAAAACAAAAACAAAACGAATCTTTTTACAACATTTATTGAACGACTATATATATATCATAATCATTGAACTGCTTGTTATCAAATAACTACTGTATGGCAGTATTTATGCCAATGAAACATGCTCGTAATTAAACGTGTAGTAAATAATTTATACATACTTAATTTTAAATATAATGAAAAATATATGCATCAGTTTAGGCATTGCTTAAAGCAGCAACTCCAGGTAAGGTTTTGCCTTCTAGCAATTCCAAAGAAGCACCGCCACCAGTGGATACATGGGAAACTAATGATTCGGTGTTCCATTTGGCGCAGCATGACGCAGTGTCTCCGCCACCAATTATTGTAACACAACCATTTTTGGTAGCAGCTACAACTCCATCCATAATTGCTTTGGTGCCATTGGCAAAGTTGGCAAACTCAAAAACGCCGGGAGGTCCATTCCAAACAATTAGTTTTGCGCGAGCAATTGGTTCAGCAAAAGCAGCTCTTGTCTTGGGTCCGACGTCCAAGCCCATATGACCATCAGGTATTCCGCTTTCAATAGTAGCTTCACTTACAGCAGCATCTTCAGCAAATTTGTCACCGCAAACAAAGTCAACTGGCAAATGAAGTTTAACATTGTTCTTCTTGGCCTTTTCTACTAAGTTTTGAACAATTTTTGAACCTTCTTCATCGAACAAAGAAGATCCAATCTTCATATTATTCAAAACCTTTAGGAAAGTAAAAGCCATGCCACCTCCGATGATCATTTCGTTGACTTTGTCTAAAAGATTCTCAATTAACTGAATTTTGTCTGCAACTTTAGCACCTCCCAAAATAGCCAAGAAAGGGTTTGGTGGATTATCCAAAGCTTGTGAGAAATATTTAAGTTCCTTGTTCAACAATAAGCCGGCAGCACGTTTTTCATAGCCTTCACCCAACATGGAGCTATGAGCACGGTGAGCTGTGCCAAAAGCATCGTTAACATAGACATCACCCAACTTGGCCAGACTTTCACGGAAAGCTTTTACTTTAGTAGGATCTGCCTTTACTTTAGCTCCGCTAGCATCTACGCCTTTGCCTTCTTCCTCAACGTAGAAACGTAAGTTCTCTAACAAAATAACACTGCCCTCTGGTGGATTTTTGCATTTCTCCTCTACTTCACTACCAACACAATCGTTAAGGAATGTAACATCTTTACCAAGAAGTTTCTTCAATTCTTCGGCAACGGGAGCCAAAGTATATTTCAGATTTTTATTGCCATCGGGACGACCCAAATGAGACATCAATACAACAGATTTAGCATTTTTTGAGAAAGCATATTTTACACTGTCCAAAGCAGCGACAATACGTTGGTTACTGGTAATTTTGCCATCTTTAATGGGAACATTAAAATCAACTCTATGATAAAATTAAAAGTGAAACAAAATTTCTTTATTAGCGATTTTGTAAAGAAAAAACTTTTTCTTACTTAATAATTCAATAAAACGAATTAAAAGAATGTATTTGTTCCTACCTCATTAACACCCGCTTGCCGGCCAAATCTAGGCTTTCAATGCTTAACTTATTTAAAGCCATTATTTTTAAATTTTTTCTGAGCTCTTTAAGGATACACACCGTTTAAATGAAACCCAAAAATTTTCTGAGGAAATCTCCAACGGTTGAATGTCAATCGAAGGTCAGTTTAATCACTATCACAGCGCTGCCACATGTTTGATTTCTTACATATTCTCTGAATGCGCCATTATTGATGCTACCAAGCAAGAAAAATATAATACATGAACTAATATTAAAGTGGAATACAAATAACAAGTATTCACACATAACCGGAAAAAAATTTCCAAATTATAGTTACAAAGAATTAAAAAAGCATTAATTGAAAGATATTAGAAAGTGCTGCCAATTCTTGTGCTATTAGCTTAAAAAATCCAAATTAATATTCGGAGCTTTCGTATATGTACACTTATCGCTTATTGTGATTGATTCAAATGCATTAACATATTTTGACGGTTGTAAAGGAGTTTTTTAAGCGAACGAAAATTTTCCATTCCTCCAGTAAACACGAAAGTTTTTATGCTTTAGAATATTAAATATTTCTATAAAAATTCTTTTTGACTGTTTTGAAATGTTATTTACAACATAAAGTTTCAACCAAAATGAAGTTTTTTGTCAAATTGTGATTTTAAGTCTAAAATTTCGTATGTGCAAAAAAACTTAAAATCTTATATAGAAAAAGCGCCCCTAGGGGTGCTCCGCCGAAAAGAAAAAATAATAATCAGAAGAAAAAGCAAATGCAGCTACATATAAAAATGTTTTGGAATAACAACTCGTTTTTAGCATTTATAAACCAAGTTTGAAACGAATAATTATATAAATATAAAACAAAAATCAGGAAAATAAGATTTTTTGTCATCAAACGCTTTAAATGCGATCAATTAAACACCTAATCTTAATATGGCTGCTAGCATTGTTATTGTTTGATGCTACAGTGCTAGCAGAACGTAGTATATCATTAATTCCCAGTCAACAACAAATGCATTTTCATGCTCCCTGTGATCGTAGTCGTAAAGTATTTACTGCTGAGTTTGGAGAAATCAGCGATGGACCAGCTGGTTTCAATTACACCCAAGATTCTCATTGTGAATGGCTAATAAAAGCCCGCAATGATAGTCAATTTATTACATTGACTTTTCATAGCATGGGCACTGAGTGTTCCTATGATTATATATATGTCTATGACGGTGATTCCTTCAATTCAACACTGCTGGGCAGTTTTAGTGGTCGCACACAACCACAGCGCTTGGTGGCTAATAGTGGCAGTGTATGTATTAACTTGTAAAATGTTTAATATTGAATATAACATCCTAAGCCCATTAAATTAATAAATTATTTTTTACAGATGCTTATACTTATGTATAGTGACACAAATTATGTTCTAGATGGATTTCGAGCATCGTACTACATATCAAATTGTTTAAATAACTGCCATAATCATGGTAAATGTGTTGGTCACCAATGCGTGTGCCATGGTGAATTTGTCGGACCGGACTGTGAGGATGAAGCTTGTCCGAATAAGTGTGGAGAATCACAGGGAAGAGGAAAATGTATTAAAGGCGTATGTCACTGTGAAAAGGTAAGACAATTAACAATTTCAAAATTTATTAAAATTCATTCTCTTTAAAATGTGATTGGCTGATGTTAAATTAAAAAGTTTACCTTTATTTGCGTTAAGTTATCTTCTTTTTACTCCTCCATTCTTGTGATCAATATTTTCTGAAGTGATAGTTATTTTTATAATTTATTACGTGTTATTAAATATAGAACGTGTTGAGCTTCATATATATACTTCTAATACAAACATCGGCTTTTACAATTCACTTCTTAAAAAAATCTAACTTTTACTTATAAAAATGTTATTTAAAAATGTTCTAAAATTTTTTACTGTACCCCTATCTTTATTATTATCTTAGATATATTCTTTTGCCAATTAACCCCATTCTGGTTCGAATGCAAACATTTAACATATATCACGCTGCTTGACTAATGTGGATAGATAACGAAGCTTTTAATTAATTTTAATTCATATTTACTATGAATGGAAAGTGCTACGCCCAGTTATTGACTGATGTTGTGTACTGTTCAAGAAGTAATCTAAACTAAATTTAAAAACTTCCACTATTACCAATCTCAGGATATAATAAATTTATAGTCACTATTTTCAATGCAGTTCATTGACTGAGAGAAGTCCCCATGTTCCTTCATGAAATGTTATGGGAATTTATATATGTGTTACTTTGTTACTAATTTCGCCCATCTTAAACTGATAATTTGTATTTACTCCCAAATTCAAAACTCTTTTTACCGTTCTCAAGATATACAAAAATCAATATTTGTATGGGAGGTTCAATTTCCACTTGTCCATTACCGTTCATATTTTCTGCAGACCTTAGAATATGTGCACAAATCATATTCAAATACTTTTAACAGGAGCAGAGATAAGGGAATGACCGCCTATAGTGCCACCTATTACAAATTTTACGATTTTACTTTTTTTTAAAACTTCGCGTAGCAATTACAAACAAAATTGCTGAAGGAAGTATCCAATTTGCTTCAGTCGTTTTCAAGTTATACGCATCCGAACAAACCACAAATCATTTTTATATATACAGATTCATTAAATTTAAATTAAAAATAAAAGTAGATATCGACAGAAATGGAAAAAATAGTGCGTAGATGGTTGGTGATTGAAAGCCTTTATGAATTCAATCGTAATATAAGTTTAAGTCTAGGACATTTTTTTTACAGGAGTTTTTTGATTTATCTGGATTTATAAATGATATTTAAACTATATCTTTCTCCAGGCATATTGGAATTTGCATTAATTATAAAATAAAAATATCTTTATACACATATGTATGTACATATATTTTGAAATATCATATATATTAAGCTCATTGTCGCTTAAACTTTATCTAACATTGTTAATTTCTACAAAAAAAAAGTGTCTTAAACAAAAAATTTAATTAACTTTTTCGTTTTTGCAGGGCTACAGTGGAAGGCTGTGTGATTTACATGAAAATCCTCCCGGCGGAAATTGGCGTTGGCTGGCGACCGATGCTGAAGGAATGACAGCACGTGCAGCTCACACAGCTGTATACATTGAAGAAGAAGATTCGTTATACGTCTTCGGTGGTTACGATCTGAATAATGTTATCAGCACACTACAGGTATTATCAAATGGAGAATATTAAATTTTTTAAGAAAAATGCATCTTTTGTTATTCTTCTTACAGATATATCGCTTTCAAACAAGTCAATGGGTTGATGAATGGGGTATTGCATTGCAGAATCGACGACATTATTATCATCAACCGAAAATAGATCATACATTACTAAAAGCCGTGCTGCAGCATAAAAATGAAGAAGAAGCTAAATTATGGGGTCTTAATAGTGACGTTTCATTTTTTCGTAATATATTGTACACATTAGCTGAATCAAATCTACACCAACGTCGCACACGTAGTTCACAGTTGTTAACAACGGTAAATGTTAATTCAACGGACGAGGAATTATCGGAATATTTAGAGGATATTTTAGAAGAAGTAACTGATAATAAGCCGCACGGTCGTTACGGACATGCAGCGTGTGTAGTTCCTGGAGGTTTTGTTATATTTGGCGGTAAGCAAGCAAATGGAAGCTTCTTTAATGACTTGTGGTTTTATAATCGCAGCGAAAGTGGTGGAAAGTGGAAACAAATGGCATTAGAATCGAAATTAAAACCAAGCCCAGTAGCAAGACATACACTTACATATGCAAGAGGTTACTTATACTTATTTGGTGGGAGTTTGCAAACTGGAGAGTTTTCATCAGAGTAGGCTTTTGATCAATACAACAATACACAAAGCAAATATAACTTATTTTTTCATATATTTTTAGCATTTATCGTATACGATGGCCTATTATAAAACCTGAAAGTGAAAAGGAATCTGAATGGGAATTGGTATATCCAAGAGGTGGCAAAAAATTGGATGTACGTTTAGCCGCACATACAACAGTTTATTACAGAGCAACAAATTCCCTAATAGTTTTTGGTGGTATAATGACAAGTCTTGCACGTTTTTCCAAATTATCGGATCGTATATTTGCTTTTCAATTAGATAAGCTGCATTGGACAGAAATTTTATATCCTCGTACTGCGCTGAGAGACACAAATATTCCAAGAGAAAGAGCATTTCATACAGCTACTATAAGTGGTAATTACATGATCGTATTCGGAGGATACACACATCGTCATAACAAAGACGAAATATGTTATGATAATCAAATGTATTGGTACCATTTATCATGTCATATATGGATCAATCAAGAAGTCTCTGCAGAAGACAATATATACCCTAAAAAACAGGGTGTATTTGCTCATGCTGCAGCGCTACGAAAAAACAACAGCTTACTCATAGTTGGAGGTTACCACGGTAACGTAAACGCTGATCTATTTGCCTATGAATTGCCTCAAGTACTTAGAGCGAATGGCATATTTGGTTATAACCCTGAAATGGCTTGTCGTTATCACAACTCCCACACAGCATGCTTATCAAATCCCGAATGTGGTTGGTGCTCTGCTGATAGTAGCTGTTATGGTCGTACAATAGGTGCCAACTGTACCAGCAATTTACAAACTTCTCGATGTCCAGGTATATGTCCATCTTTGGGTGACTGCCATTCATGCTTAGTGCACGGTACGCAATGGTTCAAAACCGCAGAAGGAAGTGACAGTTACCTTTCAGTAGCTAGTAAGCTAGGCCTAAACGAATGTACATGGTGTGTACAAAACGCAAAATGTCACCATCGCGATGATAACTACGGTATATGTGGTGAAGATACACCATCACATAGTCCAGGATGGTGGGGTGAACAGGGCACAGAAATTCGACATCCATCACAATGTACGCAAAACGACCGAAGACCTGGTTTGACCTATATTAAATATCATTTTCCAGTAAACCTGACAATGCCAGACTTTGTAGCTATCGTAAATGCGACTATGGTAGATTTTTCATCACCAACGCCTACCACACAATACGAACAAAAATTGGAGGGCGAAATGTTGGCTAGACTGTTGGGTTTTGTACGTCCTCAAAAACAATGGGAAGAAGAACCAACGGAAATACAAGTGTGTACTAGTTACTCAAATGCTATACTAAAAGCTGGACTCGGAAAGGATTTAAATACTCTAAAGGAGTTAACTAAACAGTCTTCGAATCAATCCTATTGCAGTAATGTAGAAATACCTAGCACTGAGGAGCCGTTTCTAATTGATTTCCAGGCACGCCGCAGAATTGGTTTGAATAATATTTATAATACTTATCAAAAAACGAAAATGGAATTGCAACATATCTTTCATGGCAACTTAAATGCATTTACTTTTGAATATTTAGAACCTTTTTATTCTGGAGAGAATTGTAGTCAATACAGCAATTGCTTACAGTGTTTAACTGATAATGCTTGCGCTTGGTGTTCGTTAAAATCGCAATGTATGCTCAAATCTGTTAACGAATCGGAGGCTTGTAGTTTACATATCGATAAAAGTGGACAAAATAATATATCACCTACTATCCTGTGGGAGTATTTAATTAATCAGCCGAGTCACTGTGCAAACTGTTCAAATTACGTTTCATGTGAGGAATGTGTTGAATCGAATTTGTGCGAATGGTGGGCAGAGGAGGCTCGATGTGCTCGTCTTGGCAAGTCGGAAAACAGTGTACGATCTGTACAGCAATGTCCAGTTCAATGTCGTTTACGTACTAATTGCCATGATTGTTTGAATGAAAGAGGACGTTGTGTTTGGTGTGAAGCCAGATCCGCATGTTTCAGTTTTGCAGTCTACACTAGTGAATATCAGTTCGGTATGTGTCGAGAGTGGTTAGATCAGTCAGTTAGTAATCTGCATCAATCGGAAGAAACAAATAATATACAACACTCAAGATCTTCCACACTTATTCCTACACATCAGCAAACAGTTCCAAAACAACAATGTAAGTCCTGTGCACAATATCGCAACTGTACGACATGTTTACGTACCCTAAGCTGTGGTTGGTGTTTTGATCGCGATAACCCCATTGAAGGCATATGCATGCAAGGTGACTTTAGTCGACCGTTTGGTAATTGTTCTTTAGCTTTAAACAGCTCTTCAGCCCATGATGCAGAATGGGCTTATGCTCAATGTCCAGACGTTGATGAATGTGGTTTAGGCCTTCATGATTGTCACAAAGAGGCGAAATGTACAAATACACATGGTTCATATAACTGTCACTGTCGACGTGGCTTTGTAGGTGATGGTCGTTTAACTTGTTTACGCACTTGTTTCGAGTCTTGCGTCCATGGTTATTGTTCGGGTGCTCCGGATTATGTGTGCCGATGTGAACTAGGCTGGACTGGTACTGACTGTTCTATCAATTGTGGTTGCCATAATCATTCCACCTGCATTGAACGTGTGGGAAAATGTGATTCCTGCCAAGCTTGGACAGAAGGAGAACGCTGTGAACGTTGTAGACAGGGAAGTTACGGTAACGCTACCTCAGCAGCTGGGTGTACACCTTGTGAGTGTAACGGTCACGGAAATCAGGATTTGGGTATATGTAATGTTAATAACGGTGAATGTTTTTGCAAGGATAACACTGTAGGCATTAAGTGTGATCGTTGTTCACCTGGTTTTTATGGTGATCCCAAAGATGGAGGGCAGTGTTACTATCGTTGTGAATCTAGAGGCATGTTGCGTCATATAGGACGCAGTGGCATTGGATCTTATAAGGCTTATAAATCTCCATGGGGAGCAAAATTAGAAGTTAAAGAATGTTTATGGATTTTAGAGCCTAAAACGTTACATGCTGAAAAGTCTTTGCTACAGGTTGAATTTGAATGGAATTCATTAGCAATGGATTGTGATGATAACGCTGTATACATTTACGATAGTTTACCCGACTTGACAGGAGTATCTCAGCAAAACCAATTGATTTCTGTAGTGTGTAATCCTTATACATCTTCGCACGTTATTGAAGCCAGATCAAGTCATGTCACGGTTTACTATAAGCAAGGTGGAGGCTTACGAAAACATTTTGGCTTCAATGCTATATATACTGTTAAAAATTGTTATGCCAATACTTGTTTACATCCCCACATCTGCGATGATCAACAAAGATGTATATGTCCCGCAGGTTATGTGGGAGCAAAATGTGAAATTGAGATTTGCCCACGTAACTGTAATGCTAAAAGAATGCAAGGTTATTGCGATACTGACTATGGCAGATGTATTTGTAACCAGGGATGGGGTGGTAAAGATTGTGGTACACCCGTCAAGCTTAACCAAATAACTGTGACAGAATTATTTAATACAATGTTGCTGTCTGAGTCGTACGAACATTTACGCAAAACTATACCCCGCTTTGGTCATACAGTCTGTGCAGATCGAAGGGGCTCGTTATGGATGTTTGGTGGTTATTCTCCTTCTCATGGGCCACTTAATGATTTTCGACAGTTCGACACAAAAAACGGCACTTGGATGCAAGTGACTGTAGAATCTACACCAGAAGATAAAATGCCTTTAGGCAGATACTTTCATGCTGCCGAGATTTATGTGAAAAAGCAAACCATTTTCATATACGGCGGTATAACTACCACTGGTTTAGCATCAGCACCAAAGCCGGAAATTTTATCAGATTTTTGGCAATTTTCAATACAGAATCAAAGATGGTCGGAGTTTGATTTAAAAGGGCATCGCATAAAACCACCAGCCTTAGCTGGTCACACTCTCACATATACCCGTAATAATGAACGCGAGTCTTTAATTCTAATTGGTGGAATGACTTTAAATAAATCCAGACAGCTAGAGTTGTGGGAGTTAAATTTGGAGACTTTTAGATGGGAGCAGTTACTAGCTTTAGGTGTAAGAATGCCTGTATTATACGGCCATACGACAGTATATCACAGTGAAAAACATATTATGTATGTTTTTGGTGGTTATTCCACGGAACCACAGAATAAATTATATGCTTTACATTTGCAAAAGATGACTTGGACTGAGCTGCCACCATTTAAAGATCTAAACAGACCTGACTCATTGCTACCCAGGGCTAGATACTTTCATTCTGCCGTTACCACAGATCAGTACATGATTATTTATGGAGGACGTAATTTCCCATATAATTCAAGTGATGTTTTAATTGCCTACGTTTATAACTGCAATCAATGGATACGTTTAACGGAAGATGTCCAGATCGTGGGCAATCTACAAACTTCCACATACGCCGAAGACATTTCTCTTGATCATGATAGCAATGCTATTTACGTTATAGGTGGCTGGGATGGCAGTGCTGCTCAAAGTCATGTTACAAAAATTGTTTTGCCATTCGATATATGTCAGTTATGGAGTGCTGGCAAGTATTTATGCCGTCATTATATGGGCTGCAGTTTCTGTACTGTGTCGGCAAATTTTGTTACATCATCTTTTTGCTTTTCCCATGGTCATAGTGGTATATGCAACAACGGCAATGGCACATTAGTGTACAATCACGGCGCTGCATGTGATGATGCTTGGATGGCTCGACGAAATTGTTCCAGTTTTACCACGTGCACAGCATGTTTGGCATCTTGGCCTTCGCATGTAGAGACGACACCGGTGTGTCAATGGTGTGATGAATGTGGCATTAAGGGGAGATGTGTTCCTGCTGGTGTTGATTGTGAAAGGCGTAGTACTTGGTGTACTAAGGAAGTAAGTGTAGGGCTATTGAATTTATGTCCCCAACCGCAGTGTCATACGTTGCATTGTGAAGCCTGTGTATTAAACGAAAATTGTGAATGGGCCCAAAATGAATTGGGCACTATAGAGTGCATAACAAAGGAGTTGGTAGAACAAAATCAGTATAAAATTATTGGTCAATGTCCATTAGCATGTCATCATTATACAAATTGTTCCAACTGTTTGACCAATGTGGATAGTGAACAGCCAAAGGATTGTAAGTGGTCTACTATGCTTAATACTTGCCTATCGCCACAAACGCAGCCTATTATGTGTGCTGGAGGTGTATGTGGCTTAGTACTGGAAACGAATGAAACCGACCATTGTCCTGAACCCTGTCACGTATATACACAATGCTCTACATGTCTAGAACATGCTCATTGTGGTTGGTGTGCTAGAGAAGGTTTTAATGGTGATGGTATATGCACAGAAGGCTCATTGGAAAATAAACAGGAGTATCCATCAGGTTCGACATGTGATTTGATTTACGCTTCGCTACGCAATGATTCTCAATTGACACCAGCTGATGTGGTTACGTGGAATTATGTTAAGTGCCCAGCCGAAAATGAATGCACAAATGGCCATCATCACTGTCACCCTATATCGGAGAGATGTATCGATACTGTAAATGGCTATCGCTGTGAATGTGGCGACGGTTACAAACTGGAAAATGATACTTGTATACCAATATGCACCCAAGGTTGTGTTAGAGGTAATTGTGTGTCACCAAACAAATGCGATTGTGATTTCGGTTACGTTGGAGCCAATTGCAGTATACAGTGTCTATGCAATGGCCATTCAAATTGTGAAGGCCCTAATCTTCTAGCTGAATGCATTGAATGCCATAACAATACTATGGGTGCTCAATGTGAAAAGTGCCAACCTCTTTTTGTTGGTGATCCTCGTGAGGGCAGAGCTTGTGTTCCATGTCATGAATATTGTAATGGTCATACTGATTCTTGTATAGCTCATGATTCTGATCCAGGTTTTTTCAATATGACCAGAACTGAATTGGAACTTAATCTTCCAGAAGGGCCGCTGGCAAATGCCACCTGTTTGCGCTGTGCCAATAACACAGCGGGAGAACGTTGTGATACTTGTATAACAGGCTATTTCCGAGGTTCTGAAGATCATCGCAAAGAATGTCGTCCCTGTCAATGTCACGGTCACGGTAATATTTGTGATCCGGTAACTGGAGAAAAGTGTAACTGCGGGAATAATACAGAAAGTGATGCAACTTGTACGGCTGGTGGTGGAAAGAATTCTGCCCATCTATGTTGGAGTGTTCAATGTTCGAAGTGTCGTGACTCATATGCTGGTAATCCAATAGATGGGCATCAGTGCTACAAACAAATAACAGTAGAATCTCGTATGTGCTTTGATGCTAAACCTATAGGTGAGTTAAAAACCATTATATTTATATATAAAATGTCAGAAACAATATTTAGATTATTATATAAATGAATGATATTTTTTATTATTTTATTATTGTTGTTATGCTTTGCAGAAGAGTGTAAGGCAAAGCCAGCTGCTCTTAAACCCGGACAAACGGTATTCTTTGTCATCCAACCACGTTTCATGAATGTTGATATACGCGTAATAATTGATGTTACTCAGGGTGAATTAGATGTTTATATGTCTCCGCAAGATGATTCATTTATTGTTGAGACAAATGAGACAACTGGATACCATGAAATCTATTTAGACAATCGCTACAATTGGGGTCCGAAAATGAAACGTTCTCACCCCCTTAATGTTGCCCAACAAAAATACGATAACTCTAGCACCTCAACTTCCAGTAGCTTTTCAAAGCTCGTAATGACTGATAAACGTAATAGCTATTATATGCCTCATATACAAGACTGTAAAAGTCATGGTGGTCATAGTTTCTATGTTAAAGATCAGCATGCCAAAGATTTGAGCACACATGTGACGTTAAATCATTGTAATACTCTGTTAAGATTATTTGGTTTGAAAAATCGTTTGGTTTTGACATTGCCGCAACATGCTCACAACTTAAGTGCAACCAGATTCTTTATTGCGTTAAGAGCTAGTTCAGGACCAGAACCGAGTTACGGATCGGTTGTTTTTCGCCAAGATCAATTACACATAGATCTATTTGTTTTCTTTTCCGTTTTCTTTTCGTGTTTTTTCTTGTTTTTAGCTGTATGCGTAGTAATTTGGAAAGTTAAACAGACCGCCGATATAAGAAGAGCAAGACGACAACATGTTGTGGAATTATTGCATTTAGCAAAACGCCCATTTGCATACGTATTTCTAGCTTCCAATTCATTTGATGTCGATAGTCCACATCCAACAACGTCATCATCGTCAACGAGTCGCATTGTACGCAGTGCCACAGGAGCACGATCTCGCCATCAGCACCACTCTGCTACACATGCCCAATTGCCAGAAGTATTGTTAATTGCTATAGAGCCTACATCAGACAATTTGGCAGCAGTTGGTACAGTATTTGTCAGTCTGCCGGGACGTTACAAAGCACCTCTTAGTATGGCGTTGGGTTCAACTTTAATCTCATATCCACCCCGTTTTTATCAAGTTAACAATAGACATTATACACGACCACCAAGAGGAAATTCAGCGCCAGTCAGTGGTGTAGTTGGAGGTGGGGGTGGTGGAGGTGTAGTAGGCGGTGGAGCTGTTGCAAGGCCAGTTCGTCAAGGTGCCATTGATGATGCAATGCCAGTGTATAATCTTGGCTAATAAGATGTCGTTAGTTTACTTATATGAACAAAGGAATTTAACAAAAGACAAATACAAACATTTATACATAGAAATATAAACAAATTTACTCCAATAGTGTGGTATCCCTACCGATATATCCATGACACGTCATCTAATCGCTTTAGTAAATCTAGTGAAATAATATTTTCGAATATAATGTAAGTAAGCAAAACCGTTTTCATTGTTTTTATTATACATTCTAAGATATATTTATTAAGGACTGTAAAGTAAACAGTGATAGCATTTTAATTTTCAAACAATTTCACACTTTAATGAGTGGAAACATTTTTTGGTTATGTTGCTCCAATATATATACATATCGCTCACTGATAGTGTCACAACTAAAACACAATATTTTTCAGGAGAGCTGTTTTAATTTTTAATTTCCTATTATTTAGTATTTATATAGGGATTAGGGAGATCGATTATTCGCCTTTTTCAAAAACCGGTTTTCGAATAATTCGAAAATGTACAATTGAAAAAAACCGGGTTTCGGTTAAAAATTAATCAAATACCGGTTAACCGGTTCTTTTATTAAAATAAAATTCTTTTCAATTCTTGTTGCATTCACAAATAAAGTTAATAAATTTTTGTCCTATGTTGTATAGTAGTTTCTAGCAAGTAAGTACGCTAGAACAACGTTCGGCTTTTTATACAACACAACGTCCTAACATTTCATCCAGTGATTCGTTTTTTACGGCGTATTTTGTAAGAGTTTAATTTGCCAACGCCTAGAGACTTGCTGCAGAATAACGTCAATCTTATAGACATATTTATTTTCGCTTATTATTTAGGAACACTCAATATACTTAGACTTATCTTTTCCATTGATTTCCAAATATTTTACACTTCAGAGGACATCCGTAGAAAAATAAATGCATGCACTACGAACTTAATAGTCTGTGCCACTGTGGTATGTTATGCATGCACCACGTCTCTATAAGTGTGTGCTACTGTAGTACGTTACGTAAGACACTCGCCTACCAACCAAGAAATCCTCGATTCAATCCCAGGCCACACCATCTGATAAATTTCAACAGCGGTATCACCTCACAACATTGCTAGTAACTGGTTATGAGCATTTACGCTGTGAAAACCTTCACTAATACATCTGCCGTTTGGAGTCGGCGCTTGTAGATCCCTTTAAATGAGTCTAGTTGATCATCATTCTCCACATAGAAAAAATTAATATTTATTTACAGAAAATGAGAAAAAGTTGTTGGTGCTCAAGTGTGTATATCTTTTTCGCCCTACCATGGCTTCCACGTTCTTTAGACGTTCATGATTGCCATATACATAAAAATAAGACGTTATATACTAAATTTAGAAAAATGCTTAAACGATGAGCATATTTGCAATAAAAAATATAAAAATGTATAAAACTTGTACATATTTAAATTAATCGGTTATTCGTGTTAAATTAACAGATTTATTCGGTATTCGTAAAATGCTTATTTTAAAAAAACCGTATTCGACAAAATCAAAAAAGCCGGTTGAAACCGGTCGAATAATAACTGTTAGATCTCTCTAATTTGTTGCTGTGCAATTAATTTTATACGAATCACTACGATTTATTCACACCGTATAGATAGATCACAATATTTCGCACAATTTAGAATATTTAACTAAAAAATCATGTGTTTTGGGTTGTGACATTATTGAAGTAAATGAACGATATGTATGTATCCATATTTTGCTCGTGATGTCTAAAAAAAAAATTTAAAGCATTTAAATTTAAATTCTTAAATTTTTGTCTGTATTATTTATTGCTTTTATTATCATATTGACTAGGCACTACTGCAAGACACTGCGACCCATAGGATCTATTGTGCCAATTCCAGCACATCAGCAGATGTGATGTCTTTCTAATGAACTCTAGCAGATCTGAAACCATAACAGTGGATACGTCACCTAGTGATACTCTATGTACACCTAAACATATCCACCTAAACCTATCAAGAACTTCACATTCACACAATATGTGTTCCGCTGTTTCTGATGCTTGTGAGGGCACAGTCTACAAACATCCACATCTGTGGCCGCAAACCTCTTTAGATGCGCTCTTATTCTACAGTGACCGTAAGAAACTCCGTAAAGAGTTTCAAGTCCGGCCTGCCATACTTGAGAACCTCAGAACGACGCAGAAATTACGGACTGATCGCCGCTCTAGAGTGACGACGCCCCCTTTGAGCATTCCACTGTTCCAAGCATCTGTCAATTTTCCAATCCTTGATTAGATTGAGAATGGTAGTGAATGGTGCTGCATAGAAAGATGCCAGACCGATATATGGTGTTATGTCAATGTCCAGGTATCCAAATCAACTGGGCCTCATTTCCTAGCGTAATCTTTTGCAACATATCGTAGCAATATTTGACCAGTCTAGATGTCAATCGATTCGAGCTAAGTGCCCTTAAGGCAGCTTGGCTGTCAGAGAATATATTAATGGTCTTACCCTTGATCACGCTGTCTAGGTTTATCTCCGCACATATGGCAATGGCCATGATCTCAACCTGGAAGACAGTGCGATCGACAGTACCGACGCAATCATTCACTTTGGAGCCATCATTCTACCAGTTTAGATCAAACTTACTTTGTCTGTATTACTAATATACGTTTAGAAAATATATTCAATAACATCTTCCAATTAAGAATTACTGCAAAACAATTTTTGAAACTGGTTCAATAACAAATTTCAGTGCTAAACTTTAAAAAGAAACGTAAAAGTGATTAAAATTAAATTAAAAATTTAGATTTTTTTAACTTAAAGCCATGGCTAAGCTATGATTAGTTTCCGAATTAAATTTTAAATTACGTTGGAGCAATATAATGCAATGAGAATTACAAAATCCACTATTTCAGTTCGCTTATTTTATCTAAATAATTAAGCAAATGGAAAAAGAGGAAAAGTGCAATAATAGAAGAAAATTAACTCTTCATAATCTTCTTAAAAATCAATATAATTCGTCAATTTTATTATATACTTACATATATATACATATATACATAAATGAATCATTAAAAAAAGAAACGATTTTATATTGAGATAACAAACCAAACAAAAAAATCATTCTGTATAACTTAATAAAAAAATTTAATACAAAAAAATAAACAAACTTCACACAAATATAAAAACTATATATTAAATTGTGCAAATCAAAATGCGAAGTGGACAATATAAAAGCTTAACGATAGTGTTAAAGTTTGTGTTGGATAACAATAACAGTGGCCAAACATAAGGGGGCTTGTTTAACTTTCAATTTATTTTGTTTATAAAAAGAATATAATTTTATATATTTAAACAAATTTTAGTCTTCAGGGGAAGGTTTGTAAAAACAATTGATCATGTAAAGAAATGTCCGCAGTTTTTTATGCATTTTTTAACTATTACCATATATATAATACATATTTCTTTTATTGAAATTCAGTTTTAAAACTTAACCCACCAACATCTATTGCATGACCATTTCCATAATTTGTGTCTATTTCCGATGGTCAAACACAGCGTGATCTCTGTACACTTTACAAACTTTCAGCCATTTTTGCGTCGTTTTTTCTTTCTTTTTTTCAAGTAATGGAGCATTACATGGTGCATTTCTTTAGATATTTATTTTATTTTCAAATCAATATAAAATGCAATAAATAAAAGAATTTTAGTTTTAAAAAATACAATCTGAAATTTCATTTTCCAAACACTTCTGTTTGGAACAATCGAATTATTATTACTTGATATATGGACAAACAACACCGTCTTCTGCAAAAGAACTGCTTTTATAAATAAATTTAATTTATATTTAATAGCGTTTGCATAGTCTATTTTTAATAATTTCTAAACAACTATTAGTATTGAGACTAACGTTTTCAGTATAACTCGTTGGTACGTAATTCAGTGAAAATATTCCCTCCATTTTTGAATACATTCAGCGAAATAAATATAGCGTACAACACTTATAACTTTTTTTTAAAGAAACTTTTTTTAGCAAATCAAAATCTCTTTATAGAAGAACTAAATTTAGATATAAAACATGTTTTATCTCATTATAATTAATAAACTAGGTATATATATATATATATATATATATATATATATATATATATATATATATATATATATATATATATATAAAAAAGTATATATATATATATATATATATATATATATATATATATATATATTTTTTTTTTTTCGAAAGAAATAAGTATAACGTACAAACTAATATTATCAATATTTTTTTAAATGGGCGTATAACTTACCAAAATTGGATATAATGATATCATTCAGTTGCCTTCGCATAGATTTGACGAGATTGCGTGAAGTTTAGAGCGGTATACTTGACTTTTTTCAAACATCGCGTCCTCAAACCCTGTAACGTCGTGAATTGGCGGCCGCTATCATAAAAGCGTTGTTACAGAATGGTCCAATTAATCTCTCTGTGGTTTAAATCAGGACCATTTAATCACATTATTATTATTTTTATCTAAAAATGAATTTTTAATTGCCTTGTAATTGTGGTCTCTTGCGTTATCGTTTGGAAAATAGAGAAATTTTGACGGATATTTTCCCAATACTCACCTAAAACATTGTTAAACGTCCCAGTATCCACACCAATGGCAAATATACCCCTCTAAACGATACAAAATCTAGTCAAATCTATGCCAAGACGATGAAATGATGTCATTAGATCCAATTTTGGTACAACAAAATATTATGTTATAAGCCCGCTTAAAAAAATATTGGAATATTAGTTTGTACGCTATACTTATTTCGTTCGAAAAAATATAATTTCTTAATTATAATAAGATAGAGTTATTCAATACATAAGTTTTATATCTACATTGAGTTCTTCCCCAAAGTGGTTTTGATTTGTCAACAAAACTTTCCGAAATAATATCATTTGGTCGTTAAAAAAACTTAATAAGTATTTTACGCTATATTTATTTCGCAGGGTGTACTTTATTGCCAATACGTACTGAGTTTTATAATGATTAATCATTACTTTGCTGGTCACCATACCATATCAACTTGTTGTTCCACCATCATCATTATAGATTATATTGATCATTACCGAGCTAAAGTAGTATTCCTTCTAGCAAAGATTAGGGAAACAATGGTTCTATTAACTTCATGAGTTGTATAAACTCCCAATGCCCAAATAATCTTCTCACATTATTTGCTTCCTTTACCGCGTTTTAATGTAGCAGTTGTGTGCTTCGGTTTTGACTTTTTTATTTTGATTCACATTTGGATTCAGTGTTACTTGATCCTATTTGGACGTAATTACATAACTAATTAGCCATAATTAATTTTTTAAATTATTAATTAATTCATTCCCTAAACCTAGTTTAATGGTAACAGTCGAACTCATCTGTTTTAAACTTTCTTTTATAGCATATTTCCTTTACGAAAAATTTATTTTGTAATCTCATGGAGTTCGGCAAAAGTACCTTTAAGCAAAATGTAGGCTTAAGCAAAAGCTACCTTTAAGCAATGAATACCTTTAAACAAAATATTCCTTTAAGCAAAATGTACCTTTAAGCAAAAGGTATCAGTTGTATAAAGTACAATATTGAGAAACAATTCCTTTTTTAAAAAGGCCACTTTTATAATCTTTAACAATATTTGCTTTAAACTTCGAATTGCATTGATTGTTTGCTATTTTTGTTAAAAAAAAATGCGGGAAACTTTACTCTACCAACTAACTAACTTGTAGTTTAAACTATAATTAAAAATTTTTCTCTAAAAAAAATTATTTAATGTGCAATTATTGTGTGTTACTAAATTAAAAGAAAAGTAGTTTCTAACACGTAAAGTTCATTGGCAGTGTTATTTGATTTGTAAAATATTTTGTAAAGAACACAATTCTAGATTATTCATTTAAGAAAAGTTATTTATCCTTAATTGTTTTAAAAAAGGTGTCATTAAATTTTAAAAAATATTACACTATCTTTAACACGTTGAGTGTCAAGTAATTTAATGAAGAAATCACCGTCAGACCATGGGTGCTGTTTAGAAACGCAGGTATCGTTGCATAGTACTGTTAGCAAAATAAAATTTACTTGATGCATGTGTTTAAAAGTATTAGGGCCACTGTTAATGTACATTTTTTAAACTTATATCATTTTTACACTATCAGTCACCGGCGACTGTCGTGAAAAGTTGTAGCAGTCAGTGGTGACGGATGCGGCAAAAACGAAAAGTTTCGTGCCAGTCATCGATGAGGTGTTATATAGAAATTAAAAAAAAAAACTTTAAAATAATATTACTGTCATTTTGCATTAAAACTTGTCCACTTTCGAGAATGTGTACAATAAATATTATTAATTTGTTATAAAAGAATGTTAACAAAACGAACAAAAAAACTGAACAAAAATTTTTTATTAGATTAGAAGTCTTTGTAAAATGTACATATATAATTAAAACAAGAACTGATTAAAAAAGAAAAATTGGTTGCTCAAAATATTTTTTATTTATTTTATTTTTTCTTGTAAATCTATTTAATTTTAATTGATTGTAAAATCTTTTAGTTTGTGTGTTTAAAATATTCTTTTTGATGTTTTAAAAAGTAACATATCTCTTCTATTCTTTACACAATCTGATTTCATTTTCTCTATCTCCTATAAAAATATAAATATATAAGTAGTTAGGCTTTATTTGATATTATATTTTCTTTCCTTTCGGAGCCCCATTTTCTAAGAATCTCATTTTTTTACACTTATATTTATATATATATGTATATTTTTTTAGAATTTAAGATTTTGGTGTTGTTATTACATTCATATTAAATTAATTTTTTAAATCTATTTTATGTTTCGTCCTTCAATTAGTATATATTTAAATTAAAAATTTGTCTATATGTGTTTTTCGAAGTCTTGTTATATTAAAACTAATGGTTGTGTTTTGTTTATAAAAAGTGTTTTTTTAACAAATCAATTTATTTATATAATTACATATTTTGTTTTTCTTAATTTTGTCTTAATCAAATTTTAATCATATTTTGTTTCGATAATATTAAGTACAATAAAAACATAAAATTAAGCAAAATCAATAACTTAATTAAAGGTATGGAATTATATAAAGAAATAAAAATTTTTAATAGTGAAATTGTATTGAGAATAAGTGAATAAAAATTAAACAAATTTAAATAAATTTTGTGAAAAAATTTAAATATTACTACATGGGCTAAATAAGTTTTTTGTGAACCCTGAAAAGAGGAAAGTATATTAGCGCGAATACTAGGTGCAATGGACGCATAAGCCTTGTCGCCTTTTTGTCTTCTCTCTGTTCTGAAAAACTTTCAAATTTCTATAATGCGTGTTCAAATCTTGCTCCCAGTAATGTATATAAATATTGTGAAGGGTACAAAAAACATTTATACATTGGCTTTCTGCGGAAAGTAATTAAGTACTCTAGAACGAAATCGGTTTGTAAAACTTCAACTGTCTCCTTTTAACTAGGTTTCTCTCAAAGATGTATAAAAAAAGAAAAATTAACTCTTACTGACAGGACTCTTCGCACTGGAATAATATTTTGGGCCTCAAATAATTCTTACAAACATTCTGGTTTTGTTTGTCTTTCCGTATGTATTTATTTTATTAAGGTTCCCCCAATATTAAAATTCGTATTAGTTTTAGTTATTAAATTACTTCTTTTAATGTACTAAATTTGAGTTTTTATATAATTGCCAATTTTTCAGTTTCTATGGAACGATTACATCGAAACAGCTGGTTTTTTAAAACATGATTATCTTCTTTTTCTTTCGGTTTACTTTTTTGTTGACATACCTTTTTTTCTATCGTTGCGTTACTGTATGCGAAGACTTGATAGAAACCTTTTCTTTTTCGATCGTAGCGTTACTGTATGTGAAAACTTGATCGAAATGTAGAACAAGGCTGACTATAAAATATTACATTGGGCAACAAAAACAAAGTTTAATGTTTCCTTAATGAGTTAAATCTTATTAATTAAAGATAGATCAGCAGTAAACCTCAAGCATGGCTACATGTATTTTTTTTGATTTTTTTTTTTACCAACTGAACCAGTGATGGCGTCTTTTGTACCCTAAAAATCCATTAAAATGCTCTCTTTGAGCTTTTCCAAGTTTTCCTTTCCCTTAGTATAACTGGAGAAGTAATGCAACATATATATTCTTCTTACCAAAGGAACGCGCATTGGCAGTCTTTATATCGATGTAAATATGTTATTTCACCACAAATATACCAGAAGTTATTCACCAGATTTAAAATCAGAATTTCTGAAAAAACAAAGCCTAAATCAATATGAAATTAAAACTATATATAATATGGCAAAAAGAAATTAAATATTGTCACTTTGAAGGCTTTTTTAACTCAAACACAAATATCAAAAATTTTAGATAGATAGGTATGAAAGGCGATACCGAAGTACCCCACCCAGAGGCCACAGAGGCTCATTGTGGAAGACCTTTCCCTGGAAAAGAAAAATAAAATGGAATGGAAGAAAGGAAAAGGAAGGTATGAGGGTAGAGAAGAAAATAAATTAGGCAGCTTACAAAAAGGACAAACTTAAATTACAAAAAACGTACACCCAAGTAGATTACCTGAAATAACCTAGTGGGGCAACCCAGACCTGACAAAATGCAGGTCGCATGTCCCATTTCGTCCTAGAGCGGTCTCCTCTGCTACTCCACAACTCATCCATTCTGCGAGGGACCCAGCTATCCACCGAACTCCCAAAGAAGCGAAGCGGTGGTCTTACATACGCATCCGCCATTTCGATGCTTCTAGCCGCGCCAGCTCATCTGCAGTCTCATTATCTCGCGCGCCATAGTGCCTCGGAACCCAGCACAACCTAACACTGCACACATCCAGGAGCACAATGCAACTAGCCTTGAGCTGACATGGCGTCCAGTCAGCGCTATACGATAGTCACCTGACTGTCTATGCAAAGGGTCCGCAAATAATTTTTTTTTTTTTTTTTGAAAATGCTATGAAAAAAAACTACTGAATATTTTCTCAAATTTCTTTTTTTATTTGAAAGTACAATCCTTCCGGTTAATAATGAAAAATAATTTCATTTAAATGGCTGCCTCGGCTGGCTATGCAGTAGCCTACACGATCAGTCCACTTTTTAAGCACATTATCGATTGTGTGCAGCTGTATTTCACCAATGGCTTCACGAATATTGTCCTTTAAAGCGTCAATTGTCTCTGGCTTGTTGGCGTAATACTTATCTTTGACGGCACCCCATAAATAATAGTCCAACGGTGTCAAATCGCAGCTCCGAGGTGGCCAAACGACATCAGCTCTCGACATCAGGGCGCAAAGCATCGAGTGTAGCTTCGGCTGTGTGGCACGTAGCGTCCTGTTGAAAGTAAATGTTGCTAATATCCTCCTCACGATAACGATCGCCATTGACTGTAACGGCCGCTCCTTGCTCATTTTCGAAGAAAAATGGTCCAATTATGCCTCTGGACGAAAATCCGCACCAACCAGTGACTCGTCTTAGGTGTATCGTCTTTTGAATGTATGCGTGCGGGTTTCTGTGCCCCAAATGCGACAATTTTGCCAAGATCAAAATGAGCTTCATCTGAAAAGATGATTTTTTTTGGCAAAATCGGCATCTTCTGTAAGTCGATCGCAGGTCCAGATTCCCAGCGTTGTTCAAGCGTATACATAACCATATTCGTTCAGCGGAAGGATAATACTAATTATCTGTCAAATCTGACATGAGCTAAGTTGAAAAAAAATTAGATGGCGGACTCTTTAGAAGACGACGCTCAGCAGTCATTCGCGAAAACGCTCAGCCGCCCTAAAAACAGCAAAGACCTCGGCCTGAAAAACGCTCCACCCGTCCGGCAGTCTATAGGACAGTTTAATGGCACTGTCCACCAGGTAGACCCCCGCATCAGTACCCTCCTCGGTCTTGGAGCCATCCGTAAAGATAGCATGGCCATTAGCAGTCTATCAGCCCCCTGCCAAGACTCTGTTTGGAAAAACTGCCGAAGGGGCTTGTTTAAGACGCATTCTCTAACTCTATAGTCCGTATAACCCCAATCCAGCCCTTTAATATAGCAGAATATCCAACATCCAGTCTTGGCCAGGCCTCCTTCAAAAACCATCAAGAAGCTATTTGCAGCTCTACTCTTCACCGCAACCTCTAGAGAGGTTAGGCCCATGATAATATCCAGCGCTGACTAAGGAATAGTTCTGAAGACACCAGATATGCCCAAAGCGACACACTTGTGTACTTTATTCAGAAGCTTCCTTCAACTGGCATTTTCCATAAGTAAGGATAGGTAATACTATGGAATCATAAACCCACTTCACCATAACCGGGCGAAGACCCCGGCTCTTACCAACGGCATTTCTAACCGCATAGTAAGCGTCGTGGTCCTTATTCATCCTAAGAAGGGTGTTTTCCCTTCAATCAAGTTTCCTATCTAAGAAAACTCCTAAACTCCTTCGCCCTATCAGATAGCCTCAACCTATTACCATTCAACTAAGGCAGTTCAAACTTCTCCAATTTGTATCTTCTGAAGAAGAGAACTAGCTCAGTCTTAGAAGGTTTTATGCTAAGATCCCTGACGGACGCCCAGGAAGAAAGCCTATCAAGCGCCGATTGCATCGGCGAAGTCACCGATGGTAGAGAGGAACTCCCCCGTCACCAGAATCAAAAGATGGTCTGCATAACAAACTACCTACATACCTCCCTCGTCAAATCTCCTAAAGATGCCATTCACAACCAGATTCCAACAACATTTTACAACAACTTAATATTCACTATACATCACTTTTACTTCCACTTTAACACGTCTTTATCTTACGACAGCCAAATGAAAAACTAACTGACATGTAGGTAAAACAGCTCTTTATATACCTAATTGTCTGCATTTTAAAAGGTTCAGAAAATATAGACCATTTTCTAATTCCATATCCGCTAATTCAAATGTAACGTAAAGATCTTCGATGTGGCAGTGCTGCCAACTTGACATATACCAAAATATTGCAATACAGAGTTGTATTTTTTTTCGTAAAAATATAACGTCACCCCTTCCTCAATGGCAGTGATGAGCATTGACACCGCATCCCAGCACAGGGAAGACTTCATTTAACCTGGCAGACTCAACCAGCCCTGCCACTGTAACACTAGGCGGATCCTTCGCCTCATAAGTCAAATAGATAGAAGCCAATATTAACCTGACACCGTGCATATCTCTACTAAGGGATGGACCATACAGCAAGTGAAGGCGTATATGGACTAGGAAACAACTAACAACCAGTACGTGCCCTAGCACCAGAGTTGAGCTGTTAGCAACCAGTTATCTTTATACACTTTACTGGCCATAGCCACAGCTACCTACCACCTTGACCGTTAAAGTGTTGGATAGCCCTTAGTATGGCAGTCTTTATGGTCCCAGCAATTAATGCAACCGATGGTGCTTGGCACGATTGAGCCTACCGCCGCAAACATTGGTTGAAGGAACAACAGCTGACACTTAAGACACTTCAAGAGCCTTCAATATGTCTTTAAAAAAAAGTTTACTTTGATAAAAAGAAAAACATTGTTCGATTTCAAAACGGCGGTTTTTCTAATTTAAATTTATTTCGTAATGCTTCCTAAGCAATTAGTACTTGACTGTGCAACTCCGCGATTCGTATTGTTTATACGTACACTGAACACACCGCACATAATCGTATTGTGAAAAAATAACAACACGTGTGGCTGTGAATTGAGTGAGGAAAACTTTATTTTGTGATTTATCGAAAGTATTTATTTATTGTGTCAAAAATATTTTAAACGTAATGAAATCAAAACAAGTAAAACAGAAAAAAGCCATTGAACCAGACAGTGACTCCAGTTTTGAAGAGGAAACGGATAAACAACAAGATGATAACATGTTGACAGACTCGGACGATAATGATGATGATGGTGAAAATGAATACGAAAATGCAAATACTGGCCCGGTTACCGATAGTTCTGAAGAGGATGATGACGAAGACATGAACGAAGATAAGCCTACGACCAGCAAAAATGTGAAAAAGTTATCGAAAAAAGATCAGGAAAGTGCAAGTTCCGATAGTGACGATGACGATGAGGATGAAGACGGCGATGACGATGAAGATAAAGTACCAGAAGTTAGAATGCCGGTGTTAAATCCATTAAGTCTAATGCGAAATAAAGAACAAAGAATGGCACTCTTTCGTAAAATGAAGAAGGAAAAGCATAAAAAGAAAATGCAGGAACGTAGGGCAAGACGTAAAGCTGGTGTACCAAGTAATCCAGGCCATACCATTGAAAGCCTAAGAGAGAAAGATCAAACTACAGTTGAAAATTTAGATGATTCTGATAATGAAGAATTACGAAAAGAATTACAATTAGATGACTTTAGCTCCTACTTTGAAAGATCCTATGAACCTAAAGTTCTTATAACTTTTGCTGACAATCCGGTTACAAAAACACGTAAATTTGGATTAGAATTGGGACGTATTTTTCCAAATGCTTTGGTTAAAATACGCAACAAATCATCGGTCAAGAAAATTTGTAAATCTGCCATACGTGAAGAATATACAGATGTCGTTATTATCAATGAGGATAGACGTAAACCTAACGGTTTATTAGTCATACATTTACCCAATGGACCCACAGCACTATTTAAAGTTTCAAATGTAAAGCTTACTTCGGATATGAAACGCGATCATAAGGAAATTACCAAACATCGTCCCGAAGTCATTCTTAATAATTTTACTACGCGTCTAGGTCTAACAGTGGGCCGTATGCTAGGTGCTCTATTCCATCATGATCCAGAATTCAAAGGCCGCCGTGCAGTTACTTTCCACAATCAACGCGATTACATATTTTTCCGTCATCATCGTTATGAGTTTACCAAGGATGGTAAACGTGTAAAACTACGTGAATTGGGACCTCGTTTCACTTTAAAATTACGTTCGCTACAGGAGGGTACTTTTGATAGTAAAACTGGCGACTACACTTGGATAATAACAAATAAACGACACGCTCTGGAGGCATCCAGACGTCGTTTTCATTTGTAATGATAAAAACAAAGAAATGTATAATAATTTGTTTTACTGGTTAGTTTACAGAAATTTAGTTTTAATGCTTTGTATTGATTAAAGTTTGCACACAAGTTTAACTTCAATTTATTTGTTGTTATTGTATATTAAATAATTTCTAAGGTGAGTTTTCTAATAGTTTACTTATCGCTGTTTTAAGTTCACACATTGTTTTTAATTTTTTGAGCAAATCATCTACTGTTATGTTAACGCCCCTTGGTAGCTGCCCTTTTAATTCGAAATTATTTTTAGCACTTTTAAAGCGTTTATATATTTCTTCTGTGGTTAACATTTGAGAATATGGCAAATCTTCATCTGAACTAAATACTATCGATAATAAATTAGCGTTTTCTTCTTCAAACATGAATTGAGAACCCGAAGTCTGTCGACTTAAGTCGGTGATAATTATTTGTTTGTTCAAATGAATGTCTTCTGCTTTGAAGCCCGTCTCTTTGAGTGTTTCACTAGACAATAACGGTTGAATTGTGGCGATATCTGGAAAACACAATTTTTTAATTTCTTTAGATAGGATAAAGCCTTGTTCAGTTCTATTAAAATCTGGGTGTAAATCCAAAAGACTCAAAAGATATTCCTCTTGTTCGCTTAAATCATAATCGTATATATTAGGTAGTACATGATTTAAGAAACGTTCACAAAGTTGTTCTGCAGTCAAGTCCATATACATATACGAGTTGTTCAAACATTCATTGCGAAAATCCAACCACATTTTGGAGTTTGTTATGAATAATAAATATTTTGTGTTCAATGCATAGGTAATTTGAGCCCAGTCCAACTCAATCGAATGTTCATAACTGACGTCGCTATCCTCAGAATCTAGTTCATCTCGGGCAGCAGTGATATCATTCATTTTTTTGTCTAAACTATCACGGACCGTTAATCAAGAATGGCGGAAGAAAGATGTCAGCACAAATTTGTTTTTCGTTTCCTCTTCTTAAACATCTAAAACAGAATTGCATTTTCTTTTCCTTCTATAAGTGTTGCCAATGTGAGTTATGAAAGTCGCTTTTTATATCGCCATTTTACTCTATTGCCGGGTTAGAAGAAATCACAGAATAACGAAGGCTCTCTACCAAAGCTGAGTGTATATCGAACTGCAAAGTATATTACTTTTTTTCTTAGAGGTATTAATAGAAATGGCTCAGGTTCGAGTCCCGGCAGTATCTCGAGTGTTTAATAAAGAGACTTCAACCTCTCTCTAGACAAATCCATCTTTAGATCGATTTTGTATCCATGTATTTGTCTGGAGGGAAGTTGAAGCTTATCTTTGGCGATAATGACAAACATCAGACGAATGATCAGGAGAAAACGCCAATTGGGAAAAAATTATAATGCTAAAGATCACTACCACCAATTAGTAAGGATCCTCATCAATACACACAATCATATGGAGGCGAGCTACGGTAGATTTATCATCTACTTAGCTCTAAATTCACTTTGATTACTGATGCAATGGATGCTAGTGACGAAAAAAAAAAAATTATTAGAAATGCGTTTTTTTCTTATATAAAATTTTACTTCACAAAATAGAATACATATTCATTTTATTTTTTATTTCGCTTTAAAAGGTTATTAGCAAAAAATTAATTATTTTTGAATGTAAATATAAATAAATGCATTTTATAGCATTTTAAAATAAATTTGAAACGACATATCATATTTGTATTTAACCAACAAAGAAATAAAAAGGAAAGTTTATAAAAAAAATTAAAGATCCAAAATTACTACGTATATGCATAAGTAAATTAAAAATTATAAATAATATTATTTTTCATAGGTATATTTAATAAATTATTAGAATTTAACAAGGTGGCTACTACATCATTGGACACTGTGGATTACCAGCGGCAGCACCCGCTGTGGCTGGATCTAACATAGGTAAATCACCGGCTGTTTCGGCTAAAATCTCTTCTGGAGGTTGGCCATATTCTTGTAATTTACGCATATCATCTAATACTACTTTAAATTTTTCACGTTTTTCTTTAGGCGTATCATTTGGATTTTCATTTTCTAAATGTCCTTCGATTATCTTATATAATTCCAGTTGTTTTTCATAACGTTCTTTATCTTCAGCAGATATTTTGTCACCATTTTCTTCCAAATATTTGGGATATTTTTCTAATAGTTCCTTAATGCTTGGTAATAGGATTTCAGCGGACAATAATGATTGCATCATACCTTCCATGAAGGGCAGGAACATATTGCCATCATCACTACCAGCCTGGAATAAAAAAAAAAAAAAAAATTAGTATATATGTATATATATATGTACTGATCTTGACAGACATATATATATATATATTCTTTTAATTTATTATAATAAACATATATTCTAAAATCTTAAGTAAAAAATAGGACAAATTCAGTTCAAAACACATAAGAAATTTAGCAAAAACATATTTTGCTCACATTTGGTATAGTCAACTAACTCTACACAAAAACTAAAATATTTTTCAGACTTTTAATATTTCTTTTGCATTTATTACACATTGAAGTAGCTTTTTCAACCAATTAGCCAGCTTTTTTAGACCATAATCTACCGGTATTTTTACAATTCAAACACTACTGCGGTTTACATGCTATAAAGTTCTTTGGTCGGCGTTTAACTACTTTTTTTTCAATAAACCCAACAATTTTTAATAGGGTTCAAGTTGAGGGTTTGTGTAGAAGTGTCTATAACTTTTCTGCAGTTATAAAGAATACACAACCGCACTATGTATATGCGAATTATTCTTAGAATCGTTGTTCTGATAATATTTAAATTGTCGTTTGTTGTCGCTGAGGAACCCGAATTCCCTAGTGCTGCTTATCAAATCTGTCTTTAAAATGGCAATATTGCCGTGCACCCATTGTTGATTCCATAAAAGCAACGTCTTCTACGCTTTCCCTTGAGACACACCCCTAAACCAATATTGAAATTTTTTTAAATTTAACATTTGGAATAATAATGTTCCTTTCTAGCGATGTTTGGGTTTTCTCCACACTCTTGTAGGCCCATCGTTGTAATACTACACTATTTTCATATCAGCACAAATTATAACGTTATCCCAATAGTGAGACGGTTGTTAAACGTTTATAATGGCGACGATAAAACGCTTTTCAATGTTTGCTATAGATAATAATGATTGCTTATGTGCTGCTCTTGATTATTATTTAATGACAATCGACAACACCACCCTCCTCTTCAAGCTTTTTACAATTGTTACTGTGGAAATTTGAGGGTTTAGAGCAATGGTTGTAATAATACGCTCTGCATATTTACTTATTATGGTCTTAGGTTCAATTCCCCTCTTTAACTTCAATCATCCGCTCATTCAGCTCAATTTTGAACATTGTAAATGGTTTTTCTTGTCACTGAAAGTATTTCTGTTCTGTTTGTAAGATAAGCTTTTTGAGATTTGCATTTCAACAAATTATAACCAACTTATTTACGAAATTGCAGAAAACAATAACCAACTTCAAAATAGGACATCAAAACACATTTGACCTTTAAATAAATGCTAAACTGAGTAAAAAGCAATAGGTGTGTAAAGTTATTTGACATTAAAAACAATTGGGTAATATTTGTTTTTGTTGTATATTTCTCTTAATTTGTAATAAACTGGAATATTTTTGGAGATAATCCTTTGAAGATATTGCATAAATTATCTACAACAAAAAAATATGTCTGTAGTAATAAACCCTATTTTATTGGCAATTAAATTTAAAAAACCTTATTATTTTTATATGCGTAAACTCATTCTTGACATGCAAAACATTTTATCTACTGCCACGGCTGTGTTAACAAAATCTTATTGATATTGGCGAATCGAAATATTTCGGCGATTTAAACATTTAACTTTCTTGTTTTTATCTAAATCGAATTTAACTCTCTGCAACTGACGTGCATGGATTGTAACAATTGTATTGACGTGGAGTCTAACAGACGTCACTTTTAGGCTCTTAATTTTTTGTTGACGTTTCTGAATACCAGCTTCTTTGCTTAATTTTTTTCATCAGTAGATAGTTTTCTGGCTAACATGAGGTTTAAATTTGAAATAAAGGACGTTATTCTTGGAAATATGATTTATTTTATTGATTCATATTGCACGAAGTTAAGCGAAAAAAGTTTTTTCGGTGTCTGTCAGACTACACATCAGTTACAGAGGTTTAAAGAGAAGTATATTTGTATGTTTTACGTAATACTTACATTTTCTAGACTTAAGCCTCCAAACATTTGAGCGACATCATTTTCCGATACTGGAGCATTTAAATTATCTGTACCTTCTTGCAGACCTTTTAAAGCTTGTGCTATACTATCGGAATATTTGGCAACTTCTTCATCACTAGCCGAGTTTTCACCTTGTAAAGTTAAAGCTGCGGCCTCAGCCATTTTCTTAAAACCACTTAAAATCTGTTCAGGATCTTGGGGCAGAGGTGCTACATCACCACTTGGCGTATCAGGGCCACCAAACAGAGTATTCATTCGTTCGGCCAACAATTTTGCTTGTTCTCTGTAGAAGAAAATATATATGAAATATTTTTGCTGTTCCACCATATTGATAGAAACTTACAGAAAGAATTCTTCTGAATCAGTAGATGGTCCATCACCTGATTCTGTGGAGCCCGTTGCAGCAGTAGCTGCAGCATTTGCATCACTATTTAAACTTTTTTCAGTTTTAGCAAAATCTTGTAGAGCATCTTAATTAAAAGAAAAATAAATTTTTATCAAATTACATAATTTTTATTTTAATTATTAAAATGAAAATTGTTTTTGTTTTTAGACGGACTCGCATTACACAAGTGCATTTGTATGTATGGGTGCAGGTATTTATATGTATATATTTTAGGCTATAGCGAGAGACAGACATGATCGTTGGACTTTTAAGCGATGGTGTCTTATTTCATTGGTTACTGTGAATAACGGCTTATCTCACGTTTTGTTTTGCAATTTAGTCAAATATTTCCATTTTTTAAGACTGTTTTTCATGAGTATCACACCACTGATTAACATTTTCTTGTTTATTCAATTCTTTAGTACTTACTGTCTAATAATTCATTGAGCTCATTGTCATTGGTTTTCTGTTGTTCAGCCATTGCACGTGATTTCTATTTGCACTAATTCTATGCAATTTCTTCTATTTTACAAAAATATTTCAATGGGTTGCCTTTCTTTTAAACTATCCTCCTTTTTTCTGTGGTTAATTTTACTTTTTTTTTTGCTTTTCAAAGAGAGGCGAAATCTGAAATGCGGTAGTGCAGCGTAATTGTCAGGCACTCCACTACGGGTGTTATTTGTTGTACTAGTACTGCCACTTTTGTTTTTAAGTTGTTTCCCCTTTTAGAGAAAATAAAACTCCCACTTTTGTGCCCAAATTAAAGTATATTTTATTGGAAAATTTTGTAAATCTCCATTTTATTTTATTAATAATTATCACTGATCTTAATTATTATTATAGCATAGGTACTATAAATATTTTATGAATAATATAAATAACTCTGTTACATTAAAGATTATATTATGAAACTCAATGAAACAAATCCCTTAAAATATTATAAAATAAGAGCTTAGTTAATACTATTAAACATATGTTAGCAAAACAGGGTGGTTTGTGCTGTTACATACGTTGTCTACTATTGTGAATGATTATATTAGGAAAATTTGTTCACAATTTTCCTAAATGGAAACTTTGTGCGGGAAAAATAAGCAAAATAAACGGCTTTTTGATAAAGGCAAATCGTTATTAAAATTATACGTAAAACATATAACAATATGTAAAATTAGTTAATTACAATGTGTGCAAATTCTTGTGCATCTTATTAAGTCAGTTGTGCCAAATCTGTATTTATAACGGTACTGTTTCATTGCAGGCAGGATAATTGACAATTTTATTAATTTACATATGTATGTTTGTGTGTGTGTGTGTGTGTAGTTAATTATGTTATTCTGTGGTAACTATAACCGAAAGAACCAAAATTCAATTGATCGGTTACGGCGCTATAGTATGTAACAGTGCACAGTATTGCCCATAAAATTGGCTTATTTTGTTGCAAATCAATTAAACTAATGGGGTATTAGAGTGCTTACATCGTGTTGGTCTCCTATGCATATAGCGAAGTGTCCTGTGTAACGATCGTTTGCTTTTTGAAATCAAAAAGTTACTATCACACATTTTAAAGGATGGCCTGATTAGCTACGAAGAAAAGTCAAAAGCTACCTCTCAGAAAGGGATAAATATACCTGCGACTGAGATAAGAGTGACCCCAACGCAGAATCGGACAAGTTTTTTCTCACAGATAAGTCCTCCAAACTTAAAAAATATAAGAAATACATTCAGTGGATCACTGAAATGGAAACAATAAAATTCCCTAAATTGACATCAAAAAAGTGAGTATGTAAAATTTTGTTGTCAAATGTTTGTCAATTTATTATTTGATAATGTAAAGTCTATTTGTTATATCTTCTTTAACCCTAGAAAACTAAACCTTTATTTCAACGTTTTAAACTAAACTTCGTCTGTGGAGTTAATTTTTCTTTAAACAACTGTTTTTTTTAATTCTTGTGAGTTTTTTTTTATTGATAAAACAGTTTATACATATTTAAATATTAGCATATTAAAATGTAAGATAAAAAAAATTATTCATTAAATTGTTATAAGAAATCATTAAAGCACAAGCTTAAAAATAGCACTACATTTTTTTAAAGAAATCATTTTAAAAAGTTGTAACATGTCATTTACATTTTGTTTTGTACATAGTAATTAGATCTTCCCTCTTTTCAACATCACACTGAGAGCAATTTGGAGATCGATATTTAGTTTTGTAAGTCTTGCATCACAGTGCTGGGAATTTTGTAACAATTCTTCCACTTTAATATTTGTTTGGAACTGTTAGTCCCTTTTCCCCTGTTTTCCTATTTGTATGCCTAGATGGTCCCTAAAATGCTTTATTTGGTTAAGAACAGGTGACTAGCAAAGAGTTTTCAGTTGCATACTGTAATAATGTATCTACTCCTTGACAATGAGAACCGTATGTTTCGGGTCATTATCCTCTTTAAATATTAGGGAGATCGATTATTCGACTTTTTTCAAAAACCGGTTTTCGAATAATTCGAAAAGTAGCACTTAAAAAACCGGTTTTCAGTTACTAATAATTTAAATAATCTATTAACCGGTTCTTTTATTTAAATAAAATTGTTCTTAATTCTTGAAGCGCAGAGCTGGACCAGGTCGTTTTAAAAATAAACAGAAGCTGGCGGAGAGCTTGAAATTAAAGTGGCAATCAATACTAACAATAATGCTAACAAATTTCAAAAGAACTATGCCAAAACGGTGTGCGGAGACAATAAAAAACAAAGTTTATTACACAAAAGTACTGAAAGTTGTTTAAGTTTCGAACAGCTACTCAAAGAGCTAATTTTGTTTTTGTTGTATTACTTGGTACAAAATGGAGTTAAAGGTTTGTTATTATAGTTATAATTTAGGTGCCTAAGATAACAAAACTTAAATGGTTTACTTTAAATAAATTTATTAGTAATATACGAGTCCTTAATTGCCTCACATACAGGAGTACTGATTTAACACATGAGTTGAATATTCTGAGCTTATTCCGTCTGGATATATGTGAACCTTTCAATACTGACTGCAGTCGTCCAAATGCCGCTCCCGCTTTATTGAGCCTGTTATCTACTTCTGTTTCTGCGCCAACGTTTGTAGTCATTGTACTTCCTAGATAGCAAAAGCTATCTACATTCTCGACTGATTGACCCTGGAGCATGATGTTTTCCGTGCTCATATTGTTTATTCTCATGGCCTTGGTTTTCTTGATATTTATCTCAAGTCCAACACTACGAACCAATCTTTCTCGGTCCTCCAGTTTCGACTGCATATTGGAAATCGTATGCGAGAGTAGACAAATGACATCTGCATAGTCCAAGTCTTCGAGTTGGCGTGACAGACTCCATGCAATCCCTCTTCATTTTTAACAGACATTGCTCATTATGTCATCCAGCACGATGGTGAATAGCTGAGGTGATAGTGGACATCCTTGTTTAACTCCAGCATTGGTGTAGAATGGTTGGCTGATGTTCCTGTTGTGAAGAACTGAAAGTTCTGCATCCTCATACATCGCTCTAATTATTCGCATCATTTTTTGGAGTACTCCTTTTGTTCTTAGTGCCTTCGATATAGCCATTCGTCTGATGGTATCAAACGCTTTCTTGAAATCGACGAACAGTGGATACAGGGGAGGTACGCCATTCTATGGACTGTTCAATGATTATTCGTAAAGTGTCTGATTATTCGTAAAGGTCTGAAGCTTGCTTGTTCGTTTCGCAGTATGTTGTTTATTTTGTTCGGAAGCCTCCCCTGTACTATGTCTGGAAGTATTTTATATATGGTGTCTTTCAAGTCACCACTTTTTGGTAACTTTACAATGATGCCCTTCTTTCACGTAGGAGGAAGCCTCTCCTCGTCCCATACTGATGTGATGTGAGAGAATTTCCACTGGTAGTCCATCTTCGCCTGCCGCATTATTATTTTACAATTTACCAATCGCCTCTTCAGATTGGGAAGGTTGCATGATATTCTTAAACTGTTTTTCTCATCTCTGTTCGCAACCGTTTCGGTGTCCTCAGTAGTGTTTGTGATGTTACCAATTTCATTGAAATGTTCTCTCTATCTCTGTGCTTGTGCACCATTGTTCGTTATTAGTGCACCATTTTGATCAGCAACAGCTTGGTTCCTATTACACTTTTGATTAGTAAAATAGTTAATCGTCTGGTGTAGATTTCTCATATTATTCTAGCCAGCTGCTTCTTCTGCTGCCGTTGCCAGTCGTTTCAGGAACTTTCTTTCTTTACTTGTTTCGCTAGCTGATGGTATTGCTGACCAAGGTATTGTTGCTATTCAGTTGCAGTTTCTGTTCCCTTCTTTAAGAAGCCATTCATTGAAATGTTCTCTCTATCTCTGTGCTTGTGCACCATTGTTTGTTATTAGTGTACCATTTTGATCAGCAACAGCTTGGTTCCTATTACACTTTTGATTAGTAAAATAGTTAATCGTCTGGTGTAGATTTCTCATATTATTCTAGCCAGCTGCTTCTTCTGCTGCCGTTGCCAGTCGTTTCAGGAACTTTCTTTCTTTACTTGTTTCGCTAGCTGATGGTATTGCTGACCAAGGTATTGTTGCTATTCAGTTGCAGTTTCTGTTCTCTTCTTTAAGAAGCCAGGTTCCAAATGTCATCTGATATCTAAACTCTTCTATTTGGTTGCACCATACCAAGTTTTTCCCTCGCGACTTGATTGTATATTGCTCTGATATCTTCCCATGGGTGACGTTGGTTTGTTGGTAGTCGTTCATGGATTGCCAAGGTTAAAGCGTGTCTGGTTGCATTATTCTGCAGTTTTTGTAGGTAGAGCCGTCTTCACCTTGTTTGCCTGATGGTGCTTTTTGACATTTACAGTGATGAGCTCGTGGATGCTACCGATGTCAGCTCCTCTCCTATTTCTGACATCCGATAAGGAACTTCTCCATCTTCTGCTCACGCATATGTGGTCTATCTGATTGCGTGCATTACCGCTCGGGGATGTCCAGGTATATTTGTATATTTTCTTATGCGGGAAGATCGAGCTACCTATGACTAGTTGAAATGTCTGGCACAATTCTGTTAGTTGCTCTCTGTTCTTATTCCTGACTCCACAAACATGGATCTATCATAGTCAGGAAGCGTCTTGATATACTTCCGGCTCTATGGAGTTCAATATTGCTAATGATGTCACATTAAGCTGAACAAGAACGTTGACCGTTTTTATGAACACCCCTAGTCAATTCCTCCCAAGGAACTCTATTTACATAAAGTTGTGGACTTCGCCCATGTGTTTCTATTAGTTCGGAACAATTATGGATCAACTAAAGCTTTGTGATACCTGATATGTCCATGGGTTTGGTATCTTGATAGAATTCGTCGTTGTCTACGACACCAAATTTCTCTGAACCAGCGTTGCATTTTCTTTTCGAATATTGAGATAAACAAATGTGACCATTTTACTAAAAATAAAATGTATTTTGCCAATTTGCTCGTGCCAGACCGCTAGAGAGACATTTATGAGACATTTTTTTTAATTCGTAATGAAAGAAAATGAAATAATGATTTTAAAACAATTAAAATATTTATATTTTCTAAACTTTCTTGTTATGCAAGTAAAATTACATTTTTCGAACGTGAAACCATAATAGTCGGCCTTTCAATCACATCATTTCTAAAAAAACTATTTGACGTAGACTGAAAGAAAGAAATTTCAAAACTATGAAAATTAATTTTGTTTCGCACATTTACTAGGTGGTGACAGAAAGTAGTAAATACAAGGAAATTAAAAGGTCATGTAGAAAATTAATGTGTCAAGGTCATGGCATAACGATTAACGAACAATTATCACCCAAAATATTTACGATCATTTGCACATACTAAAGTGCCAAACAAAATACATTTTTACATAGGCATACAATGATGATAAGGTTTTAGCGAAACTAATAAATGTAGAGAATAGAAAATTAAAAGAAAAGAACAAGAGAGAGAGAGGGAGAGAGAGAGAGAGAGAGAGCGCTCAATTAAAAAAAAAAAACTTAAGCAAGGACTTGCATCATGCTGGGACTTAAAATTTACACACAGATATGTTAAAGTTGTTATAAAATATATAAGCGACCATAACGACCAGACTGTTAAATCGCACATCAAAACTAAATTAGAAAATATTTGCAATGGATGGAAAGGACTGAAACCGGTAATAATTTTAAAACATGGAATGCCCAACAAGAGGGAGTGATATTAAAGCATGTCAAAGGTGAACCATACATAACATGTAGAGTCCCGGTTTTACACCACCACAACAAAAGTGTGTAACAGTGTTGAAAATAGTGAATCAGTCAGAGGTTATACGAGGAAACCACTATCGTTACCACTAATTCTTTCCTTAAAACATGTCTCCCCTGTGAGTTTTAGGTTTTTGTGGCAATAATAGGAAGAAATGTAATTTTTTTGGATACGGTTTATTTTAATTAAAATGTTCAACATTTTGTTTTTCATCGGAAAAACATAATTATGAAGGCTTCTAGGCAGGAGACATCAAAGGATGCTGGATTTAAGAACTAAAGAAACTTTTATCGTTCATTATTTTGAAATTCTGTAATTTTTTACAACTTTGACTAGACTGTATAATAATAATTAGCTTTAAAATGATTTAATAAGAAAAAATTAAAGTGATCCACTCTCCTCGCCCTCAGAGCACAGTGTACAGTCAAAAAACCTATCATAATCCCAAGAGGCTCCGTCTCTGAGGAGTAAAGTCTGGGTAATAATGGCAAGCTTGCAGTTCCCCGTCTGTTTAGAACCCTTGCACTCTACGACGAACCAATAGGTCAACCAAGCCAACGAAGAAAGTAAACGGCAGTTTTACAGAAACACACACTATGTCGCGCCCTCTCTGGCCAGCTTATCACCAGTCTCGTTCTGCACTATGTCACAATGCCCTGAAACCTGATACAGTTTGACACTGTCTGACCAGAAGTGACGTGAGGATCTTCTTGCATGATGCAACCAGTTTTGAGCCTTATAAGTGATTAACGTTTCACCAGCAGCAATATAATTACTTCCCATTTTCTTATAGTCTGAAAAAATTCTTCTAATGGTAAATGGTTTTTCCTTCGAAATGTGTTTCCTTTTCCTTTTGATTTGAGAAGTCTTTATCATTTAAGTACATATGTTATTACATAATACGGGAATTGCAAAAACCTGGTTTATTTGGAATTGCTTCCGCCTAAAGCAGCGTTTGGCACAACCACCTGCCCTGATTGTCACTGATAACTTATGGCCAATCTTAATCGTTAAAAGCCGAATACATGATCTTACACCACATAACTTTTGTTATTCTTTCAAAATTACTTAATTTTCCCAAACCCTTTTTTGTTACGTTTTGTGTAAACATTATAATTTTTTATTTTATTAAATTAAAAAAATTGTCCTCAATTTGTTCTTGTTAACATTTAGTGTGAAATGATAGCTTGTGAAAAGGGAACAACAATTTCATGGGAGATTCACGATAGCAATTTTCCCTTGGGGGGAATGGAAATTTCATGGGAATAGAAATTTCCCATGTTATGAATGATAGGGGTGATAAAAAAATTTTCCTCATCTTTAAGAGGGTGGTCTATTTCCAGTATAATTTCTTATCCAAGAAAACACGCAGATATTTGGCCCCATCAGACAGCCTCGATTCAACACCATTAAGCCTGTTCTGTACAAAATTCTCTAATTTATAATTTTTGGAGAAGAGGACCAGCTAAAACTGCGTGCTATTGACCACTTGCAGTATGGGTGCTCGACGTACTGTTTATAGCAGTACTGGTACAGATTTATTTTAAATGTATTTTTTTATGCACAACACCTAAAATAGTACCACAATGTACTATTGTACAGTATCACATTTGTACTATTTTTTTCTAAACAAAAAAAGAAAAATTCGGTAATCATCGCACGGTATTTTGTTCCTTTGCCTGTAATGTTGCTATTGTTATTGTTCTTGAAGAAGTATGATCTAATGATGCTGCCGGCCCACAAACTGCACCAAACAGTTAGGGTGCATTGGCAGCTCTTAAACTGCCTTTGACTGCTTTTCACACCAAATTCGGCAATTCTGTTTGTTGACGTACACTACAAGATTTCAAAGCAATGTCCCCAACTTGGGGCGTTTTTCGAGGCACTAATTTCATTAAGCAGACTTCGCCCAGTTTTGAATAGATGATCGTGCCTTTGAGCATATTAAATGTCAAATTCAATCAGCGCCTCCATAATCGCCCCAATTTTAACATCATTAAAAGCTCGATCAATATCCAAAAAGGCCGCTAGGGTATAATACAGACCAGATGTGTGCAATCTACACACATCTGCCCCTCATGTAAACATGATGATAAATGTTAATGTTGCAATTGATAACAAGTACTCGAAGTCTAAATTTTTAATATTTAAATCATAGTTGAACAGATAAGCTCGCATGAGCCTTATCTGGCTGAGAATTATCTACAGCGTATATGTATACAACCGAACGAAAATAATCAGATAATAACAAGATAATAAATAAAGCAATAAATATTATTTAGCTGACGTATGTCGCTTAGCTTTTAAAAATTGTTTGTTTGTGTTGTTGTCAATGCACACACTACTACACTACTAATTTCTCTTCTTGGTCACCCTTGATTTAAATATTGAATTAATAATATCGCTCATTTACTGCAATAGTATCATAACTCAAAAAACAAAATTTTCCACGAGAGATGTTTTAATTTTCAATTTCCTGTTACTTAGCATTGAAATAGGAATAAACGCCTTGTTCTTATGCTCTTAATTTTGTACGAATCTCAGTAAATTTTGCACACAGTATAGTTTACAATATTCTGCATATCTTAGAATAACACTGGTGTACAGTAAAAAAACAACTTAAATATAAAATCAGCTGAACCTGTTTTTAAATAACTTAAAAGAATAAAATTGAAATGAAAAAATTGTAAAAAATGTATCGATTATAAGATATTTGACTGTTTTCGATGATTATGAAATGGATTACGATAAAAGGAAGTCTAAAATATAAAAAAGAAAGTTTATTCCTTTTGACCTAAATAATTAATTTTTCGAGTTACGTTCATGTGCAAAGTGTAACCTATCTATTATAGAAATGTCATTAGTTCTGCTCTCTACACATCAACGGGTATGCATATTATCTCCGTTTTTATAGAATATAGCTTTTAATATTATCTTTTGTAATGATACAACAGTCGTCCCTGCTGACTGTTGATAGGAACTTAACACTTGGGACTATGATATTGCCTTTTAACACACAGCCATCGTAACATGTTTTCTAAACTTAAATCTTTGACTAAAATCAGCCTTCCTGCATGGATGTAAATCCAGGAATATATAATAATAAATAAAAATAATAAGCCAAAGCCAACAATATTTTGCTCATACATCGCCTCGAACAACAACCTGTGGGAACTACCGAACCACATAAAGATTCTCGATCGCAAATGGCGCCTGAACTATAGAACATGATATAAGCACGCTTTCAAATACAGCTGCCAGGTATGACGATTTATTATCAATTTGACAATTATTTGTCACGATAACAAATTCAGAAACGTAACTGATGAAAGAAATTTTGGCGACTAAATATGCAAATTACCTAATATAGGGATAAGGGTATCCGTTTTTTAGTCAATTGTACTATTTTTTTGCGTTTGGAACACTTTATAGAAATGGAAGTGCTTTTATATTAAATTTGATGCTGTTTTAATAAAAGTCACGAATTACAAATTCAGAAAAATTATTGAACAAAAAAATATTGGAATTCAGAATACAAATGAACCAAAAGTCCCCTGGTCATCACTGTAGGTTTAAAAAATTAAAACTTAAAACCGCCTCTTCAGAGTTCCCACTTTCATATATTTGATAAAAAATTCTATATAAACATTAACCAAGTTGTAGTTGACACCCATTGAAAGCCAACGCAACATAGAGTATACTTTATTTTCAACTATGAGTATGAAAAAGATAGTAAAAGGTTTTAAGTTAAAGACTTTTACGGCCATATGCGAAAAAATCTAAAAGTAGACTTTTAGTTCACGTTAGTTACCACACACTTTAATGATTGCTTTACGTTATTTTAAGTTTCAATGCTGGCAATAACGTGATTTTTTTGTATAAGCGATACAAAAAAAAAAAAAAAAACGAATGCCACACATACGAGTAGTCGAATAAAAACAGTTTGTTTTTATTAATTTAATATAAAATCATATTTTTTGGTAAAACTGTTTCAATTTTCATTATCTTTATATATTTTATTCAATGCTATAAATATTTATTGCAAAAAATTCTTCAAATTCTTAATAATTAAGACAATTAATTTTCTTAGTGGAATGATAAATATCCGACTAACGAGCCTTGTGTATTTGTTTTGATTTTATGTACATCACTAAAGGAAAACTGTTTTTATTGTGCTTAAATAAAAAATTTCTTAGAAAATTATTAGAAAATAATTTTAAAAGAAGAAGGTTCGAAAACAATTTCGGGGATGATAAAGTGGGTGTAAAACTTTATATATATACAAAGGGGTGCAAACCAAGTGCATGTTTTAAAGTTGAACAGAAAAGTTCCTATAAAAACTTAAATAATCAATGAAATAAAACAAAACTTCACATGTTTATTCATTGTTAAGTCCTTAAAAAAAAAACAAAAGTATGGTATTCAAACACTGGAATGAAAGAAAGGCAATGATATAAAAGAATCTGCATGCATTTAGTTTTGCACTTAAATTGCTTAAATAGAGAGGAACTTATATTTTTAATACTATTCTTAGAATTCTTTTTTGTGGCGTTTTTAAAGAGTTTAGACTTTCTCTCTACAATATTACTCAAAAACGTCAGAGAAATCTGGATCCATTCATATTATATTCGTTGCCATAGCTTCAACATGTTCCACGAAGTGCAATGATATTTTTTAGGTATTTTTTACTATTGTCCAAAAATTCACCATTGGCTGGGATACGATGATAACTAATTTACCTAAAATTTCTGTTGGAACAGTCATTTTTTGACAATTTTAGCGGTCTGGTTTGGTATCTCCATGTCACTAAAGGAAAGGGAAAGGTTTTATACCTACAAAAAATGTTCCTTGACGCCAAAACATGATATTTCTATTTTTATATTAAATATTCGTAACAAAAATGTCATTTTAAAATACTCTTAAAGTAGGTAGCTTGCTACTTTAAAATTTTTAAAGTTAACGTAGGTTTACCAAAGGAATTTTAAGCTAATAATCGTTTTTGCTTAACAAAGGTTTAACAAGCTTTGTAAAATTTTTTGCATATGGCTGTTACTCTAACAAGAGTCGACTTTAGTGTGGGACTATGAATATGGGCCATTATATTTATTTCTGTGTGTTGCCTAATAATGTATTACACATTTTTATCAAAGTAAGATATCTGCCTTTATAGGTTATTTTACTTTCAACTTATGTGGCTTTTATTTAAATGCTTAGAAGGTACAATTTATATTTTAAGAGTTATCTTTTAACTTTTTGGAAACAACAGAAAAAAAACTTTACTAATTTTGCAAGAATAAAATTTGTCTGCTTATTTTGGTCCGAGTTAGGTACCTGGATTTAATTTTAAATAAAATCAGCAATAGCCAATCAATTTTCATGATTTATAGCTTATTTTATTCTAAACATTTTAACATTTTCGTTCTGACAAATTTTTAATGACTTTTTGAAAAAAAAAATGCTGTAATTTTGACCGAAACATTTTTTTTATCGCAACTAAATTATGAATTACTCCGAAACTGTTGAAAATAAAAAAATGTCATTCAGGTGACTTATAGGAAATTTTATTCCTAAAAATTTTTTTTATTGAATTTTTGCTGATACTTGGATTAAAATCGGTCAAGTTGTTTTCACGTTATGATGAAATATGTTGACATAACTACTATATTTTGGGCGAAAAATTCGCCAAGCCCATAAAACAAATTTGAGCCCGATGGAAAAAACTAAAAAAGAACTTCAATTCAGCGCATCAAAATCATTATATTTCATATAAAGGGTCCGCCATCTAACGTTTTTTTCAACTAGTGGTTATTTCATGAATGTTAACACTTAGCTCATGTCTGATTTGACAGATAATTAGTTTTATTCTTCCGCTGAACGAATATGGTTGTGTATACGCTTGAACAACGCTGGGAAATATTGCGACATTACTTTGAAAATCATGGTAATGTTGCAGAATCAAAAATCATCTTTTATGTAAACAAGCAAAATTGTAGCATTTGGGGAGCAGAAAACCCCTCACGCATACATTGAAAAGCCGATACACCCAAGACGAGTCACTGTTTGGTGCGGATTTTGGTCCAGAGGCATAATTGGGCCGTTTTTTTTCGAACTGAGCAGGGAGTAGCCGTTACAGTCAATGGCGATCGTTATCGGGCCATGTTGAACGAATTTTTGTTCACAAAAATTGAAGAGGAGGATATTAGCAACATTTGGTTTCAACAGGACGGCGCTACGTGCCACACAGCCGAAGCCACACTCGATGTTTTGCGCCCTGTTTTTGAAGATCGCATTATCAGCCGCAGAGCTGATGTCGTTTGGCCACCTCGGAGCTGCGATTTGACACCGTTGGACTATTATTTGTAGGGTGCCGTCAAAGATAAGTGTTACGCCAACAAGTCAGAGACAATTGACGCTTTAAAGGACAATATTCGTGAAGCCATTGGTGAAATACAGTTGCACACAATCGATAGTGTGCTTAAAAATTGGACCGATCATGTAGGCTACTGCATGCCCAGCCGAGGCAGCCATTTGAATGAAATTATTTTCCATTATTAACCGGAAGGATTGTACTTTCAAATAAAAAAGAAATTTGAAAAAAAAATTATTTGGCGGACCCTATAGTTTTACTTAAAGGCCTGAAAATCTTTTGTTTAAAATCATGGTTTTTGAGTTACTATTGACGCTATTGTAGTATATGAGCCACAGAGTTTTGCGAGAGAACTACAGAGAAATTATTTCAAATTTGGTCAAATAATAAAAAATAAACGTGTTTTAATAAAACTGTCATTTCACTGTTTTTTACTTATAGTGGAAGGAAGCACACAATTTAAATATATAAATATGTAAATATTAAGGATCTTGTGTGTTTAATAACAAAATTTTCATGTTATTTTTTTAATGGAAGAATTACAGAAGAAAAACATAAGTTCTCAGGTATTTCCCATTTCTAAAAGTATTGAAAAATCAGTTAGTACAAGTGTTTTGCGATACCGAAAAACATTTAACATTTATTTAAAATACCAGTATTTATTTATATTTTATTTTATTTTTTTCAGAATCAATATGTTTCAAGTCAAGGTAAGCACATATCTTCTTTTTAATTGTCGCAATATAATTTAACCCCTTTACTACGGTGATAAAAAGTCAAAAAGTCACACAAATTCGGTTTATGAGTTCGCGGGAAAAAAACGCGAGTCTATATTAACAAGAATAGTTAGAAAACAATAATGAAATTAAACCTAAAATACTGAACAATGAATTCGTATGATTTTTATTATTCTTACTTTCTTTCAGTTTTGTAGTATGTTCTATGATTGGGTTGTCATGTCAGCCTTGCTCTAAAAATATTTAAAATATTTCAAAAGTTATGTTAAAAAACAAACAAGAAAAATCTGTAAAATTTTATTTATTTAAACCATATTTGTTCTATCGCTGTCTACCTATCTTCTTATATATCCTTAAAGATCATAATTGTTGCTGCCCAACAGTAAACAGCGTGCGTATATGTATTTTATTCATACCTGCTTAATATTTGTTAGGTTTTTAGCTGCAAATTCATTGAATAAGGATTTTTCTTTTGTTCTCTAAAGTTCTTTTATTAGACTATTTAGTTATTCCCTTTACACCGCCATAAAGTCATTTTAGTATTTTCCATATTGATATAAAATCATAAATTTTACTTCGCCTTTGTATTTATTGTGTCTTTCGTTCATTGTACAATAAAATGCAGTGAATTTCACGGTCACTGATCGTTTCATAATATCAGCATTTTTACAAAATACTTACATACATACCATACCGTTAGAGAAATATATGTTTCTTTTTTTCCTTACTAGATTCCTTACTAAGTTCTCAGAAGTTTTTCTTATGGTAGGAATACTATGTCATATATTTGCTTTTGTAAAATTTGTCTTTGCCTGCTCCTACACTGTGCTACAAAAGTCTAAGGACGGTAATTAGAACTAAATTTTTAAATACATACAAAAAGTCCATGTTTTTATTTTCTTATATTATATTTAATAAAAAAACTTAAACTTATTAAATGGAAATTTATATGAAATCATAAATGAGAAATTTCATTGATGAATCTTCGTGGCAATGACACAAACAAAGGGAGTTATGTATGACAACGTCATTGACTGTTACCATACTAAAGAACGCTAACATTTAATACGTTGTCTGTTATAAGTCGACTACATGCTGAAATCTAGCGGCATTGTCTGCTATGAGTTGGCTAAATGCTGAGATTAAGCGACATTACCTGTTAAAGGATGCAGGATTTCGACTACTGCTCGTACCCGGTAACGAATAAAGTACAATGATTTTCGTTAATATTGTTTGATAGAACTCACTAATACACGGACGCCTTCAAGATAAAATCAACTCCTGTCATCTATGAAAATTTGGATGATTATGCTAAAAAGTCATGTATTATGACACCAAAGAAAATCCATTGTCTGTCATCGATGAGACACTATGATATTCGCCACCGGGTATTTGTTTACAATGAAATACAAAAGAAGTAAAAATAAAATAAAAAGTTAGATTATTAATTTCTTTTGTATATAGAAGTCTGCGGAAAACTACTTCAAAGAATGCTTTTAAAGTTTTCCAATAACTGGTAGAACCTCTTCTTAACTTCATAACTTACTTCGCTCTATTAGGCATCGAATACGCTAGTTTTTTTTTTGGCAAATTCTGGTGAAAACATCTCCCATTCTTACGTTATAATTTATTTAAGGTGTCGAACACATCACGAATTTTTTTTTTGCCTGCATCCTTAAATACTCACACAGGAGTCCAATAAACAGTGTTGCCACCAACAGGTTTATGGTTTGCACCAAACAAGCATTAGAATTACGCAAATGAAGAAAAATTACACACAAAATTCCCATCTTTGTAAACTTTTTCCAGTATTTCATACCGTCCCAAATGCTGGAACTAATACCAGCTGTAATGTTCTCTTTCAGGGCTAAAATTGTGGCTGTCTTGCCCCTGTATACGAGAGACTTTACGTAACCTCACAAAAAACTTGCTTTTCGTAAGATTTATGGTATTGAGTACCGTTTTGCTGAAACCACATGTCAACCATGTTCAATTCTTCTTTTTTGGGCAAAATAGTCGGTAATCATCTCACGATACCTTACTGCATTAACTTTAACGTTTTTGAAGAAGTACAGTTGAATGATGCCGTCGGCTGACAAATCTTTTAGGTTACGTTGGTACCTGTTGAATTGCCTCTGACTGCTCTTCACATCAAATTCGAAAAGACTGTTCGTGGACTTACCCATTGAGCTAAAAAAGATCTTCGTCGCCCAAGATCATTTTCCTTATTTGAACATTTCTCACACAACACGAATTTTGACAACAAAATTTAATGACTTGCAAGCTTTATTCGTTTGTTAGTCTTTTCATGGTGAAACGACACATCTTACTGAACATTTTTGGATTTGTCACATGTCATGAATATTCTGAGACTGAAAAAATAAAATCAAATAGTAAAAAACCATAGTCGCACAATAACCAAGTATATGCTCTGGCAATGAAAGACCTGAAAAGAATACGAATTTTCTCGACCGAACGCCGAATTGTAAACACGAACTAAACAAGTTTTGATGGATATCTAAATCCTAAGAAGGAAATGGGAGGAACACGTAGTGCCATTGATTGGAACCTATTAATAAGTAAAAGAAGAGAAACAATGGTTTCTACCTGGAGATAATAGCTTGAAGCCGAAGTTTAAAGCAACGGAACAAGCGGGAATGAAATCGAAAATACTGAATTAAGAAGTAATGATTGAAAAATGTTCAAAACCGACCCCAAATGCCATACATATCGATCGATAAAATGGATACTCCAACTTCGATTTCACGTTATATCGGGTGGGCCATCTATTGGTTTAAATTTGAACCACCGGTTATTTCGAATCTTGCAATACGTATACCATTCTATTCTGTCAAAAAATTCAGTATATTATCTACACTTAGCGAAATGAATCGATTTAAGCTTGAGCAGCGTTGAGATTTATTGTAAATTTATTTCCAAAAGAAAGACAATTGGTCGGAAATTGCAAAAAAAAAAAATTGTAAAAATCATCTTTTCGGATGAAGCTCATTTTCATCTTGGTAGGTACGTTAAGCAAAATTGCCGTATTTGGGGCTCAGAAAACCAAAACGCAATGCACCCATTACGAGTGACTGTTTGGTGCGGCTTGTTGAGCGGATGCATCATTGGCCCATGTTTCTTTGAAAATGAGGAGAGCGCAACCAAAACAGTCAATGGAGACACTTATCGCACCATGATAACCGAATTTTTGTGCCCGTTTTTCATGATATTGATGTGAACGATGTTTGGTTTCAACAAGATGGTGTAACTTGCAACATATCTCATGCCACAATCGATTTATTGTGTCACACGTTTGATGGCCGTTTCACTAGCCGAAATGGTGATGTCCAGAGAGAATTGAGCATTGGAAAGCCAACATTTGTGATGACGTTGCCGAGATACGACCCCATCATACACTCGAAAAAGTTAAAAAAAAAGCTTTTAAAAACTTTTTTTTTAACTTTTTGGTGTTCAGTAGAATTTTTCCTTTCCCTGAAAATAACGTTTTCCAAGATAAATGTATATCTAGGTACTTGAGTGCATAATCAATTGAACCAATTTTTCAAAATACATTAAAATTCTTAGTCGTCCTTAGACTTTTGTGGCCTAGTGTATGTTTCTTATTTCTCATCCATTTCGTTGAATATATGTAAAAACGATTTTGTTTTATGACCTGCTATTCAAACCTCGATCAGCATTTATAATTCTCGACTTTCGACTTTTATAACTTGCGTTTCTCATCATTTTCTTATGTATTACTTATTAAGTCGATTTATCGCTTCATTTGTCCATGATTATCGCGCCCATTGTTAAGCTATTGTTAGGCGCGAATACTATTTATTGCGGTTTTTATTACACACACGTGCGGTTGTGATATTTCACGATAATGTGGTAAAACTTGAATTGTGCGTTGGATTCGTGTGCTAGGTTAGTGTTAAAATAAATATTTACTTATTTTAAATATAATTGCTAAGTTAGGCATGACTTATTTGATTTAGAGCCATAACATCTATTAAACTGGAAATATGTCAAGCAATTCAACAATTTTTGCATTATCGTTTGAAAAAATCCTTGTGCTGAAAAAAAGAAAAATTCTTAGAGAGTGGCAGATACAGATATGACCACAACTTAAGAAAAAAAAAAGTAAAGACTAAAAGCTATTAGATTCACAAAGATTTTTTACCCTTATAAAAGGTCAATAATAAGTAAGCCACCTTAATTATCATGATATTTGGGGAAAAAATGACGATGCCGAAAAGGTCAGTTTATTTGTCAATCGTCTGAAAAATGGTTTTTTAGACCGAATATATCTACAGAAATAATTCACTTATCACCTTTTGTTGAGCTTCGCGATATTGAAAATATTATTGATATTTCTATCCCAGGAAAAGCGCCTGATATTGATGAAATCACCAATAAAATTGATAAAATCATACAATAGAAATTTTCAATTATAAACATGATACCAAAGTCAGGTAAGGATCCTATTAATAAGTCTTCTACCTGTCCAAATTATTCGAGAAAGTAGTAATCTTTACGCCTTTAATTAATGACAGCAATTGCATCCTAAATCACCAATTTGGATTTAGAAGAAAAGATAGTAGCATTCGAAAAACCCATAGTAACTAGCCTATGGGCTAGAAAGAAATCATTTGAAGAAAGCAAGTATTAATCCGCACTCTTTATAGATGCTTCACAGGCCTTTGATAAGGCGCGGGACGAATGTTTGATAAGTGAAATTGAAACAAACTTTTACTGTAAAAATATACCACCATGATAAAAAAGTTCCCGGAATTCATTCAGAAAATTAGCAACACAAGTTTATTCATCTAAATCTATATATATTGTCTCATTCAAAGTACTCCCCATCAACTGCCAGCGCTTATTCCAATCCTCGAATTATTTTTTATATTCGATTTCGGTGTGTTTATCAGCGCTTCCGCGTTCCCCGTAATGGTTTTTTAACACGATTGAACAGACATAAATCACAAGGAGCCGAATCAGGAGAATTCGGTGGCTGTTGGATAGTATTGGTTGCATTGTTCGTCAAAAAATTTTAAATAATGATGACACTATGCGACGGTGCGTTATCATGGTGCAAAATCCACTAGTTTTCCGCCCACAATTCTGGTCTCTTTCGGCGAAGTGCTTCACGCAAACGTCTCATAACCTCTAAATAATACTCTTTGTTTGCTGTCTGGCCTTCTGGCAGAAATTCATGATGCACTAAACCGTTGTAATTCATGAAAACCGTGAGCATTGCTTTCTTTTTTGACTGAAAACGACGTTGGTTTTTTTTTTGGTCTCGGCTCATTTGGTGATCGCCATTCACTTGCCTGATGTCTGGATTGCGTATCGTACTCATAAATCCAAGTCTCGTCTCTAGCAATGATCCCTTTGATGAATGTGGGATCAGATTCAGCCTCGAAAATCATGTCTTTTGCAACCTCAACATGATCTCTTTTTTGCATGAAATTTAGGTCTTTTAGGATCAACTTTGCTGCTGCACGATGGAAGCCCAAATCACTAACTAAAATGTCTTGGACGGATCCATAGGCAATGCTGAAGTCCTCTGCTATCTCTATGATGGTTAATTTGCGGTTATTGACCAACATTTGTTTTACTTTATCAATGTTTTCGTCGGTTTTCGGTGTCGATGGTCTACTACTGCGTTCAACATCTTAGATTGACTCACGACCACTTTTGAACCGCTCGTGACACTGGTAAACGATCGTTTTCCTTAGAGAATCGCTTTCTCTTCCAACATTTCCAACGTTCGCGCACCATTAAATCTGTTTTTTATGCAAATTTTAATACAAGTTCGTTGTTGCAAATTTAAATCCATTTCTAAAAGTGTAAAAAATCAGCAACACACATAGAGATAAATGTACTCTTGACTACGTAGCTTTTGCAAATGGCAAACAATGACGCTAAGACTTAGCGAGAATATAAACAACAGATATGCCAACTTAACAAAAAAAGCAAAAATTCTAATCGGAGGTTATTGCATGAACTTTTTGATCAAGGTGGTATGAGCTATTAAAGAGCTATTTAAGTGACAATAAGTTTGTACATAAAGAGCGACATTTTTTCCCCATATAATTAATTCCGCCGTAACCTGAGATAGCGTTCTTGATCCTGTTCTTTATTTAATATCCATTTCTGATATGCCAATAAGAGAAAACATTTGCTGATGACACTGCATTTTTAAGCGTATATGTGAACCCGCAAGTTGCCTTGCAGTGCCAGCAGGACCAAATATTCTTAATAGAGAAATGGTTCAAAGAGTGGAGTATAAAGGTAAATGATGCATATGCGATTTATTTTATTTTAAACTAGCTAAAGTCCGGCATGCTTTGCTACCCGTATCGCTAAAGCTTTTGTGACAATCTCATCAAATTTTAGTGAACTCGCCTGTAGTAACTGTTCACGCATATACCCCTCGAATAAATTGAGCACGGCGAAAAATATCTGCTATTGAGACCTTGCAGGTACAGGGGGATGTGAAATCACACTCGCCTATTTCTGCACGAAGGGTTGCAACAAACTCGGCAATTGTTTGTTGGTCATTCTGGTATTTGGTCAAAAAGCGATGCTGTGCCACTAGTATATTCTTTGTCGGTGAAAAATAACTTTTCAACAATTGCATTAAGTCATCATAATCCAGTTCAGCTGGAGTTTTCGGTGCAGCTAATGCTGTGATTATGTAGAACGTACTTATCCCAATTGAATTCAGTAGGAGTTTCAAGCAATAATCTTTATTAGCGCTAATGCCCTTCATTTCAATGTAATTTTGAAATCTTTGGATGTAATTTTTGTACGGCTCCTTTACCGGGTCAAACGGATCGAAATTTGGTACCAAAATAGTGTTTGCGGTGTTATTTTGCACTTGCACTTGTGCAGTATTTGATGCCATTCTCATTTGTTCGAGCATTTGCATTTGCATCTGTAGAATTTTCTCGAACTGGTTGGCGTCCATTTTGTTACGTAAAATGCGTATAGACTTTCTCGTACTATTTCCGTATATTGTTTTTCCTCGTCGCCAGTTTATGATAACTCATCATTTATATTATTTATTTAATATTAATTCAAAGTAGACAAAAGTAGTATTAACACGAGTAATAAAAAAAGGAGAATGAAATTATGAAAAACTGTCAAATTCGTACATGCACTTGCAATTCACTGCTTAAAGTTAACAAGCGTATGAAGTTGACAACTGTTCATAATCAGAGATGTATACGGTGATATAATACTAATTATTATCTCATTTTTCACCCCTTTTATCCTTTTTACCATACGGCTAAAATCCAAACATTTAAGATAACCTTTAGCTTCTTCCAGAAAATCTGCTTTTCAGTGATATACATTCTTCAAACATACACATATCAATTTTTATATAGTACTAGAGTAACACTTCTCGCGTTGCTGGGAGCCTATGTATTGTATACCTATAAAATGTGTTCTTCATAAGAAAAATTTAAAGAAATGCTTTAAGATTAATGATTTGCGTTGACTACTAAGTCATATAAATCAAGTTCAGAAACTGTCATTGTAACCGTTCTCTTGATATACAAAACTCCATATTTACTTTGTACCGGATATTTAATTTCGTACATATTCCGACTGATGATTTGTATTGACTACGAGGCTATTTAGATTAAATGCAGAACTTTCCACTATTACCGTTCCAGAGATGTACAAATATCAGTATTTACTTTGCATGGGAGGTGCCACTGCCACCTATCCAATTCCGCCTACTTTTTGACTGATGCTTTGTATTGATCGCAAAGTTATTTGGGCGAAATTTAGAAACTCTTACTATTACCGTTTGAACCAAAATCATAATTGAAAGTACATCTTTCCAACGCATGTATTGGCTTGTAAATCGGTTTAGTGGTTCTAGAGTTATAAAATGCTGAAAATAGGACGACTAATTTTTATATGTATAGATATGTAAATAGATAGCTTTTACCCGATATGCTTTGTGCAATACCTGCTTTTTGGCTGATGTGGAGGGATAACGAACTTTAATTGTTAATACGAATGGAAGGTACCATGCGCACTTATCAATCTCGCCCAATTATTGGCCGATGATATGTACATACATGGCCACGACGTTGTTTGTACTAAAATAAGAAACTTCTGCTATTACCGTTCTCAAGATATAGAGAAATTATTATTTTCTATGTATGGGTGATACCACGCCTACTTATCCAATTCCGCCCCTTTTTAATGCTGTTTTGTATTGACTATGAAAAAACTTAGACCAAATTCAGAAGCTTACACTTTAACCGTTCTCGAGATAGACAAAAATAAATATTTAGTTTCTATGGAGGATACCACGCCCACTTATCCAGTTCCGTTCAATTTTTATCGAATGATTTTTATTGACTATGAGGTCATTTAGGCCAAATTCAGAACTTATATTTTAATCGTTCTAAAGATATACAAAAATCAATATTTCGTTTGTGTGGGAGGTGCCACGCCCACTTTTGAGCTGATGATTTGTATTGACCAGAAAGCTATATGAACTAAATTTTGACACTTACTGCTATTAGATAAAGATTAAAGATACAGACAAATAAATATTAACTTAACATTAGCGTGGCACCGCCCAGTCGGAATTTTTGAATCGTATATAGCCTATAGTTCCTTCTAGACATATAGAGAGATACTGTAGAAATTTCAAGAAAATCGATTTAGACGTTTGGCTGTCTATAACACACAAATAAGCAAATATGCATACAAACATCAGATGCCATTGTATTTTGTGCGTCTCTAAATAAATAAGTGTTAATGCTTTGATGTTCTGCCATGCATACGCATAGACTTAATGCTCCTGTTGGATTTCCGTTGTTATCTTTTTATAAGTGATGGAATGATGTCTGGATGTGTGAAGTAATTTTTTATTTTTAATAAATCCTACTCAAATGATATTGGATTTCAGTTGATTGATGTTTAAGCGCTTACACTTTTTAGCTGCTGTTTTAAGAAGAACAACACGCGACAAAATTTTAAATGAGTATACTGTACCGTTATGTGAAAATACAGAATATTTGTTTCCCAATAACATTAATTTACACTGGTTCTTAGAGTATTTCGTATAGTCCTTGTGTTCCTTTGACATGAAACAATTCATTTATGTATATTTTGTGCACTTATTAAAAGGTGCAGTTTTAAGTCGAATTACATAATTCTCCATATAAAATGTTACGAGCGAAAAATTGTCTAATTTGGGATTGATTGAAAAACTCACTGGCGATTGCTATATTGTTAAATTTAGCCGAATTTCTATGCATCTTTACAATCGGGCACGTAACGTGTCATGCATTTAATGTGCACAAGATTTGACACAGAGACATAAATTGACCGCATGGCGATAAGCAGGAAGTGAAGTAAAGAGGTTCCTGTTAGATTTACAAAACAGGCGGAAATAAGACTGAGAATAGCTGCAAACTATGGACGAAATATGAAATCTTTGTCATGGCGGATTGACGTGAGGAAACTCTGACAAGCTGTTGTGTGGGAAAGGTTTGCTGAGACGTTAAGAACACGGTATAATACGGAAGCGACCAATGATCAGGGACAGTGGCGTACAATCAGAAAAATCTCTATCGGAAGAATTTGGATTTCGGATGAAACTTGGTGGCTTATAGATGAAAGAAGAGAGTTGAACAGCGCTATGAATAAAGTCAGAAAAAGAACGGCGAAAACGCGTCTACAATCCCAATACGTACGTACGTATAGCGCTCATCGGGTGGTCTTGGCAGCGAAAATGGACTCTTATGTGTGGGCTGTAGCTGATATGTACAGGAATAGATACCTTTTCAGGGTCACTCAGAGAATGATCGGGAATAGTGAAAGATGCAACATGGAGAATAACATCGTCTTTAGACCTACAGTTGGTTATATGGTCCGACTATTACGCCGAGAAGCTGTCTTCAGCGGAACACAAAGCTTCTAGAGTGGACAATATCAATCCGAAATTGCTTAAACCTAATCCCCAACTAGAACTAGGATAATCAGTCCCATAAGTGAAGACTTCAAGACTTTTCACTTCCTACAACAAAATTGGAGGGGTATAACTCCACCTCCATTGATAAATAAGACTTTTAACTCCAAAGCTGCTCCGTTTGACTAGGCAGAATTCAAATCTACCTGTCCTAATGTACGGCTCAGAATACTAGACAATGGCGCAGTCAGACGAAGCAGTTTTGGAAGTTTTGGAAAGGAAGATCTTATGCAAAATATATGGATGTATTGTTGTAGACTGCGAGTAGATGCCGTATAAATTAACGTTTACCTGTTCTAATGGAGGAGTTTTGTTGTTTTAAGGCGCTGATACATTGGCAAACATTTGTTTGCAAACCTCGTGTATGTATGTGTGAAAAATAAAAATAGGCAATCGGATACGATGAGAACTTATAAGTATACAACGTATGCGTGTGGCTATTTTTTTTAATATACACGATGTGTGCAAACAAATGTTTGCCAATACATCAGTGGCTTTAGTGAGAATATGGCCCGAAAGTGCTTGCTTAACCTGCATAATTGTTTTTTAATTTCGAGTCTGACACTGTTGTTTTTGTTTACAGCGGACGCGCGGTAAACAAATCATTCACTATTTCTAAGTTATAGTTGTCAGTATAAACGGATTGTTCCAGACGTTCAGCATTTCCATCCGTTGAAACCAATAATTTAGTTTTGTCTTCGTTCATTAAAGCCGTTTTAACCGATTCTTTTTCAATTCATGAAAACACTGCCGTTGCTTCTCTTACACTTTGGCCAATAATATCGATATCATCAGCTTACGCAAGAAGCATATAGCTTTTATTGAAGATCGTCTCAGTCATGTTAACTGCAGCTTTTCGCATTATTTTTTCTAACACGCCTTGTCTGAGGCCTTGTTTTATATCAAACCTTAAGATGATATTGTTGTTTTTGTTTACAGCGGATGCACGGTAAATTAATTCATTCACTATTTCTAAGTTATATAGGGTGGGCCATTTAAAAGTTTAAATTTAAAAATGCAATAAAACAAAAACGGTTTGAAATTGTGCCAGATTAATTTTGTTGTTGTGAAGTACAATTGTTCCGGTTAGAAATGAAATATTATTTAATTCATATGGCTGTCGCGGCTGGCCTCACAGTACCCCATTCAATGGGACCATTTTTCAAGAACTTTTTCGACTGTATGGGATCGTATCTCTGCAATGGCATCACGAATGTTGGCTTTCAAATACTCAATTGTCTCTGGTTTGTCGGCATAACACTTGTCTTTAACAGCGCACTACAGAAAATAGTCCAACGGTGTCAAATCGCAGCTTCTTAGCGGCCAACTGACATGACACACCTTGTCTGAGGCCTTGTTTAATATCAAACGTTTCGGTGAAATTCTTACCAAATTTTACTGAAGATTTTGTGTTTAGCAGATAAACCAAAATCAGAAGTTTCTTCAAAAAGTTTGCTACAAATCGAACTATTAAATGCTATGAGGCCGTATTTAATAGTTCGATTTGTAGCAAACAAAAAAGATGGTATGTGTCGACCAGTTTTTCACGTTATTTTTTTCTTTGAATATTTGCCGAAGTCTGAATATCTGTTCGGTTGTAGAACAGATCAGATCCGATCAGATCGTTGACGAAAGTCATTCAAAAATCATCCTTGATAGATTCTTATATGCAATGGCTGATTCTACTGCAGCTGGAACAGACATTGGGATCACCGTTTTTGTGCACTTAACATAGTATATCAATATTCCTTTCTTTCGGCATGATCTCATTCTGTTATATCACGTATAAAAGATGATGCATTTATCTAGTCAGTTCTTTACCACCATACTTGAAAAGATTAGCTCGCATTCTATCATCACGCGCAGCTTTGTTGTTTTTAAGTTGTGATATAGTCTTTAGGATTTCCACAACATCGAACATTTGATTCGATCACCTTCAATCGAAATGTTATTGTTGTTATCTGGCGAGTTTTCCATTACAATAAGTCTTGCAATATGGTCTCTCCAAACCCAGGGCACGATCTGTGTATCTTTTACAAGATTCCAGCTATCACTTACTATATTGTTACGAAAATAAAAATGCCTAAACAAAAAATACACCACATTAGTGTCTTTGGGACTGTATTGTGGGATTTTTGTCTATTGGTTTGTGTCAAAGTTGATAATGTGTTATCCTAGTATTGCCGTACAGATTTGTGTATTTGACGGCATTGTCAGTTCGACCATCTTTGGGTAACACACCGTACATGTTTAAAATTAACGGATATAAAATAGAGGATATGAGAGCGTTTGAGATATTTCCGGAACTTTGCAAACTGTAGGTATGAAGGTATATAAGGAGGCTGTTTTGCCTACATCGATAGCTATCACTTCACAGTCATAACGTAGGGTCGTGTTTAGGCGTACGGTAGCTCAATTTAATAACCGGACAGTTAAATGATATGTACAACTACATTTTTGCACTAAACTAAAAATTTTTTTATCCATTTTATTTATTTGCATGGGACTGATTAGAAATATGTTTACATTGGATGGAAAAAATCTCTATACAAAAAGCAACAACAAAAAAATTCATAAATGGAGAGAAAAAGATATCAAACTAATAATCGGACACCTCAAAATTTCTAAGTTCAAGTCAGCGTTGTTTTTAATTTGGTATTTTCTGGCTAGTCATTTATTCTTGAGAATCGCCTCTAGCCTCTTTTTAACAGATTCCTCTAACTTTTTGCAATAGGAAGGGTTAATTCGTTCCCATTCCTCCTAAGAGCGTCTTAAGAGCGATTTAACTCAGTGGTGTTAGATATCGATCGAAATTTTATTTTAGTTTAGAGATATGCCCCACATTCTTTTTAACGTTGATATCAGGAGACTACGGCAGCGTCTCCATAACATGGGCGTATTATGTGTTTTGTGCTTCGGGTTGTTATCTAGATAGAATTCAAAATTGTCCGAAATGCACAACTTTATATACTTATACTGGTCCATTATTCCATCAATAAAAATCAGCTGACCAGGGCCCAATGTAGAGCCCTAAACTATTACATTGGTAAAAAAATACATATCATTTAACTGTCCGGTTATTAAATTGAGCCACTGTAAATAAAAGTGTTGTATAAACGAATATTAAGTGCAAGATAAATAAGTTGCTGTATGAAGATAAACTGTATAAAGATAAAGTGAGGAAATAAAAACTGTAAAACAATAACAAAGTGGTGTTTATTTTATTTTGACGCAATTAAAAAGAACTCAAACGTTTTAAAAAGGTTAATACGTAACAATATGCTCTTGTGTCTTCCTTATTTGAACACCATTTCAAAAAAAAAGAATGCAACTTAACCTTCTGTAAAGCTTGAAAATTTTGATCTTTTTTTAACTTACCTAACGCTGACCAATTTTCAAATAAATAAAAAAACGTGTAAATTGTTTTTAGGAACGAGAGCATTACAACATGTGGGTGAATAATTTCGAAAAATTACCACCAATTTACATATGCAAAGCATAGAAATGGAGAAAAAGATAATAATTTTCTTTACAGACTTTTATTTGTGGCCAACCAATGAACTATTATTTCTGTGGATGGAAGATTTCAATTGTTTGCATTGAATTTTTATTAAAATTTAAAAGAATTTTAAAGGGTTTCTTTTGTTAACATGCAAGTATCAGTCAAAAAAAGGCTTTTTTCGAAAGAGGAATTAAATGAATCTTTCTTTGGATAAACCAAGCAGACTATAAACAAGATCAAACAACAACAAAAAAGAAGGCTTAATCACATTCGTTGCGCTGTGGTTTTTCGTACAGCAGAAAGAAAAAAGAAAACGAAAATAAATAATTTTATAAAAACCAACTATTTGTTCTACCTGCCCCTTAAACTCCACCTATATTTTAGTATTCTTTCTTTTGTAGTTTTCATTTTATTTCCTCTTTATTTCTATTGTGAGTTGAAAATGGTTGGTGAACACGCCTCAACCCGTTTACAAATGTTGATCAATAAAAAGTTGTGTATGACTTCAAGCGATACTTAATGCGATTATCCTCTGGTAATGAATTTAATAATGTCACCTCTAAGATCATCGTTCATCAGAAATTTATGCCAAATATTTGAAAAAGTCAAAAATTTGAAATTAAAAATTTCCATAAGAAATACACACAGTTTTAATCCCGCTTTTGTGCATTTAAGCCTAAACAGTTGCAGAGGGGTTGTAGACGTGATTTCCACTCAGAGTTCAATAAGAGTGTGTAAGCCTTGATTGTTTTGTCATTTAACTAAACCATGTAGGGCTAAAATCTTTTTACAGATTATCATACATACTTATGTGTGGGCTTGTTATGTTAAAATACTTCCTAAGAAATTATTACCTTCTGAGCGATAATATTTGTTTTAATTCACATTATTGGGCACAAATAGAGTTGACTTTTAAATATTCAAGAAATTTAAAATAAAGAAAACTAAACATGTTTTTACCTATTGTTGAAAGTTAAATTATAAATTTGTTGTCATATCATTATCATGATAGCAAAAGCATTATTAATTCAAATTTTTTTAATTGGATCTTTACATAGTGAAATTACAATTTGTTGATTAAATTTAAAATGAGCCAATTTAACTGTAATTAGGCAATTTAACTGTAACATTTCCAGCTTCATTAGGGGCGGGTCTTCATCTTTACATATTTGGTTTATGGAAAATTAATTCCGTACAGACTAACGTAATATACCCGTATATAGTATTCAGGTTAAATACAAAATATTTACAAAATGAAAACTATTAATTTAAATATAATGGCCCATATTTAAGGTCTGTTTCTTTACTCAACATTGAGTGCCCTCGGGATCACAATTTTACCGAAAAGCGTTCCCGTGCACAAATTTCTCAAATTTATTTTTTATTTGAAAGTACAATTCTTCCGGTTAATAATGGAAAATAATTTCATTCAAATGGCTGCCTCGGCTGGCCATGCAGTAGCCTACACGATCGGTCCAATTTTTATCGATTGTGTGAACAGACTGCAATTACCTCGTTTGAATCATGCGTTGTGAGAAAAACGGCCGGAATATAAAAACAGACATGGTTAAGTTCTTCTTTGCATGATAACACCCGTTCTCATGTCGCAAAGTTTCAAAACAATTATTAGAATCGATCAAATGCCGCATCCGCCTTATTCTTCGAACATTGGTCCGTCGGCTATTGCGACGAATACAATATACGCACACCTCTTTATACTGACTTTCTTTACATGGCATTTCGCTATAAGAGCCTGCTTGCGTTATGGAACACATTCAAAGTTGGAGTGCCTTGAAAGACGTGAAGTTTTTCTGAGATGGGATTTGAAAATTGGCTCAGAAGTGGAGAAAAGATGTAAACGGTAATTTGACAAATTTATTATTTCATTATCTGTTTGAGGTCAAATACGGAGCAAACCAATTTGTAGTCCCAATATGTTAATTACACCTATTTTTGTTGTATATAAACTACGAAGATCTTTAAATAAAAAAACCTACCCGGGTTTTTTTTAAATATAATACCTAGTGGGCTGCTATCTATATACATATGATTTAGATTGAAAATACACTACGCGATAGATGGTGTATATGGTATTAGGGTGATCGATTAATCGACTTTTTTCAAAAATCGGTTTTCGAAAAATTCGAAAAGTAACACTTAAAAAAATCAAACGGTTTTCGGTTAATAATAATTTAAATAACCGGTTAACCGGTTCTTTTATTTAAATAAAATTGTTCCTAATTCTTAAATCGCGGAGCTGGACCACATCGTTTTAAAAATAAGCAGAAGCTGATGGAGAGCTTAAAATTAAAGTGGCAAACAATACTAACAATAAATAACAATGTTTATTACACAAAGTACTGAAAACAGTTACTCAAAGAGATAATGTCGTTTTGTTGTATTACTTGGGAGAGAATGGAATTAAAGTTTTGTAATTATAGTTATAATTTAGGTGCCTAAGATAACAAAAATTAAATGTTTTACTTTGAATAAATCTATTATTAATATACGAGTCCTTAATTGCCTCTACAAGAAAATTTGCTTAGAAATCGAGCAAGATTGTATGTAAATTTATGCACCACGTATTTAATAGTGTGTGTGTCACTGTGGTATGTTAGGTAAGACACCCACCTTCTAACCAAGAAGTCGTCGGTTCAACCCCAGGCCACACCATCTGACGATTTTCAACAGCGATATCACCTCACAACATTACTAGCGACTGGTTATGTGTATTTACGCTATGAAAAACTTCACTAACTAATATATCTGCCGTTCGGAACCACCGTTTGTGGGTTTGTGGGCTTTCAATTAGTCTAGATGATTATTCTCCATATATAAAAATCAATATTTATTTACAGAAGATAAGAAAATGTAATTTTTGCTCAAGAGTGCATAGCTTTTTCGATCTACCTTGGTTTGCACGTTCTTTGTGAGACATTCAAAGTTGTCATATATACAAAAATAATTAAATTTATACAAATAAAGGGTCCGCCAAATAAATTTTTTTGCTTATGCTATAAAAAAAAGTACTGAATATTTTCTCAAATTTCTTTTTTTATTTGAAAGCACAATCCTTCCGGTTAATAATGAAAATAATTTCATTCGAATGACTGCCTCGGCTGGCCATGCAGTAGCCTGCATGATCGGGCCAATTTTTAAGCACATTATCGGTTGTATGCAGCTGTATTTAACCAATGGCCTTAAAACTTGTCTTTTAAAGCGCCAATTGTCTCTGGCTTGTTGGCGTAACACATATCTTTGACGGCACCCAACAAATAATAGTCCAACGGTGTCAAATTGCAGCTCCGAGGTGGCCAAACGACATCAGCTCTGCGGCTGATAATGTAATCTTCAAAAACAGGGCGCAAAATATCGAGTGTAGCTTCAGCTGTGTGGCACGTAGCGCCGTCCTGTTGAAATGTTGCTAATATCCACCTCTTCAATTTTTGTGAACAAAAATTCGTTCAACATGGCCGATAATGATCGCCATTGACTGTAACGGCCACTCCTTGCTCATTTTCGAAGAAAAATGGCCCAATTATGCCTCTGGACCAAAATTCGCACCAAACAGTGACTCGTCTTGGATGTATCAGCTTTTCAATGTATTCGTGCGGGTTTTCTGTGCCCCAAATGTGACAATTTTGCTTGTTTACATACCCGCCAAGATCAAAATGAGCTTCATCTGAAAAGAAGATTTTTTTCTTTTTTCATTCTGCAACATTACCATGATTTTCAAAGTAATGTCGGTTTATTTGGTATTCGAAAAATGAAGATTCTGAGAAAACCGTATTCGACAAAACCAAAAAAAACGGTCGAATTATAACCGTCTGATCTCCCTATATGGTATACATGTGTATAATGAAAGCATATCCGAAGTCTAGCTTCTGATTCAATAATTCATAAACATTTCAAAGTGTTTACAAAGAGAATTCTTGTGGTTAAATCATCAGTATTATTTTCCAATCCAAAACCAATAACTTAAGCCAATTGTTTCTAGCCCAAGCCAATTGTTTCTGCGGTGGAGGAAGAGACGGTAAAGGCCCGGCTCTTATGAACCGCCGCCGAAAGATCTTTGGCTAGTAGTTTATATGGCACACGACATCTCCGCAATATCCCACATGGGACCAAGTAATCTCCTCAGATATCTTATTCTGAGGGAGTGTGTGTGAGGTACTCTCGACCTTGTGGGTATTTCGGGCCATGTTAACCAATTGATGCTTACGCTCCTCTTATTCCCATATACTGTTTCATGCCAAAAATGAAAGAAAGTTTTAGTATTCATTAGATAGATGAAAAGTTAAAGTACAGAGGTATGCAAAACCTAAAGTATTATCACTGAACAAAGTTCTGTGTCCATAAGGTAAGTACTTCAGCTAATAGATCTAAAGATATCCAATGATGTTGTGATCTTTCTTTTTCCAACTGGAACAATGCATGGAGTTTTTTATTTAAAAAGCTACTTTGAAATAGTTAAAATGGTATTAAATTATTAAGAGTAAAAAGGAAGGGTATATTTTCCAAACAAATTTTAATGGGCATCTATCAGCCCACAGTGTTCGACTTGATAAGAGAAAAGTGGTGCTGAAGAAAATTTTCTTTTTTGTTAATTACCAAGCATTAGTTTAATTACTATTCGTGTTTTTTTTATATAAATATTTTTTAAGTTTTTTTAATTTTATAAAAATCGAAACGTATATCGTCAAATTTTTTTTTTGGGTAAAATATTTAGTTTTTGTGTTCCCGTACTTATGTACATTTTTCTCCCTTATTGGGAGAAATTATCATTTACTCTCATTTTACCGAACTTTACCCAAAAAGTAAAATAACAGACCTTTATGGTCAAAAATAAAGTATACTTTTAGTGAATAAAAGTCGACTTTAAGAAAAAGGTGACTCTGACTTATTCATAGACAACTTAAAGTGTACTTTTGGCGTTAGAGTCGATTCTAAATATAAAACCAGCTGAACCTGTTGTTAACTAAAATTAAAATGAAAAATTTGTGAGAAATATATCGATTAGAAGAGTTTTTACTATTATTGTTGTGGAAGGGATTTCGATGTTAGGAAGCCTAAAATAGATAAAAGAAGGGTTTAAACTTTTTGTCTTAAATGATGATGATGTTTTCTTATATGTTCATTCCTAACGTATAGCTTTACATATTGTTTTCCACGAATTCTTTTTCTTTTCTATTATAGAAATATCATTAGCTCTGTTCTCCACACATCAATAAGGATGCATATTATCCCAGCTTCTATGGTATATAAATTTTGATGTTATAGTTTACAATGACACAACATTTAGCAGAAGCATAAGATGGGAACATAACCAACACTTGGGACTATGGTATTTGGCAATGATATTCGGTCCTGCATGTTTTGCCTATGAATGTATGCTTTGGCAGAAGGTTCAGGGTTGAATTTCCATACCGGATTTATTGGTCTAATGGAGTTTGATCTAAACTGGTATACGGATGACTCCGAAACGAATGACTGTGTCAGATTCATGGACCCAATCGAGATTTGTCGATCCCACTGGGGAGATCGCTGAGTGTCTACCAGGCTGAGATCAACCTAAAGAGTGGGCTTAATGAAAGGGCCATTAACATATTTTCTAACAGCTAAGCTTCCTTCAGGGCACTTGACTCTAATGGTATGATATCTAGACTATTACTATGCTACGTTGCAAAGGCTTTCGCTTAGAAATAAGGTCTAATTGTTTTGGGTACCTGGACACTGTGGTGGTTGTTTTGGGTACCTGGATGGTAATGAAATAGCGGATGCGTTGGCTATAAAAGCTTCCATGACACCATATATTGGTCCGAAACCCTACTGTGTAGCACCACTTACTACTAACTCTCAATCTAATCAAGAATTTGGAAATTGCCAGATGCTTAGAACACTAGAATGCTTGCCACTCTATGTTGGCGATCAGTCCGAAATTTGGGCGTCGTTCTGAAGTTCTAAAATATGGCAAGCCGGACTTAAAATACCTGACGGAGTTGCTTACATGCCACTGTGGACTAAGAGCGTATCTAAACAGTATGGCGGCTACATATGTGGATATCTGTGGACTGTGCTCAAAGACATCAGAGACTGCGGAACATATATTGCGTGAATGTGTGGCTTTTGATAGGTTTAGATGAAAATGTTTAGGTGGACATATGGTCTCACTGGACGACATATTCACCATTATGGTTTCAGATCTGCTTGTGCATTAGCAGCAGATCTACTGAACAAACTATAGACCGGAAAGTGCACAATAGATCCCATGGGTCGCAGTGTCCTGCAATAGTGTCTGATCAGAATAATAATAATAAATAGCTAAGAAAAACGTCCTATTTCATCAAAATAATGAATTTTTGCTGCGAACTGCTACGCTATCTAGTATACCACCTTGATCAAAAAGTTCCCGGAATAATCCCCGTGTGGCGGTTCCATCGTTCCGATTTGAGTTTTTTTTTTTTGTTAAGTTGGCACATCTGTTGTTGATATTCTCGCAAAATCCTACCGTCACAGCTTGACATTTAAATTTGTAACAACGAACTTGTATTGAATTTTACGTAAAAAACGGATTTAATGGTGCGCGAACGTTTCAAATGTTGGAAAAGTGTTTCGGCAACGATTCTCTAAAGAAAACGGTCGTTTACCAGTGGCAGGAGAGTTTCAAAAGTGTCCGTGAGTCAATTGAAGATGATGAACGCATTGGCAGACCATCGATATCGAAAACCAACGAAAACATTGCTAAAGTAAAAGAAATGTTGTTCAATAGTCGCAAATTAACCATCAGAGAGATAGCGAAGGACTTGAGCATTGCTTATGGATTCGTCCAAGGCATTTTGGTTAATGATTTGGGTTTGTATCAAGTAGCAGCAAAGTTAGTGCCAAAATACCTCAATTTCATACAAAAAAGAGACCGCATTGAAAAGACATGATTTGCGAGGCTGCATCCGATCCCACATTCATCAAAAGAATTATTAGTGGAGACGAGACGTGGGTTTATGAGTACGGCACTCAATCCAAACATCAGGCAAGTGAATGACGTTCACGAAATGAGCCGAGACCAAAAAAAAAACATCACGTCGTTTTCAGTCAAAGAAGAAGAAGTGAGAAAAATGCTCACGGCTTTCAAGGATTACAAAGGTGTAGTGCATCATGAATTTTGCCAGAAGGCCAGACAGTAAACAAAGAGTATTATTTTCGCGTTATGAGATGTTTGCGTGAAGCAATTAGCCGAAAGAGACCGGAATTGTGGGCAGAAAACTAGAGGATTTTGCACTATGATAACGAACCGTCACAAAATTATTCGAAATTTTTTGACAAAAAATGCAACAAATACCACGTAACAGCCATCGAATTTACTTGATTTGCTCCCTGTGACTTCTTTCTGTTCAATCGACTCAAAAAACCATTACGGGAAACGCGTTACAGCAGCCTGGAGGAAATAATGGAAAAATCGCAGGAAGCACATACCGAAGACCGAATATAAAAACTGCTTCAAGGATTGGATCATGCGCTGGCATAAGTATGTTGCAGTCAATGGGTATTACTTTGAAGGGGACAATATAGATTTAAATGAATAAACTTGTATTTTTAAATTTTTGAATAAATTCCGGGAACTTTTTGATCACGTTGGTATTCTGACCTTTTGTGGTTATTTCACATTTTTAAATTTTAAGACATAGCTTAGGCTTATCTCATACAAAATTACCAAACTGCTCTCGTAATTTGAGTTCAACAAATAGTTGTTTCGCTGAATTTTCATTTGCAATTTATTCTCAAACTTTCAAACTTTTTTTATTTAATATATTTGTATACATTTTTTATATATAAAAACCTTAACGAATTTCAATTAAACCATTTAAAAGTTTTCCTGGAAAACTGCGGCAAATTTTCATAAAAACAGCCAAAATCCTTAATGATGCAATTGTTAAGAAAAAAAAAATAAATAAATAAATAAATAAAATACAATAGTATCTTAAATTTTTTAAATAAACGGGTGATAATTATGTTTACATGAACTTCATTATGATAATTGTGAGACAAAATGCGTAGCATCAAAGTAGTTGGTGGGCATATTGCATGCCTAGCTGACATGCAAATGAGCCCATCAAACAAATGAGGGTCTTTAAATACATACAATTTTACACATCATTCATGACAGCAACATATAAATATATATATACGTGTGTACAGTATTGTAAATATGGATAGTGTTGAGTTTTCAGAATTTTCAAAATCGTGTTTTTCTTAATTATGTACAGTTTGTAAAAAAGTCTATTCGAAGCAGAAAAAAAGTTAAAATATTATTTTCGTTTAAGAATTCCGACAAAAAACGATTCTCAAAATGTTTATTTTTATTTGTACACATCCTGTTACTGTACCATTAATTTTTTTATTATCTCTTTAACTTCATTTCTAACAGACTGGTAAATAAAGCTTTTCCGTCGCAAATTTAAACCTCAATCGTTCAATTAAAGCATTTTCTTATAATAAACTAAAAATGAATGAGACTTGATTGAGGCGGAATTTCAGCCCAATCACCATCAGAGGAAGCTGCCCACTCCTGAATCAGTATAAAGTTTTGTTATTGTAAAGGGTGGTCCAACCAAAACGCAGGATGTTAACTTTAAATAGAACAAGAAGTTTTCAGAGAATTCTCTTAATATTTTTTATTATGACAGAAGAATCTATGACAGTTATGTGTGAAAAACAATACCGGTCAAATGCTCGCCACGGCTTCGGTGGCATACTTTTACCCGTCGATTAATATTTTTAATGACTCTGAGACATAATTGAGGAGTAATGTGCCAAATTATCTCATCCTTTCAGAGTTGGTGGATTTTTTATTTAAAATAGTTCGTAGTTTATTTAGAACAAAAATAAGCATAATTTAGGATTGGGTGCAAAAATTAATGCAGTCCTTTTTTTAACTCAAAAAAGGGAATGAAATAACAAATTGATCAAAATAAAAATGTATGATATCACTTGTCTTTTGAGGCGATCCAACTTTGAAGCCGATTTTATATTTTTTGAAAAAAAATGACATGTAACATTCCGTCACATGCTAAAAGACATTGTATCCGTCGAAACAGCCAATAGTCAAAAGAACCAATGTTCGGAGAATACTGCGGGTGCGGCATTCGATTGTTTCTGACAACTTATGGCAACTTACGCGAAGTGAAACCATGCGTTGTCACGCAAAAGAATCACTGAATCATGTCTGCACGATTGAAACGAAGTAATTGTAGTCTGCTTTAGCAGCCCATAGTGCACCGTGCCAATTTGATTTGACCAAGAAAGCAAAATTGCATTATAAATCTAAAATATTGCCGAATTGAATGAAATTAGGGACCAGTTATAAACCCTCCCCCCCAAAAAAAAAAAAAATCTAATAAAACCCCACCCTGCATCCTTTTTCTTTTAAATATCCCCAAAAAAGGAGACCAACGGTGCCAAATCACATATCGCGGCGGCCATTTAACATCGCCACGACATGAGATAACACGGCCATTGATTTTCTTGCGCAAAGGAATCATTATTTCGTTGGCTATATGGCAAGTGGCACCAATCTCAATATCTGGCCACAAGAAGTTCGTTATCATCTCGCGATAGCGAACACCATTCACGGTAACTGCTTGGCCGACCTCATTTTCGAAGAAATACGTCCCGATGACGCCGCCAAAAAATCACTCTTTGTGAATGCAGTCACAAACAACAATCACTCATGGATTCTCATTTGCCCAAATGCGGCAATTCTTCCAATTGTGGACGCAATTGGTCGATTATGCTGACCAAACAAATAACCAAGTGATCGAATTCTACAACGTTGATCCAAGTACAAAGCTCTGTGGAATATTCGCCGCCTTTGAATATTCGGTCACTAAAACAACTACTTATTGTTCATAGTAAGTATGTACTTATGTACGCCAAAACCTCCTATAGACATGTTTTCAACATGTTGTTCCAGTTCGCTAACTGTATTTTTAATATAAATACAATGTGATTATCATATACTTATATGTACCCATATAGATTACATAAGTATGTACTTACTACCTATACTGTAATGATCGCAGTGTTATTTGCAAAATAAAACTTTTTTATTTGTTGTTAAAATTTGTCTTCTGCTATTTTTGCTAAATAACCGAAATTGTTAGAAATAATTTTTGAAAATTTTCGAAAACAAAACTTCATAATTTGTATTGATCGTTGGCACAAGGACATAATCCTGCTGTTTTGCACACCAACAGTGACTATAATGGTCTTAACGATAGGCTATCTATCTATCATACCAGCAAGCAGTTGCTCTTTATTATGCCTCCGACTTTTCTTAATTTCTCTTAAATAAGACAACATCGAGTTTAAAGATAAAATGTGACTGTAGTTTGAAAACATTTTGGTTTTTGGTGTCTCCTACCAAATGGTTGAGATCAAAAGAAAATTTAAAAGCAACAACAACACATCTTTCTTGTACGACTATTTGCTGCAAAACATATACACAACATACAACAACTACACAATGTATTTGATCATGTCAGTCATTCCAATTGTCAAACAAGCTGACAAATTTGTTATACGTAGTGTTTTTTCCAGTTCTTCTTCCACTATGGAGAATACACTGCTGGTGTGCTGAGATAAGGATGTATTCATCCCAAGGACCGCATTATATATGTGCATTAAGAAATTAAGCAAGGTCGTTATGGATAAATGAGTTGTTTTACTTTGTATTCTGTTTGTTTTGTCTTTATCGATTGAACTTTAAATTTTGTTATATGTATGTATGTATGTATGTATGTATGTATGTATATACATATACATACAACAAAAAACAAACAATAATATACTTATAAAACAATTGTTACCGAAACAAATTGATTTTTAATTTAGAAATTTCTATTCATACATACTCGTACATATGTACATACATACTTATATATGTATGTTTGTACTAACATACGAGGGCGGATTGACATTGAAGCTACCTAGCGCTAGATGGCAGCACAAACATAAAAACATTTTCTTTTTCGAAATTACGATCTGTCAAACGTCAGCTGTTAAAATTTTAGCCAAATTCATCGATTAGTTTATTTGTTGTAATCGTTTGAAGTAAGCAACTTTTGTGTTTCTTGGGAAATGGAAAAAAGTGAATTTCGTGTAGTGATTAAACACTTTTATTTGAAAGGCAAAACGGCGAAAGAGACAAAAGAAAAGCTTGATAAACATTACGGCGAATCTGCTCCGTCAGATATGGTAAAATATTGGATTGCCGAACTTAAACGGGGCCGAACAAGCACTGCAACAATACCATCAACAGGAAGGCCAAAAGAGGTGGTTACTGAAGAAAATATCAAGAAAATCCTCGATATCGTTATGAATGATCACCGGGTCAAAATACGTGAGATTGCTGAAACGGTAAACATATCATATTAACGTGTGTTCAACATTTTGCATGAACATTTGCATATGAAAAAGCTATCGGCAAGAGGGGTGCAGCGTGTGCTCAGTGTTGAACAAAAACGAGTTCGACAGATCACTTCACAGCGGTGTTTGGACATGATAATAACTGTTGATGAAACGTGGATCCACCACTACATACCTGAAACCAAAAATTAATCGAAACAATGGGTGGAAGCTGGTGGAAGTGCTCCGAAGAAGGCATAAACAGCGAAATTGGCTGGCAAAGTTATGGCCACTGTATTTTGGGATATACACGGAATATTGCCGATCGATTATCTTGAAAAGGGATCTACAATCACAGGAGGGTATAATCGTGCATTATTGGATCAATTGGTAGATGCAATCAAGGAGAAACGACCACATTTAAACAAGAAAAAAGTGCGCTTTCTTCAAGACAACCCACCGGTTCACACAGCATTAGATACGATGCTAAAACTACGAGAAATCCACTTCGAATTGGTTGATCATCCACCTTATAGTCCAGATTTAGCCCCTAGTGACTTTTTCCTGTTTCCAAACTTGAAAAAATGTCTCGCAGGAAAAAGCTTCATCTCAAACGAAGAAGTGATTACCGAAACTAATGCGTATTTTGAGGAGTTCCCAAAATCGTATTATTCAGATGGTATAAAAAAGTTGGAAAATCGTCTTACTAAGTGTATTGAGCTAAGAGGAAAAAAAATGTTTTTTTTTCCTACTTAGGTAGCTTCAATATCAATCCGCCCTCGTACTATATATGTATTTACTATTTTAGTTCTCATTTTATTGTCGATAAAATGGCATAAAGCGTAACGTTATACAAAAATAAACGAGATGTTAAACAAATGAAACATTTTTTTGTTGAATTTAGTTGACATATGATAAAAAAAAGTTGAAGACTGCAAATATTGAAATTTTATCACATTGGCCCACAAGAAGTTCATTAAAAGCAATTTTTATTTAAAACTAGCTAAAGCCCATACTGCTACGCTACCCCGATCCTAATTATTATCTTAAATATTATCGTGGTTACATTTTTAACCTCAAATTCAGACATTTTCGATTGCTTATAGATCATTGCCATTTTGTTTGTGTGTGAGTTTTTTTCTTTTTCAGGGACTGATTTTTGTTATTTTTGTTCAATGTGTGAGCACATGTAGGTGTGAAACCACATATCGTTCAGGTCCATATCCTCAATTTATGGCCACAAGAAGTCCGTTATCATTTCGCGATAGCGAACAGAATTTACTGTAACTGCTAGGCCGACCTCGCAATTTAAAAAGTTCGTTTAAACTGCATTAAAATAATATATTTTGTTGTTTTACAGTTTCTATTTATTCCACTATAACTTTTATACTGTTTGTCTTAATACAACACTTTTATTTCCGCTTTAACACAACTTTATTTTTGGCAGTGCTGCCAAATATACCAAAATTTTGGCATTTTTTATTTTCGTAACAATATATATAGATTATCATCGTGGCTTTTGGTTGGACCACCCTTTATAATAAAAAAAAATTTCATACAGAATCAGGAGTGGGGAGCTTCTTGTGATTGTGATTGAGCTGAAATTCCGCCTCAATTAAATCTTAAAAAAATTAATTTTTAGTTTATAATAAGAAAATGTCTAATTTAAACGATTGAGGTTTAACATTGCAACAGATAAGCTTTATTTAGAAGTCTGTTAGTGTTGCAGTTTTGGTTATTTTTAACCAAAATTGTGTAGATGTGTACTTTTTTATCATTTCGGTTACTTTTTCCTCGAAGTAAAAAAATAAAGATAACGATTTCTTTTAATGTTTATTACTCAGGTTGTTATTGACTGTATTCAATTTAAAAACGGGATTTTTTGCAAACTTTGGCCTTTTGTTGTGACATATAGATTTCTGTTAACATATAGATTTTTTGATATTTGAACATTTGGACAGTAATGAAGGATTGGGTGTTACTACAGTTCTTTCATCTTGAGCAGATCTTTGAGTTTGAAAATATCCTTCATAGATTAATGCCCTCAATTTATCATCTCAGAACATTTTTGCCTGACCTGCGAGGTCTTCCCTTTCATGTCAAAAACATTACTTCTGAACTACGTAAATAATCTCTCGCATGTTGAGATCGGTGGAACGTATTCAAGGTAAGCATTGGCAAGCAATCAAATCAATAAAACTTCGTTGCTTATACTATTTGGTTCAGTAGCTAAGTGGGAATAAAAATCAGACAATTACACTTCAACGCTATTGGTTTCGCTTGGTTCGGGTATTTAGCGATTCATTAAAATATCTGTTATTAAATGCTATTGAGCTAAAATTATCCACAAATAAATTCTGAAACCTGTGTGAAGTTTGTTAGTATAGGGTGTTTTTTATGGAGGTATAGAAGTTTAAGTTGCAATAAAACAACGATGGATTATTCGATTGATATGAATTTTATTTATTCGAAAGATAATCTTGTGGCATTACATTTTAAATATGATTTCTGGCATATGACCGCCACGGCTGGCGCGAATGTAGTCCAATCTGGACGTCCAATTTTCGATGACTTTTTCCAACATTTGTTGCCGTATATCGGCAATAACACGGCGAATATTGTCTTCCAAATGGTCAAGCGTTTGTGGCTTTACCGCATAGACCAATGATTTTATATAGCCCCACAGAAAGTAGTCTAGCGGTGTTAAATCACCAGATCTTGGAGGCCAATTCACAGGTCCAAAACGTGAAATTAGGCGGTCACCAAACGTGTCTTTCAATACATCTATTGTGGCACGAGCTGTGTGACAAGGCGCCATCTTGTTGGAACCACATCTCCTGGACATCATGGTTATTCAATTCAGGAATGAAAAAGTTAGTAATCATGGCTCTATACCGATCAACATTGACTGTAACGTTCTGGCCACCATCGTTTTTGAAAAAGTACGGACCAATGATTCCACCAGCCCATTAAGCGCACCAAACAGTCAGTTTTTCAGGATGTAACGGTGTTTCCTCATACACTTGAGGATTACCTTCACTCAAAATGCGGCAGTTTTGCTTGTTGACGTAGCCATTCAACCAGAAGTGCACTTCATCGCTAAACAAAATTCGCTTATGAAAATTCAAAATTGAAGAAAAATTCACTTATGAAAAATGAAAATTGCACTATTTGCAGGCATTGTTCAGGCGTCAGTCTATTCATGATGAATTGCCAAACAAAACTGAGCATAAATCACTTAACAGCTGTTAAATCGGTCGCCATCTAGAAAAGTAATGCCAACTTAAAGTTCTATACCTCTATAAAAAACTCGCTTTACATGGTTAAAATATTAAGAACAAATGAGAGAATATGCCTCATCAATTGTTGTACCAAGTTTTCTTGACCAGTCTATATTCTGTCATTACTGCTATAAGTTCCACACATAAAATTTTATTTTAATGTTTTTTGTATTAAAATTATGATTTAAAATTTTGGTAAACAAAAAAATACTTTTTTATTGAAATTTGGTTACAAAAGCTTCGAAGTTGTGGCAACGCTGGTTAAAAAAGAAGTTAAAGAGATAACAAAAAATAAATGCTCAAAAATGAAGACACATACTGTTAAGACAGTGATGAAAACTCGTAGTAGAAATTTAATAGTGAAGGTCACTTGTTTTTGTGACTTTTAATGAAGAAGTGAAGAACAGTCAATATCTCCTACCAAGTTTTTCTTCGTTGCTGCGCAACAAATTCCTGTTGGTTCTGAAAGCTAAGCGGGAGATATTCAAGGCTATTTCCCCTATTGAGGCATGTTAAAAAATGCTTTAGAATATTGTATCGTATTTGATTTGGCTTTTTTTTAACCGATCAGTAGAATCGCAACGTGATAAATTTGTGGCTGTTCTTACCGAAAAATGTTCTCAAGTAAAGTATTTTCCTTTTTAATCTTTTGAAAATTCATAGATAAACAGTAGTGACAAGGACTTGTTTTACTTGGTTTTCTGGTAAATTTACACTTCTCTCTCAAGGACATCTTTCTTATGTGTACTCTAAAATAATTTACAGGGAAATAGAGAGTGCAGAGAGAGGAACATTTAATTAATCACTTTCTTTTCAATAGATCTTAGCCCGTTTTGGTAAGTAATTTTATTCATTCTTTTATCTTATTTGGTCGTTTGTTTTGTTTTTCTCTTTGTAACAAACTCTACTAAAGATAAGACCAGTTGTTGCGTGAAATTTTATAATTAATCAAATTAACGCTCTTTGCTCCCAAAAATTTTAAAGGCCTTTTTTCTTTTTGATTTAAATAGAGTCTGTCTGTATATATGTGTGTATATAATAAAAAAACAATTGGATTGGCGTTACTCTTTATCTTCTCGTAAATATCAGCGTGAAAAAAGGATACGCTTTGAAATCATGTATGTATGACTGAGTAACTTGCTTACTGACTGTGCGTTAGAAGTTATTATGTAAGATTAATGCAATAGGAAGTGATCATTAAGAATGAAATGGAAAAAAAATTATTTTAAGGGTAAAAAACTAAAAAGCCCAAGAACATACTGCAAATTAAACTTAAAAACAAAGAAAAAAACTTTATATTCGGAGATAAAACATAGAATAATAATACTTCTAGGCATAGGTTGTCTATAAGCCGTTTCCATCTCTGTCGATGTGAAACACGGCTCTCTCAGTTCCTCTATGTTGTCATATTTTGTGTACTAAGGCATGATGGAATATTTCATCAGGTGCTTTTCGTAGTGTGTGTCTAATCCAATTGATTTTTTTATTAAAAATTTAGACGTCAACGTTCGTTTCAGATTTTTCTTGGTCAAAATATTTTCAGAATTCTGCGTAAAACATAGGTCC